>OX465582.1:89061800-89661800 GCA_950022655.1 Alentia gelatinosa
TTTCAAAGTCTAGTATTTCAGAGATGTTTAACCATAGATATATACACAATACTGACTGGTTTCAGATTCAAGCGGCCGTATGCTCCAAGGAGTTTATGCGTAGTAGTCAACTCCAATGAGCATACCATTGCTTTTATCTGAAACCAGCCTATACTGCATTTATTATCCACCTTTTCAGGACATGTGGCGTGTCGAAATCAATTAATTTTAGTTATAAACTATTTTTCCATACGCACTTTTTTTCCATATGCGACCTTTGGAGCATACAACATATCAGTATGCACTGAGTATGTCCATACACACTCCCCATGTGTTTTCTACGGACACTATGTATTAGGCGGATATATCTGTATGCTCCGGGCATGATGATACACACTACCTATTTATTTTCTATGGACACTTTATAACAGGTGGATATATCTGTATGGTCCGGGTATGGAGATACACGCTCCCTATGTGTTTTCTACGGACACTTTGTATTAGGTGGATAATAAATGACAATAAACCTTAGACAATAAATCATGTGGTAACTCTATTCAATTATCACTCAGTGCATCTGTACAGCCGACCAATAGTTTTGAGACATTCGCGCTTAGCTTTATAATAACACATGAAATATGCGTTCAGCATTCAGCGATGATATACTGAAAGTTTGCTTAGTTTATGTTGACAAGTTTAAATCAGTTGTCAACAGGTTTGATTAAGACACAGAACATGAATATATATTTCGATATTTAGCCACAAGCTACATACGTCATTCGCACATACTCTTATATTAGAACCGGTTTTTATTGTATTTATTGAGTCCTACCAGACAGTGATGAATAGATCAATTATGAATCAAAAAGCGTCATAGAGACTCAGCACTCTTCTAATAGGCGCCATATCGGTTCTGTCAGGTGCAGTCTGGAGCCTCGAGCCATTCGCACTCACCCTGATTAAAGACTCGTGTGCGAGGTCTCCACTCAACCCCCTCATAAGATCCCACACTCTCTTAAGCCCAATGCCCATCTACCGATTTCGGAACATTTATGTACGTTTGTCGGCGACAAACGGATGGTAACTTGTCTCAGCAAAGCCATCCTAACGGAGTCGGTAGATGTAGGACAGCTAGGCAAGGCTACCCAGTGATTAGTGAACACTCGGTTTCTTTGGTTTTTGCCCTCCCCCAGCGATTAGTGGACCTTACACCGATTTTATCAGTGTGCAGATCGAGCGAGGAGTTACGTAATTTGCCTGCAACAAGGTGACCGACTCCTATACGATTTGGGAATAATCGTTCAACCCTAAATCGATAGATGGGCATCCGGCTTTAGTGGTATTCTGTACTCTCACTTCGCTCTATGGGAGAGGAATTCTTAATGAAATAGGCTTAGAGCCTTGAGAATCCACTGGCCTGCCTCCCATGCTAAGCCTAGTTCGTTAAGAATTGTTCTCCCATAGAGCGCAGTGAGAACCTTGTACAGAATACGACTTAGAGAGTGTGAGATCCTATGAGAGGGGTGCTCCACGTAGGAGGAAGGCTTTGGCTTTGGCTCCTTCATTTTATTACACACCTAATACGGAGTCTCCATGCTAAGCCTATGGAGCCTACAGATTGCTACAGAGTAGAATTCGGACCTCCAGAATACGGCTTTTTGGACCACCTGACGGGCATTATAGGAACTAATTCTGTAAACAATGCACGGCGCTTGGGTCGATTTTCTAATTATTTACAAGATTTTTTTACTAATGAATACTCGAAAGGTGAGTAATAAAAACAACATTACCATGATTTCTATCTGTGTGGCCGTATTCTCCTTGTCGTTGACACTACGTAATACTCCTCACTATCGCTTGGAGTTTTACTTCACGTCAAATACGCGGAGAATACGGCCACTCAGATCGAAATCATGGTAATTTTGTGTATTTGTCCTACGCCTAATAAAAAACGCCATAGGCCTAACATGGGATTTTTTTATGTCTCAGGTGTGACATAAAGTGTTGTTTATGTCACTAATTTCTAATATTCAGATATCGTGGAAATGGGGAAGGATAAAATTTATACATTACTCGTTTGAGTGTATTTATGTCTTAGACTTGTTAGATTACGGAGCCAAAAAAATGCGTGACATGAATAAACTCATACTCAAACTCATGACCTCTCTTGATATCATCTCATCCCTGGTACAAGTTTAGCCTTAGGAATAACGTTAGAAAAAAATACTCAACGATCACCCCCGTAAAGTGACAATACTACGCCATGGTCGTGGTGGAGTGAGTGTGAGATGATGTCATATGGATTTGCGAAGTAGTTTGAATTATTCTGATACTGTGATGCTATTTAATGTCAGTGAAAGGGGTGAGATAACACCAGAACCGCACTTTAATTGTAGTATGCACAATACTCCACTCATTTGGATGCGCTGCATTTGTCATCGAGGCGAAGCCAAGTGACGATTACCGCACATCTAAACAAGTGGAGTATTGTGTATTTCATGAGTCTCTATCCAGTTCTATATTATGATACTACTCTTCATATAAATCTCCATAGACTTGAAATTGTATTACTGTATGCCATGGTTATGTCATGAAATATCTATATGCCACGCATCACATATGAAGTTAAAAACACATAATGGAGTAGGATAAAATGAGGTTATGTATGGTCTATTTATCTTACCCCTTGTATCATCTTCCCATAGACTTAGTATTGGAAACTCATACTCAACACCCATGTAGTATTGTAGAAATATCCAATGTGGATTATTTCAGACATTTTAGCGAATTAGTCCGTGATAGGGGTGAGATAAAATCTGAACCGCACTCGATCCATAGACACTGAAAATATATCATTTATTTTGGTTTATTACGTAACCTCGGTTTTGCCACGTGAGATTACTCTGCAACAAAAACTCTTGGTATGTTTTCACTGGCGGTTCCATGTACAGTCCTCATGTTGTGGTATCTTGTGTCATCAACATTTGTTCAGGATCACTACATAGACCCTAAAATGGCAAATAATAATTATGAACTACCTTCTCCAAGCTATTTTTATTTGTCCTTGCAACATCTCAACCAAGACACCTGCCCAAGCAAAGAAAGACATATTCATCTATATAAATATATCATATGACAGAAACAAAGCAATCGCACTTTGCGATTTCCATTCAGCAACACCTTCTAATTTCATTTCAGTTCAATCTCATTCTAAGGTAAATAAAAAGATTGCACTGTCTAAGCAATCTAAGCAAAGTAGAATGGAGTAGCACTGAGACTAAATGAACACGCTTTACGTCTCACAGCCTGTAAATGAGCGTCGTAAAATGAACTCTCTGTGGGTATTGAGAGACCTGCCTACTGCTACCACCGTGAGCTGCTCAGAGCTGCTCATTAGGACCTGCTCACGGGAGGCTCACACAGACCTCGTCAGAGGAGTGGGAGCCATGAGGGCCACACCTCCCTATCTGCCTCTCTCTCACTCACTGTCTGTCTCCTTTCTCTATCTCTCTGTCTCCCTCTCTCACTGTCTGTCTCTCTCCTCTCTCTGTCTGTCTGTCTCTCTCACGCTCTCTCTCTCTCTTCTATCTCCCACTCTCTCTCCTCTCTCCCCTCTCTTTTTATCTTTCTCCCTCTCCCTCTCTCTCTTTCTCTCCGTACTTCTCTCCCCCTTCTCTCTCCCCTCTCTCTCATCTCTTTCTCTCTCCATCTCGTTTCTCTCCCCCTGTCTCTCTCTCTCTCTCCTCTCTCATTCCTTCTCTCTTTCTCTTTTTATCTCTACCTCTCTCCTCTCTATTATCTCCCCTTCTCTCACCCTCTCTTCTGTCTCTCCTCTCTCTCTCCCCATCTCTCCCTCGTCTCTCCCTCTCTCCTCTGCCTCTTTCCCCTCTCTCCTTTCTCCACTCTCTTTTCCCTCTCCTCTCTCACTCCTCTCTTTCTCCTCATATCTTCCTCTCTTCTCTTCCTTTCTCTCCTCGCCCTATGTTTCTCCTCTCTCACTCCTCTCTTCCTCTTCCCATCTTCTTCTCTTCTCTTCCCATCTCTCTTCCTCCTCTCCCTCTTCTCTTTCTTCACTTTCTCCTCCCTCTCCCTCCCTCATCTTCATTTCTCTCCCTCTCTCTCTCCCTCTCTCTTCCTCTCTCTCTATTTCTTCCTCTCCTCTCTCTCTCTGTCTCTCTCTGTCACTCCAGAATGACCGGATTACACACAATATTGACATAACTGTTCTTTACAACCATTCGCATTACCTAAATCTACAATCAGTCCAGTATTTCCATTTGAAGTTATCGAGTGAGCGTTTGAGATTTGTCTAGAATAGCGTGCACAAGGATTAAAACAGGTATTAATTTTGTGAACAGGCCTCTCAAAAACATCGTCTAGAATGTCTGATTTCGCTTATTGCGATTAACACATTGTAATTCGCTGACATAAACTGCCTCGGAGATGCTATTATTTGAATAGCAGGAGAATCAAAAGACTGCGGTGGCAGACGGACTAAGTGATGCGCCTTTCCAATGTCAAAGGACAATAATGTATGATTTTACGTAGTATGGGTGAAAAGGTCGGTCAGGGTAGGTAAGGAAAAATGTATATTTGTGTGCGCTTTATTTGAAAACAATGTTTGTGTAATTTCCTATTTCGCTCTATCAATTACTATGACAGTGTTAGAAAAAAAATTTGAAAAAAAAATTTTACTTTTCATTTCGCAGAGAATAGGTTGAAAATACTGGAATCTTTGTACAGATCACTAATATACTTGTATAAAATGGTTAATAAAGTAAATTTTGGGTTCTTATACATTTCTTTACATAGTTTCATAAAGGTCTCTTGTCGGACGTTTTAGTATATCAGATCTAAAGATTCTTTTGTAGTGGAAATGCAGCGTCCCAAAATGGCCGCCGGGTATTGTATTGTTCCTCCATCTTTTGTAATGTATCGTGTATAAGTAGCATATTCATGTGGCTTATTGATATTATGAGTCGTATTCCCTAGAGTATCAAACTTTTATGTTCTAAATGTCTATTTTTACATCGCATAATATTGGAAACCTAACCTATTATCTTGTAAATAAATATTGTTTTTCGCTGTTATTTCAGCCCTAACAGTGGTTATGTTTTAAAGGTAGCAACAAGCCTATTGTGTTTCAAAATGAAGTATTTTGCGAATAGAAATGAACTATACGCCGCTAGATTATTTCAGATACATGCTGTACGGTTCAGAAACAGTTTTATTTTCAACAAGCCCAAAAACGTACGTTCTATGGAAAGGGGACAACAACATGGCAGATATACAGATGTAACATTAGGGGCACCTTAGTGTGGGCCCGCCGCACCAGGGGGCAGTATTACACCGCCGTATGCTCTCGGCATGTGATATGAACTTCATGTGGATATCAACCCTTAAAGCTGTGCACTTAATAGGACCATTCAGATAAGACAGCTTTAAAGGCATATCGGACATTCACGCAGGCGCCACCTGGTGATTTTATTTTAGATATTGTCAGTTATCAGTCAAAACTGGTTCCTTGGGATTCATTCTAATTCCAAATGAGTAAATTTGATGTTTGTTACACTTTATCCAATTTTTTTTATAGGTATCATAGGTTAATTTGCATTTGCTTGATTTACGTAGGAAATATACTGAAAAAATATGGCTTTCTTCTATTCTTTCAAAAACAAGGACGGTGACCTACAGGTTTTAAAACTTAAATGTGTAGTACTATACATCTACTATATTCTGTGAAAGTTTGAGGTTTTACTTTGTGAAAAGCACCTTCTTAGATTTTCTATATATTATTTTATAAATTGTCATCATTTTGAGCTCTAAATCAAAAACTGTCATGGTGACTCCTGATTTTTAAGTTAAGTATGTGTACTAGATCACTTGGAGATCATCATATTCAAATTTCAGGAAAATGACATGGGGGTTTAATTTTCAAGCCAAATTGTCCGATATGCCTTTAAAAACTTTAAAATTGATAATAAACATTAAGTACATTGTCCAACCAGTATTAAACGAAAGGTTCCTTTTCAAATTGTCCGATATGCCTTTAAATTCTTTAAAATTGATAATAAACCTCATCGTATCCTTTGATAGGACATCGTTTAGTACACTGTCCAAACAGTATAAAACCTTTGTTTCCGTTTTACACGATTCCTTTCATCCGACCAATAACAAAAAATTACCATAAACTTGTTCATAAATCATATTGGTTTCGGTCCAAATTTATTTCCACCATGAGAAAACCACAGCACGTGTGTCTTCGTAAAATGCCATTTAACAGTTTTAGTGGAGTCATTAATCCGCTTGGGTAATAAATGACCTTTTGGTAATTAGCAACGATTATAATAATGACAGGAGACTAAAACAATACTCTCAAATACAGGTGTCGGAGTCAAGAATAATCCACTGTTACGACACAGGGTTTCAACCACATATCCAATCATGTACAAGGTGGAGGGGACCTGGGCGCTTGGTTAAAGTGCCCATGTGAACCACCTGCTGAGTACGTTAACATCAGGCAAGTCAGTATAGCATCTCCTTCAAGTGCTGAAGTCTAAGAGAAATAAAAAGCCCATGGTGTTTTACTATCCGTAAGGCTTGATTCGGGAGGTGTAGTTTCTTCGTATATATACATAACTGCATTGTCAATATGTCTCATAAGTATTTTATATATATATGTATACAGGGGCAGTCGTAATCTGAATCTTTTACAGTAAATGTGCACATTTTATTAGACACACCTATAACACTGAGTTTGCACTCACTCAACAACACCACCAAGGTATATATATAACTTTAGGAACTTTATACAGGTGTGAATTTTTTTACTAATACAGGCAGGTGAGAAAATCAATACAATATCACCTTTACATGTTGAGCCTTTCCAATTATCTCACCCCTGATATTTTATCCCCATAGAATTAACATTGGGGACTCGTACTCAATGCCCATGGAGTATTTAGAAAAAAATACTCAATGGGGGATTATGTTACAAATGTTAGCCAATTACCAATTTGAGGGGTGGGATACATCAAGAAACCAATTTAAGTTTATGGTAGGAGCTCGATCTCATTTAGTTTGATTCGCTACGTAATTCATGTGGCATCGCCTTGTGAATTACTACACAATCCAAACTCGATGGGATACGAGCTCTGACCCTAGACTTTCTTAAGTTTCCTCGATATATCTCTTACATGTATTTACTGTATTGACAAATATGATAAGAAATAGAACCTTTTAATTCCAGAAACTTAGTTCTGGTGATTTCTGGAGTTTATCACGTGTTTTTTTAATATAAATACATGATGTGAACTTTGATAAATTCCTCTAAATTCTGAGCCTTTCTCAGGTAGGATATGTTACTCGTACTCTGACTTAGTCCAAGGACACACCTGGGCAGGTGTTAAACTTGGAACCACTTCCTGCTACATTCTTTTTACAAACTATCATACCATCGTATCACAAGATACTACTGAATCGTAGTATTTGGCAAGACTTTCAAATGCGCACAGTTCACTGTCACAAAGCCCAACGCAAACTAAGCAGTATTTCTCTCTCTCTCCATGCATCGTACTTATGCACAATAAATATTAAAACACGTTTTTACATTGCAATGTCAAAGGCGTCGGCGATGAGAGGAATAATTACTACCAATCGTTATTGAGAAAAATAAACCTGCTGCAACACACATACCTGCTGAGAATAAGGTCCAATTATCGTGTGGTAATAACGATAGGTCCCACTGCCATTAGTGAGAGTGTCCAGTGCATCTCTGAGGCAGTCATTCAACACGAGATAATAATCATTAAAACAAATGATGATTCGGAGGTGTCCATGTTGGTGTGTGTGTGTGGGGGGGTGGGGGAGTCAATGGTGGCCAGGGTTAAGGCCGATTCCCACTAGGAGATTCTTGACACAGAGACTGGTGCCTGGTATAGTCGCCGGGAAGTGTCAGCTGCACAGCAGGTGGGAGGGCATTGTCGGCGTGTAGCGGCCAGAATATTTCACACATGTTTGAAATTGAATCGCAAGAGACCAGTGCCTTTTTGGGATAGACTTGAGTTGGCGACTCATACACGCACCACGGGGGGCGGGACAAGAGTTGCCCATGATTTTGCATTGTTGCGTTCCCACTTAGCAACATGGGAGATTCCTATAAATTTGTGCTCATAGTCACCGACTGACGCCCCCCGCACATGCCCCAAAATCGCCTAGTGGGAATCGGGCATTAGTGTTTCCCGCGCCCCGCCGTTGAGCCGCTCACAGGGCTGCGTGCGTGGCAGCCGAGCAGCTTCTGAAAGGCCTTCCTGAAGTCATCGTTAAAGATGGTGTACAGGATGGGGTTCATCGCCGAGTTGGAATACCCCAGCCAGAAGAGGAAAGCATCCAGGTCCAGAGGGATCACGCATTTCACGGGGCAGAAAGCCTTCACCACGTAGATTATGAAGAAGCCCAGCCAGCAGCCGCAGAAAAAGGCGATGATGATGGCCATACGTATGGTGGCCCTCACCTCTCGCTGGTCGAAGCGCTTCTGCTTGGAACTTGTCCTCTGCTTGTCGCGGTCCTTCTTAAAAGGGTTCACATGTTTGAGAGGGTTAGCAATACTCCGGCGTGGCACATGCTGCGATTTCTCCGAGTCACTCCGATGGAGCACCTCTTTGGAAACAGAGAGCAATTTGTTTTTTAGCCCCGTTTTTAATTGGTGATGCTTATGGTGGTGGTCGCTCGCGGGTTTGTTATTATTGGGTACGATAACCGTACTATCCTCAGTCACAACAATCTGGATATGCTCAGTATCCCTATCCTCTGCCACCAGGCGATTCTGATGCTGCTGATGGTATTTACTACTATTCCCACCCATCCCGACCAAGGGCTCGGTCCCGTTTCCCGGGCCCTCCTGCTGGGAACTCCGTGTAGTCTCTGGAGTGGTGGTAGCCGACGTGGTCATATCGCTCCCCGTGTTGGGCTTCACTCCGTTCTTGGTCACCACCTCTGCCTCTGAGCTGCTCACATAGAGTGGATGATCGCTCCGTACTTGAGCCGAATCCTCATCCTCACTCCTGTTCTCTCCCTGGCTATCCGACCCGAAGAGACTCCGACTGCTATGTTCCTCAGCCTGCACCTGGACTATATGCCCATCGGCCGGACCCCCAACAGCATTCAACTCTATCTCCTGGGTCTCTTTCTCCTTGTCTTTCTCACTACTGGAGCCCCCGTTGAGGGCACTGGAGCCACCCCCGCCGGCTAACTTCTCCACGGGGGAGCTGGGTGTAGCCGCAGAGCTGCTCTTTTTGTTTGCACCTTTGGCCTGCTTGGTTCGCTTAGCCACTGCCGCTCGCATCTTCCGGATCCGATGTCGGAGCACACCGAAGATGCGGATATACATGAAGAGGGTGATGAGAAAAGGGATGTAGAACGACCCCGAGGCTGAGTAAATCACATAGCCTTGTGTCTGGAACAATACGCATGCATACGTATCGGTGTCATTGGAGTACGCGTAAGTTTGCGTAAAGTCGTTCCAGCCTAGTAAAGGGGGAACACAGATGGCAAAACTCAACACCCAGACTATAACGATGTAAGCCAGGCCTTGTTTAACAGTCCGCTTCTCACGATACCACAGCGGATACAACGTAGCCGTGAAGCGATCAAAGGCAATGATACAAAGATTCCAAATGGATGCCGTACAATACAAGACATCTGCCACCAGCCAGAACTTACATAATATCTCCCCGAAGACCCAATACCCCAGGCATTGGTTCACCACCGACATAGGGAGGATGGTGATGGACAGGAGGAAATCACTGAGGGCAAGATTCCCGATGAGGTAATTGGAGACTGAGCGGAGCTTGTTGTATTTAATCAAGGCTAAGATAACGAGGAAATTGCCGAACATGGTAACGAGTACCAGTAGGAACAGGAGGACGGCCACGGTGATCATCCAGGGTAAGGAGTAGATGTGGGAGATGCTGGAGATGACCGCCGTGGAGGAGATGTTCTCCCGGCCGCTGGAGGTGACTGCAGAGAGGGCACCCAGTGCCGTGGAGTTGGGCCTGAAGAATTTGTAGACGTTGCCCGGCCCTGCCCCTGGGAGGGCCGGGGACGGGTGGACCAGGTTACTCTCCAGCCCTGGAGTCAGCCCCATGCTCAGAACCCCGCCCCCCATCTCGTTAGTAGCCACAGCCATGTTGAGCTGCTCAGAGCTGCTCAGAGCTAGTCAGTACTGCTCCTGTATGATACAGTGACTCCTTATTTCTATATGTGTATTATGATGGAGATATAGCCAGGTTGTTGTATAGGAGGTGAGGATGGGAATTTACATATATTTTCATATATATATATATATAAATATTTATTATATATATAACTCTAATGTATATTATATGTATAACTCTATACCCTCTTCGTTTAGCCTCCAGACCCTATGCAGTGTAGATTATCGATGTATGCTGTTATTATGCATTCACTATTGGTACTCAGCCTCCACATGCTAAGTCCGATGAACTCAGTATGATATACGAGCATAGATATAAATATATAGGGTTTTTGCTTAGTTTTGCCGACAGACTCCTGTATCAGGTCCTGGTGGTATACTTCCCCTTCCTCCTGAGTAACGGTAACACATACACCATCCAGGGTGACGCCGACATACTCCACACGCGGGTCCAGGTGACCCTCAGGCAGGGTCGTCAGCCCTGGAGTAGGCCAGGTGTGGAGGGGGAGGGAGGCTAGGTATAGATCACCCTCAGTGTACCCCTCATTATACCAAACACCGGTTACCTGTAAATGCTGGTCAGTCCACAGCCACAACTCCCAGTGTCCGTTAAGTGTGAGCAAACTTCCTCTTGAGCCACTACTTGTTCCTCTGTGGTCAGGGGACAGACTCTGTGGTTATGGGTCTGTAATGCTTTATAGACTGCGTGGTCAAGGGGTCTGTGGTGCCTTATAGACTGTGGTCAGGGGTCCGTGGTGCCCTACGCTTGGCTGGCAGTGAGTAACTGGGAACAGCTGTGTCTTGGTGGGCAGCTTAGGGAGATGTTTACCGTACGGCACAAGCCTGCCCGCCGTCCGCCGTACACCGTACGCCGCCCGCCGCACGCCGCCCGCCGTACACCGTACACCGCCCGCCGGAGACCGTACACCGTACACCGCCCGCCGTACACCGTACACTGCCCGCCGTACACCGCCCCCCGTCCGCCGCCCTCCGTACACCGCCCGCCGCCCGCCGGAGACCGTACACCGCCCGCCGTACCGCCGTACACCGTCCGCCGCCCGCCGTATACGGTACACTGCCCGCCGTACACCGCCCGCCGCCTGCCGCCCGCAGTACACCGTACACCGCCCGCCGCCCGCCGTACACCGCCCGCCGCCCACCGCCCACCGCCAGACGCCCGCCGCCCTCTCACAGCCGCCCGCCTGTCCTCCACATCGAGTTATCTTGTCGGCGCCGTCCTGGGGACCGGTAATCCGTTCAGCGGCGGACACAAGCCACCCGCCGTCTGTCCCCGTCTGGTGAGAGCGTGTAGGGAGAGCAGCTCACAGGGCGGAGAGGGAGTGAGCAGATCAGCCGCGCTCATGTAGCGGCAGTCACTCGTCCTCACTGGTCTCAGGCTGTCCTCTCACAGTCCACACGGGGTTGACCTACGTGACAATACGCCTTAATGAGGTCCCATGTGAGCAGTTCTGGCCATCCATGTGTGAAATGAGCTGCTCACAACTGCTCAGTATTATGGATGTCCCCAGTTCAGTGCCGCAGTTGTATATACTCAGACCTCATCACTCGATGACGGGTATATAGGCCGCTGTGTTCATATATAAGCACAACCGACCAGTCAATAGTCATGTCTGGCGCAATGAGCAATAAACCATAGCTGTGAGCTACTCAGTGGAGCTCAGTACTCCCTCCTCACAGCACACGGACATGAATCCACCTTTCAGGCGGTACACGCATCTCTCTGCATGCCATGCAGTCCCCACACTCCTCCGCCAAACACTCCCTAGCAGCCAAAGACCTTCCTGTGGGATTTAAAAAGAAATATTATCACCCTTAATCTCCAGGTAACGGCGGTGACGGCTCCCGGCCGCTGAGGTGTTTTTTTATCTCTTGTTACTATCGCGGGTAACTTCCTGTTGGAGTGCCAGCAGCAGTAGCAGTGGCAGTGGCTGCGTGGTCCAGGCTTGTCAACTGGGGCTGCCTGACTGGCCGTAGTTCAGTTCCAAGTTCCGCATTTAAGTTTTTTGGTCACAGCCATTCAGATATAATTCACCTCTGAGGTAACTCAAAGTAATACGTTCATCTCAGGACTCCAGGGTTAACGCCATTGGTAAATATCCCTGAACATAATCCCTCACACTGATTGGCTTGTTTCCCGTGCACTTAGATCCCGAGTCTGACTTTGACTTCACTCTAATCAGTCACAGGTAGGTGAGTGGGGGCATTCAGGTGAAGAGCGAGGGGGGAGGGGGTCAGGTACCTGATATTATCAGGTCACAGGTGTCGTGTACTCACAAGTATCAGGCCTAAATCCCGGCCTAATCCTGGCCTATCCTCGGCCCACACACAGGGCGATAATGAAGGTATTGAGTCGTGTAGAATACCAGCTGTCACGCGGTAGATACCAGAGATAAGGTGGACACAGCGCTGGCTGATCAGCACTGATGAGTATGAGTCAAGTGAGCTGGTCAGTGAGGGTTCATTAAATGATAGCCGTACTGTATCAATGCAGGGTCAGCTCTACTGCATTTAGACTATAAGTGGTGTTGTAGTAGTCGTGGTACTGTATCAATGCAGGGCCCACTGTACTGCATTTACACTATAAGTGGTGTAGTAGGAGTCATAGAAGTAGAAATAGCCTGAGTGGTATCAGGATCAATCTGAGTCATTCCGAACTGCTCACGCAGTGTTCATTAAATGATAGCCGTACTGTATCATTGTAGGCCCGGCTGTACTGCATTTAGACCATAAGTGGTGTTGTAGTAGTAGTAGTGGTACTGTATCTATGAAGTATCGGCTGTACTGCATTTACACTATAAGTGGTGTAGTAGGAGTCATAGTAGTAGTCATAGTAGTATTAGTAGCCTGAGTGGTATCAGTATCAATCTGAGTCATTCCGAACTGCTCAGTGAATGTACATTAAATGAGAGCGGTACTGTATCCTACTAATTAAGGGCCGATTGTAGGCTACCACACAGTGCATTCAGACTATAAGTGGTGTAGTAGTGGTCATAGTTGTAGAAATAGCGCAAGTGGAATCAGTATCAGTCTGAGTCCTTCTTAGCTGCTCACAGAGTGTTCATTAAATGGTAACTGTACTGTATCAATACAGGCCCGGCTGTACTGCATTTAGACTATAAGTGGTGTTTTAGTAGTAGTCGTGGTACTAGTATCTATGCAGTGTCGGCTGTACTGCATTTAGACCATAAGTGGTGCAGTAGTAGTCATAGTAGTAGTAGTGGCCCGGGGGTTTCAGTTGTAGCCCTAGTGGTATCAGTATCAATCTGAGTCATTCCGAGCTGCTCATAGAATGTTCAGTAGGTGGAAGCGCTACCTTATCAATACAGGGCCAGCACTCATCTCAGTACTCCACTTGTAATGTACTGTAGTAGTCATAATAGTAGCGGCAGTAGTAGCAGTAGTAGCCCGGGTGGTATCAGTAGTAGTCTGAGTGGTATCAGTGTCAGTCTGAGTCCATGCGAGCTGCTCCCTATCTGCTCAGCGTACAAAGTTTGAGCAGCAGCCCCGTGATTCTCCCACGTCGAGTTTCGCACACGGCGGACCGTGGAGCCCGTCTCTACCGGCAGACCCCAGGTGCGTGCTATAAGTCACAACGCACGTGCGTTATGCCCGTGTGCGCGTGCGTGTGTGGGTCACGTGGTACGCGCATGCGCGGCTGGTGTGTATAGATCCGTGTAGGGAGTCTCTGGGCGATCCCTGTTCACCCGGACACTACCCGATCCGTTATGGCGGGATTTTTACAACGCAGTGCTCGCTGCTACCGTGCGCCACCACCACCTCCTCCTGCTACTACTACTCCTCCTGCTGCTGCCGGGAAGCACTACACCACCGCCGTTACCGCCGCCTGCCTCGCTGCTGGAGCGGCGGCCAATCATTGCCTACCAGTCACTGCCTACTGGACACCAAGTCACCTGGCTCCCTACCACAGGAGTACGGACACCAGCGTCGTGGTGACGGGGCACCCGTCGCCTCCTCCCGGCTGGCTGCGTCTCCTCCTGGGCGCGGTGTATGTTCCTCCTGGGTCCGTGCCCTGGCCGTGATACAACTGTGTGTGATCCCCCCTTGTTAGCTACCATTTATATGTTAAATGTTAGAATTCTGTTGTCGGATGATCTGCTTGGAGTTTCACCACCACATAGAGACAAATATAAGCAGATCTATGCAGGGAGAGTGAAGCACCAGGAGAGTGAGATTCTCGTGTAGGGAAATTCTCGAAGCTGCTATGGGATTTCTTTTTGGTATTTCTCTACACTGATTTAGTTTTTCTACATTTACTAAAAACTCACGCAGTTTGTCTTTGTATGAAGGGTCGCTGTCACTGAGTGTATTGTAATGAGGTACTCAGTGGTCTAAGGTGCGGGTTGCTCCATGGTTTTCCCGCTCAAATGGGAGAGCAGCTTCCTCTGAACATCTTCAACGTTACCACTGACTATCACAACCTCAGCTTGGAGAACCCCCCTCTTTTGAATGGCCGTGGGAAATCCAAGAATACCTGCATGTACCATGAGAAGATCATTCACACGATGAAAGTATTCATCATGCTATAAGAATATAACTTTTCCCCAACTACCATTGTAGTGAATGCTTTGCTGTTATTTGTAAATATTTTTCCTCTTTTCTATACTAGAGTATACTTCTAACTCATGAAGAATTTCGTAACTTTGTTGTCTTTCTGTAAAGAAAAAAGTTTGCTGTTATTTGTAATTATTTGTCCTCCTTTCTAGACTAGATTACACCATGGACAATTTCGTACCTTTGTTGTCTTTCTGTAAAGAAAAAAGTTTGCTGTTATTTATAAATATTTTTCCTCCTTTCTAGACTAGAGTATACTTCTAACTCATTGAGAATTTCGTACCTTTTTTGTCTTTCTGTAGAGAAAAAAGTTTGCTGTTATTTGGAAAGATTTCCCTCCGTTCTAGACTAGATTATACTTCTAAATCATGGACAATTTCGTACCTTTGTTGTCTTTCTGTGACGAAAAGATTTTGCTGTTATTTGTGAATCTATTTCCTCCTTTCTAGACTAGAGTACACTTCCAACTCATGGACATTTTCGTACCTTTGTTGTCTTTCCGTCAAAAAAAGAAATTGCTGTTATTTTTCCATATCGGGTCCGGCGGTGTATTTGCTACACTTCACAAGGCTATCACCCCAGGAGGATCTGACCTTAGTAATACGATCCAATTGCTCACTCGGGACGTGAGCATTTACTCATATAGCTCATGGGTCTTAACACCCACCGCACGGCAAGGGGCAGTCCCCGCACGGACCCGACCCTGACCTGCTCACCTTATCACACAAGTAGGGGATCAGCAGGTGGCCCCCTGGAGATTCCCGTTGTCATGGATACTGCACTGGAGGAGGAGGATCCAACCCCACCACGCTCCTACTGAGTATCCCCCTTAATGAAGGTTCCTCCTGATACTACTGGGAGTGTGTGTTGTGTGTGTGGGGTTTGTGTTGGTGCTGGGGACTATCAGGGGTAGGTACGCTTAAGGGAGGTGTTAATCTAGAGGTGTAAATCCCACAAACCGCTCCAGCCCGCCCTGCCCTGCCTGTAATCCTGCCCGCCCGCCTATACCCGCCCATTCACCACCCAGTCACCTTACAAGACTCCCCCGGGATTTGCCCCCACGCGTTCTCATCAGTGCTGGAAAGGCAGATCACAGAATAACTACCTTTCTGCCCTTACTTCACTCACATATCACTAGCGGTCACAGAAATATGATTGCAATATTCTCAGGGTCTTTAATCATAGGAATTCCCAGTGTCCATACTTCCTTTGTATGTAACATAGATATATACTGTTGTAAAACAAGGCTGCTTCGAGACCAATGTAGATGTAATATAGATATATTACTGTTATACTATTTTGTAGGTGAAGGTGGATATGTACCTCATTACCTATGATAGATATATAGCCTCAGTGATTGTTTTATTAATTCTTGTATTTCAGGATTGGTTTCAGTTCATTGCCTGCACACTTTGGTTGTTTTACTCAGAGATGCAAGTTTTCCAATATATGACAAAATTCCGACATTTCATATACATTGGCAGCATTGGTAATGTTAGGATATATTGATTCATATTCATTCCGTTCAAAAATAATATAATGAATGATTTTTTTAATAATTTTTTATAATTTCCGATTTTGTCCCCCGTTCTGACTTTCATCTCTACTTACTAATTGCTGTTTACACTGATGCGTGGTAGTGAGATGGGAGGGTTGGGTTCATCAGTAACTGGACCACTGACCAGCACCCATCATAGGGACCGCATACACAAGGCACCCCAGAGAGATTAACCAGAGATCCGCCTAAATCCCCACGTATTACGGGGATACTCTTGGCGGTAGATCTTTGGATCTGGACATGGACGATACGCGTCTTTCCCTAGGGAATGTCAAGTGCCATATGGCCCCCCTGGATAAGGTACAGGGAGTGGGTGTAGGTCAGCCAGGCCTCTACCCCAGTCACACTGAATCAGAGCAACTCTGAGTTATTCCCCAACTCCTTGGTTCCGACATCGTCCCTCAGTGTAGCAGGGTAGTGTGTTGTTGATGGATACACAAGACTGGAAAGCCCATCTGCTTTGTATCCTCTAGGGTCTTGTGGATTATTTCAACTACCAGAAGGTATACCTCGTCACTGGGGGAGAGTAGAAGTAGATGGGTTCTGCTGATAGGATACACTCGACGCTTTTATAACCTTGTGAGTAGCTCGCACTAAACCGTGGGGAGTATAGTAAGCAGTGCTTGGTTTAGTAATTGCTCACAGAAACTCGCCCATAGATGGCTTTCCACGCTAGTCTGTCTTGATGCAGATTCTGAGTCTGAAGTGGAAATAACACCTCTATGGCAAGCCGATGCTACCTTGAAAGTTTTTGAAAATAAAATTATGATGTATGTTCTGATTATGAAGTGGCAACAACACCTCTACCGCAAGCCGATGCCACCTTGAAAGTTTTTGAGAAAAAAATTATGATGTAGATCCTGATTATGAAGACGTGGCAATAACACCTCTACGGCAAGCCGATGCCACCTTGAAAGTCTTTGAAAAACAAATTCTGATGTAGGTTCTGATTATGACGTGACAGTAACACCTCTATGGCAAGCCGATATTTCCTTGAAAATATTTGAAAAAGTACAAATCTGATGTAGATTCTGATAATGAAGTGGCAATAACACCGCTATGGCAAGCCGATATTTCCTTGAAAATATTTGAAAAAATATCAGATTCTGATGTATATTCTGTGAAGTGTTGACTATCCTCCTATTTCCTTCCCCAGTTCCCCACTGTTCATGCCCCACCTTCCTCAGCAGCGGCAGGGCATGAAGCAACAGAGGAAAAGCTCGGTAATCATAGCGACTCGCGGATTACTCCCCAGTCCAGATGAGCTGCTCTTAAGTTGCCTCGAGGAAATGCCCGCTAAGAGCTGCTCTTTGATAGTCGGAAGCTGCTCTGTCTGTAGACTGTAGCCTATCCGTCTCTCATGCTAAATGGTTATATACCAGCCACCACCACAAGATATCCAACTAGGTGTTCAATATAGTTCAATATAGGGCACATAGCTATTGTGCTATAGAAATATGTCACTGTCAGCGTGCATTAGTTATAGGATACATAGCTGTTGTGCTATGGAGGTATGTCGCTGTCAGAGTGCATTAATTATAGGACACATAGCTGTTGTGCTATGGGGGCAGGAATTTTGCCCCCCGACGGCATCCATGACACCAGGTGGCGGGACCAATTATCAATGGATTTTACCAAGGATATTTGTTGGGGCTTGCCGTGGAGGAATTTTAGCCTCGTCTCAATAGTATCCATAAATTATAGCAACTGATAACAGTGGTTGTTCCCCGACTACAGTGGCGCTATCTTATGATGATCATGGATGATGGCAGAATTAGCAATCACTCCGTGCCCTATAGATCATACTTTTGGCGCATAGTTTCTTGAAGGTCAATTATGCAGGTAATCCATCAATAATTCTGTTTGTGCAGAATTTCACAATGAATCGCTCTCTGATAAAGAAGTTCGTGGTGATGATTTTTTGTACCAGTTGATGGGTTGTAGCAGGGGAATGGTTCTGTCGGGTGAGATTTGAATATCACGTAAAGATACAGGATATGGGGTAATAAAATGTCAAGTGTTCATCGCTCAGTGGTGAGCTGCTCAGTGTATGGTGTGAGCTGCTCAAGGTAGTCCACTGAGCTGATACAGCTAGGGATTAATGCCGACCTCCCTACCGCCAAGCCCAGCCTCCACACTGGCTCAAATACCGGGCGATATTAGGTGAACATGACATCACATGGGTATATCCAGTGCCTGGCCTTCCCACCAGGGGGCAGGCATTACCATTCCTCCAGGCTCGTTAGTGGCGTCCTCCTGGGCGTACCAGACTAGAGGCGCCTCCAGGTTGCTCACCCACTTGGCTTCAGGACGTGAGGGTTGTGGTGTGTGGAGGTGAGCACATGGGAAACACGGCCTCGGGTTGTAATGCCCCAGGGACTAGCTCGTAGACCTTATTGAGGTATCCTGTAATTCAGTCTGTTTACAGGAACCGGTGTTAGCTGGTTTCCGTCGTTGTATGGTGATAGACCCTTCGCAGATTTCCCCTCATTATTGCAGTTTAATGTTGTTGTTTTTTTATTTTAAATCTTCAAATTGGAAATCCGATGGCAGAAATGGATATTTTAATTATTTCTTCATATAAATATCAAATTATATTCAGTTTCTCCAGTTAGAAATCGGAAAATGGTGGTTCATCAGGGGACAGGCGGCTGTGGTGCGGCCAGCCAGTCAGGAGGAGATCCTTTACGTACCCGGGGTGATATTAGGGAGTTTAGTAACGTCTGGAGGGTCTACTAGCTGCACATCAACCCAGCGGTGAATTGCTGGAGTATTTCTGTATATACAGGTTCCTCCGAGTTGCTCTGTCCGCGTGTGCTATGGCTGAGTAAACCTCAGGTCATCAGATATGCTCAGATATGATCAAATATGTGGCATACCATGTCCGCTCCCAATCTCTGCTGAGATATGGGGCATCTTAAAGGACAACTCCCTTATCTGTATGGAGTTCGTATCGCCGTGGGAGGGCACCAGGTGATGTACCTCCTCCTATGTTAAAAAGTTCCCTTTAAAAGGAAATCACATCGGTCCGATGGTGCGACACAGTACCAGCTTGTAGAGTCAAATGTCACTCCCCAGTGGACACAGGGTTCGGGGAGTCTGGTCTGGGGTCCTTTATTACCAGGTTTCCTGTGTCACACCTCTCGGTGCTTCGCGGAGTCCACCATGGAGACCTTGAGGTGTCGTGTCAGGTGAGGTGCGTGGTGCTGGGGTGTCGGTCGGGGGGGAGGGTGGGTGGGGTGGGGGCAGTAACACCTGTGGTGTCTCAGTACACAGGTGTGGAAGATAACACAGGTGTTTCACCCCCTGCGACCAGGGGGCTGACACTACACCCCACAGACATCCCCCTCAGAGAGATGGCCTTTCACTGAGGAACAGCGACACTGTCTGCTCTGCGTACGACGAATGGTCCCTTCTGCATGAGCCACTGATGTCCGTCAGTGTAAAATCCTCATCCTTACCAGTGAGCTGCTCTGATATTGACTCTTCACAAACATGAGCAACTCCTTAACGTTGATGCTCCCCGTCACTCATATACAAACACAGGTGTAGCCTGTACGTCTATAGATACCATCCTGTGTTAAGGCTGTGGGTGGGGAATGGACACCCTGCTCGCTGTGACGGCGCTATGATTAGCAGCTCCTGGCTGGCGGTGGGAGCAGCTCACGGGGCGGAGACGGGGTGCAGGCGGGGCGGAGGGGCGCCCAGCCCGGCCATTGGCTCAGCGTGTTCCGCGGACCCTGCGGCAGTACCGCGATGTCCGGTCAGAGTCGCTCGCCCAGCTCCGAGCTATGTTAGTTTATCAGTGACAGTCTTCTCTCCCTGCGTGGTGTATTATTAGTATCATTATTATTATTGTTATTGTTATTATTATAATTATAATCATTATTATTAGTGTTGTTGTTATTATTATAATCATTATCATTATTATTGTTGGTGTTATTATCATTACTCTTATCGTCATTATCATCATAATATTGTCCACCTGAAAATAGCAATGGAAGATTGAAGAATTACCTTTTATCTTGTTTGTTATTTATGGGGGAAAAAGACAACGCATGATGAATGTCGGAATCGAGTTGGAAATGTCATTTTGATTTTAGAACTAAGAGGTTTCAGATTTCTTCATGGGTTTAAGATATTTTAAAGCCATCAGGAGACACGAGCTAGGTATGCAATCCGAAGCAGCTTTAAAGACGGTGTCCATATCAAGAGCGCATGACAAAAGCTTTAGTTAGTGCGCTACTGCATGCGTTTCTTTGATTGTAATGCCCATATATACATATTTATCCTTTCACTCATATAAATCTCCATAGAATTAACGTAGTTTCACTTATTATCCATCGTATACAAAGCCCCCATTGAAAATGTATGGGTCTCAGTAAACCACGACCCATTGTATAAAACCTGTCAGATACCATAACTGTGGTATACAGATTAAAACCTATGGTATACGGCCTCAAAACCATGGTATACGGGGAAAATAGTCCCTTTTGTTATAGAGCAAAGAAATAGTCCCTATTGTTATACCCTATAATATGTCAATTACCGGGCTTGATTTATTTGAAAAGATGGATTATAAATGCAACAAACGATGATTTTGTGGACAGGCGGCTCTGTAAACGTGTATTACTACGCGTCAACCTCTCGTGGTTTATGGCCGCCTGTCCACAAAACCATCGAATATTGTCTATTTATGCCACGGTTATGCCAGAGAATACTTATATGCCACAGGGGACATATGTTGTAAAAAAGTAATATGACCGGGTAGGATCAAATCTGAACGTTTCTCAATTTTACATAATTCTATGATGGGCGTTCGTTGTCTTCCGCTACAGACATCACTCAGCTAGCACGGTGGGTCATGGCTTTTAGAGTTCTCCGCCTTCTCCATTCACACACAAATCTCGTTGTAACCCCACCACAGCTGACATCTTCCCCCGGGATAGTTAATAGAGGTGACCGGAAGTGTATAGTCACGCATGCGCGGTAGGACAGGCTCCCACGATAATGTCGTAAGCACGGGTTTCTTTATGAGTCGGGATCCGTCCCGAGTTATAGAGCCACCCACACCGTTTTACCGCGTGAGGGCGCCACCGGTGCGCCGGGAATGCTGGGAAATACCCCACTTATCATTGATAGAGCCATCTCCAGGGGGCGCACCATGCCCCCATCACTTCTTGTATTTCGCGCTAGGAGGAGGGGAGCTACATTGGTTTAGCGTCACTCTTGTTACCGGGAAATGTTTCATCATGGTTTTTTTTTGGTTTTTTTTAAAGCAGTTTATTGGCACTTCCCAAATATATATGGAATTGATATTCAATACAACAGTAAATTATACATGTACAACATAGTTAGACAATTTCCTAGCTGCTTGTCTTTTTTGGAGGAAAAGAAAAAGACATACATAGAATACCAGACAGTTTTAAAGTTCCATCTTTTTTGGTTTTTATTCAAAATGTTTATTTCATAATTGTCTCTTGATATATACAATTTGTCTCATCCTGTTGTACATTTTGAAGCATGTTTGATTGATTGATGGTCAAACTCGGTGGAGTGCGAACCACATAATTTTCATCTCATGAGTTTCCTTTTAATTGTCATCTGAGAACTCGCCCAGAACTCAGCCCTAATGCTTGATTCTCACTAGACAATTTTGGGGCATGTGCGGGGCTCTAGTCCACGACTATGAGCACAAATTTCTAAGATTCTCCCATGGTGCTAAGTTGGAATGCAGAAATGCAAAATCATCTGTGGCTTTTGCCCCGCCCCCTGTGGTGCGTGCATGAGTCACCAACTCAAATCCATCCCCAAAAGACACTGGTCTGTTGCAATTCAATTTCAAACATGTTTGATAACATGCTAGTAATCTACTACGCCCTCCCACCCACTGTGCGACTGGCGTTTCCCGGTGACTATGCTGGACACCTGTCTTTCGGGCAAGAATCTTCTAGTGGGAATAGACCTTATTTGCAGGGCAAGAGTTGCCAACAATTTAGTATTTTTGCATTTTCTCTTTGTGACTAGAAATTTGTGTTTATTGTTGCTGATTTAAGCTTTGTAAATGCTCCAAAATCGTTCGTTGGAAACCTGGCCTTGGTTGCCAAGCTCTTGTCATGGCAGTCCCTTTTCATGTTACCAGTTCTGTGCATTGCGTGCTACACGTTTTCATATAACACCGTCCAATTTATGGTCTAATTTTTCACAAATATACATGCTGATGTTGCAGTATTCACGAGGGTATTGTTACAAGGTTATATGATAGCGGTATTTATATAACACAAGGACATTCAATGCGTGAAGGAAGCATCTGAATTCAGGAAGCCAGATTAGCTTTGGCGAATTGAATCTTAAAGTTGTTTTTTGAACATTTTTGTATGTCCCTATAAGAAGGAAATGACATGGATGACACAAAAAATCGAGAATCAATTCAGTGTATCTACTCTCTACCAGTTTCTTAGCAATTGATACCTGAAGATGTCTATTTTTCAACTTGATAGAAGACAAAGATGCCCAATATACATTTTTTTTGGTATTTGGTCAGGTAAAGCTTCCCACAGAGTGTTGCATAACTTACAATGGTACTGCTCTTGAGTGGAGTACATAATATGTATATAAATTTGATTTATTTTCCAATGACTGGAGAGGAGACATGGTCTCTCTTCGGATAATCGAAAAAAATGCAACTCCATACATAATACATAAATTTTATTCATTAGACAGGATACATACACAATATTACCCTAATTTTGATCTGCTTGCTCGTATTCTCCGCGTAGTTGACACGTAGCAATATCCAAAAGAATGCGAGGATATTTCAGAATGTCAACTTCAATGAGAATACAATCATGCAGATCACAAACATCACAGAAATGTTTTATCATTCAACATTCAAAATATAAGTTATCAAAGGAAACACAAAATAGCTGCCGATATTCTAAAGCACTTCACTGCGCCTACAGGGACTTTTTCCAAGGATACGGCTCTCCATATCCTACTCAGTAGCGATCTGTAGGTTCTATATGTTTTAGTATAGAGGTTCTGTATTAGTTGGATAATAAAAGGGCGAGAGATCATCAAACGCATGAACACAACCACGGTTTACTGCATGCATCCTGTTTCCTTTATCAGGCCTTATGCAATACATAATTACAGGATGCCCGTGTGTTTGTGTACTTATTATCCACCTAATACAAAGTGTCTATAGAAAACACACAGGGAGCATATATCACCATACCCAGATCATACAGATATATCCACCTAATACAAAGTGTCCATAGAAAACACACAGGGAGCATATATCACCATACCCGGATCATACAGATATATCCACCCAATACAAAGTGTCCATAGAAAACACATAGGGAGTGTGTATCACCATACCTGTAGCATACAGATATATCCACCTAATACAAAGTGTCTATAGAAAACACAAAGGGAGTGTGTATCACCATACCTGGAGCATACAGATGTAACCACCTTATACAAAGTGTCCATAGAAAACACAAAGGGAGTGTGTATCAACAAACCCGGATCATACAGATACATCCACCTAATACAAAGTGTCCCTAGAAAACACATAGGGAGTGTGTATCAACAAACCCGGAGCATACAGATACATCCACCTAATACAAAGTGTCCGTAGAAAACACATAGGGAGTGTGTATCACCATACCCAGAGCATACAGATGTTTCCACCTAATACGAAGTGTCCATAGAAAACACATAAAGAGTATGTATCAACATACCCGGATCATACAGATATATCCACCTTATACAAAGTGTCCACAGAAAACACATAGGGAGTGTGTATCACCATACCCGGATGAATTACATGGCGATTCAAACACGATTGGGATAGAGCTCTGAACCTAAACTTGAATATGTTTCTGAATATATCTCACCCTTTACATTGACTAATGGGCTAACATTTATGACATTGTCCCCCCATTGGATATTCTTCCTAATCATCTTGAGATATACGTTGGATACGAGTTCCCAATGTTAAGTCTATGGAGAAGAAATACCAGGAGGGGAGATAATGTGTATATATATACCCAGCTGGCAGCCAGTGTGATGAAATCCCTTCAGATCAATACCTTCCTCTCTTATTCTCATATTTCACACAGAAAAATGCACGTCCCCGCACATCCCCGTTTTATCACTTCAAAGCCTTCACATCTGACGCTATACATTAAGACTAAACTACGCCAATTGAAAACCCCTTCAGGGCCCCCTTCCTGTGGCGGATGTGGACTTTGCGCAGGCGTGTTTCTAGGGACACTGGGTCCCTGAGCCAGTTTCGATTGTGTGCCAGAACTGGTAAAAGATTGCTCTCAGGGTGCGTGTAAAGAGACGGGTAAATATTGACGTTAACGTGGACGACGCGTAGCCCTGACTCCTTATGTAACGTGGAGTTGATAAACGGTGTCAACGACAACATGGCTTTGTTATTATTACCAGCTAATCATTGATCACCGGGGGTGGTAATTGACTTCGACATAATGGTCTTTAATATGGTGATTAATCATTAATTAACTATGATTATTATGAATATTTTTTTTCATTTTTTTCATATAGAAGTGTTTATTGGCTACAAAATACAGTGGAAGCCCGCGAAAGCGGACATTATACGTTCCGGGCCAAAGTGAGCGTTTACGCGGGGTGACCGCTTACACTGGGTCAAAATAAACATGTAATTGAAGAAACATGTCCTTTAGTGTCCCTTAGGCGGGGTTCTAGCATTCATTAATAGGATACTTCTTTATCTCACCCCTGGTATTTTCATCCCATAGACTTAATATTGGTAACTCGTTCTCCATGACCCTACGAGTATTGCAGTCTGTTCTCCATTGTCTATATCCTGTGGGCCGTCTATTCTTTTAGTGTGTACAAGGGTGAGATGGATACAGTAAGCAACTCGTTTTGGTCAGAGAAGCCATTCTCCAACTCCTTTGAATGCTACTGATATTCATTCACTCGGCTGTCGCCTCGTTCATATCACTCCGCATCAAACTCGTGGAGAACAACGACTATAACCAAAACCTATTGGCTTCTTCTTTAATCATCCCTTTTACCATTTCATGAATAACATAAAGATTGACAACAAGTCAAAGACATGATTTCTTTCTTCTTTTTTTTATCTGACAAACAAAAATGACGATATACAATTCGCCGCATTTATAGCAGCGCTCTTCCATTGCATACCCATTACAGCGGGAGTGGGTATCACCTTATACAAAACGGGACACTAGGTGGACAAATAAGAACTGGTCATTAGAACTGCAAGTTATGAATGTCCAATGATTGTCGATGATGGGCATATTACATATTAATCTTTTTTGTGGTATTATTTCTTTAATTCTGTAAATGTCCCCTGTCATGGTATATTTAGAAGAAGATATCCGTTCTCACAATGGTGCAGCCTTTCTCGCCAATTCTCTCCTACGACTTATCATACTGAAATAATTGCATGTCTAGGGCCAGTTACAATGTAAATGCCATGTTTGTATTACGAGACGAAGCTCAGGACGAAAGGGTCCTTTTCCTTCAATCTATTGATTAATCATGCTAAAGAAGAAGTGAACAGGACCGCTTACATAGGCTCGTGCTATTCTCTGTTAGTCGGTCTCATTTTGTTGCATCTTCATTGGCAGTTTGTGAAAATCGTCTATACTGCTATATCAAAGGCCAATCCTTCTCATAGCATGTCTATGTGGTGTGATATGTAGCCACCTTGCTTGTCCATCTCCAGCAATGGTAGATGTACTGCTATATCAAAGGCCAATCCTTCTCATACCATGTCTATGTGTTGTGGGAAGTAAAATAATTCACATCGGTAAATGTGTAGTGTGAGTTTTCTATTTAAATTTATCAAATAGATTTGATCACCACCCTTGTGGTGTAAAAGTACCTTGGGGAAGTCTGGTAAGAACCTGTAATGTTAAACTAGACATTAAATCAAACCATGTTCGAATTTCCTAGTTTACAGTCTACACTATGTGACAGAGATTCCCTGTGCAATATCGCGTGAGGTTTTTCGATAGGGCTCAGCTTTTGATAAGTAGTGTACTCAGTATCACTGATTCTAATTCAGTCACATCCATATTTTCACTGTCGCATAGAGACCACTATTTATGTCCTTAGTGCATATTATTTATCTGAGTACGTGATGTGGCTAGCTTCAGAGAGAACCCTCTATCTTCTGAACCGATCTCGTTTCATGTATTGCGTTGCGTGTTACGTTTTATTTTGTAGATTAGATTGAATGGAATCATGCCAATTAAAATCCGATCTGGACGTAGATACTGTACTTTCATGTTGTGTACTAACCGATTCAAGAAAGACTCATGTAATAATATATCTCTGGTATTATCTTAGCTTGGTACTGGTATTAGACACTCGTACTCAACAGGCTTGCGAGTATGGTAACTCATACTTAATGTGCGATGAACAAATAAATATTTCCAAGCTCAGATAAAATCAGAAACATATTCATGCTTGGTCTGAGTCCCCGTTCACCATCTCGCTATTGCCTCGTTCATATTCGTGCATGCTCCAAACACATCAATTTCCTTCATATTTTTTAAACGAAGTCTCGTCCCTGCTTTATACAATTCGTAAGAGCTATACCAGGAGGTGATTATATTTCTATCGTGGGGAATCTTCATAGTGAAATGTTCCTACAGCCATAGGCAATTCAAAATGGGTTTTAGAATATACTAAAATGTGTCGTCAATAGCCTTAGACCTTCTACCAATATTAAACATGGAGTAGCTTTGCAGGGTATCACTTACAAGCCACGGAGACATTCAATAACCCACAAAACCTTCAAAGCCAATATGTTCTATCCAAACAGGCCCTCAGCCATCTAAATACAGACCAGGCGGTACCCTAGAACCCTAATATCGCCCATTTCACCATGCTTTGGGTTATCACAAATAATGAGCCTATATTGACACAGAGTTGTACGTCGCCATATTGAGTCACAGAAAATAGGAGGGAACTTGTTGTCTGAGCGAGGATATTGGAGCTAGTGGGATATATATTGTGTATAGATATAATTGTGTGTCAGTATGTGACTGTCAGCGTGCATTAGTTATATGGCACATAGCTATTGTGCAATGGGGGTATCCATCATGCCCCCGACACCATACAAAACACGAGTTGATGGGACCAATTATCCATAGATTGGATAAAAAATGGTTTTTGGGGCTTGCCATGGAGAAATTTTAGCCCCATGTCAATATTATCTATAGATTATAACAAATGATAATAGTAGTTGCCCCTGACTACAGTGGAGCTATCTTGTAATTTACGGGCGGGTGATGGCAGAACTAGCAATCACTCTGTGCCCTTTAGATCATATTTTTGGCGCATAGTTTCTTGAAGGTCAATTATGCAGATAATCCATCAGCAATTCTATTCGTGCAGAATTTCATGATACATTGCTTTTCGATAAGAAGTTTCTGGTGATGGTTTTTAGACCAGTTGACGGGTTGTAGCAGGGGAATGGTTATGATACTATGTGCCTTATATGTCTTTATATGACATATCCGTATCTGTCAGAGTTTATCAATCAGGGATGTCAATTTTCCTTGTTTCCGTGGAAATCCCTGTTTTCATTTTTGAAATGTGAAATCCCTTACATAAATCAATACAGAGTAGAGAGATACAACTGCTATATTACTCATATCAGTAGCAAGCCTTAATTCCCAACTCTACCTACCCATATACTCTTCTTATAAGCATATGTTTAGTAATAATGACATAACTTGTATCTAATACATTCCCGGTGTTTTTGTTGTATATATCTCCGGTTTAAACCTTGAATTGCCATGGGAAATATTTCCTTGTTTTTTTCTGACCCCCAACTGACATCCCTGGTCAACGCATGTCTGTAATCTGTCAGTGGCGGTATCTTGCAATTTCCTGGTGGGTGATGGCAGTAATAGCAATCACTCTGTGCCCTGGCCTGCTGGGGTGACAACAATGATCATATGTTCACCCTCTTGGTCACCTTGCCTCTGCATGTTGCAGGCTGGATGTGCTTGCTTGCACGCATAAATGAAGCAACCGGGGTGGAGAGTTAGTTGAGTGGTAAAGCGTACTGGACATGTAATCCTCAGGTTGTCAGACTTTGTGGGTTCGAGTCCCACTGCAGCCACTTTCCTCCTTCACCCACAACAGTGGTAGATTCAATACTATATCAAAGGCCAAGCCTTCTCATACCATGTATATGTGGTGTTGTGTGCAGCCACTATTCTCCTTCACCCTCAGTTGGTAGAAGTAAAAGAACTCTCACCTCGGTAAATGTGTAGGGGTGAGATTTCTACCTAAATTTATCTCATAGATTCGGTCAAACGCATAGTAAGAGTAATATAACATATCGGACGTTAAACTACCCAAACAAACAAACTCTTTGTCCTATATGTCAATATATGACATATCAGTATATCTCAGTATATGACATATCAGTATCTGTCCAAGTTTGTCAACGCATGTCTGTAATCTGTCAGCGTATCCGGGTTGCTGTCCAGGGACTGGTGGCTGTACGCGTGCCCTGTACTGATGCTCTGAGAGATCCAGCTGTGTTCAGTGATGAGACTGTCCTACATCTAGCCTGGGAGTCCCCTGTCCTGGATAACCTGGTGAGACCCAATAACAATATCAATCTTTGATAAGCCTTGTCTACCACAATAGGCTTTCCGGGTTTGGAGCTGCTCGGTGATCGTGGAGGTGGGAATGGATCTGAAGAGCAGCTCAGTGACATTCACATGTGTCTGTTTTAGAGTGTGCTGGAAATCTATATACGTTGCTAAAGGTTTAAAGAAGAAACCTTTTGAAGAAAAGTTCTGGTCAAAGTCGTCATTCTCCACGAGTTTGATGCGGTGTGATATAGCATTCACATAGCATTCAAACGAGTTGGAGAATGACTTCTTTGACCAAAACGAGTTGCTTTCTGTATCTACTCACCCCTGTTCACCCTAAAAGAATGGACATCATACGGACTATATACCATGGAGAACGGACCGCAATACTTGTAGGGGCATGGAGAACGAGTTCCTTATGTTAAGCCTATGGACATTTATTCCAGGGGTGAGATAAACCTGTGTCTGTTTTAGAGTATGCTGGAAATCTATATACGTTGCCTAAAGGTTTAAAGAAGAAACCAACAAGTTTTGGTCAAAGTCGTCATTCTCCACGAGTTTGATGCGGTGTGATATGAACGAGGTGACAGCCGAGTGAATATTACATAGCATACAAACGAGCTTTGACCAAAACGAGTTGCTTTCTGTATTTATCTCACCCCTGTACACAGTAAAGGAATGGACATCATACGGACTATATACCATGAAGAACGGACTGCAATACTTGTAGGGGCATGTTAAGCCTATGGGCATTTATTCCAGGGGTGAGATAAAGAGTGGTCACATATAGACTTCCAGCATGCTGCTAGAAGAAATATCCCTCCACTATCTGGGTGCCTTTCACTGTGATAGTGGGAACTGAGCAGAGTGCCAGTGTCTCAGGGTTTTAGAGACATGCTCAGCTGACCATGACCAATCACTCAAGACCGAAATAGCTCAAGACCCACTGGTGCTTGATATGTTTGGATCCTAGACTCAGGCAGTTGCAGAAATAGCAAGTTGACTGGGTGCAAGTGGGTTACAGAAAACTACCATATACTGAATGTAATCCAAACCCTTTATTATTATTCATTCATAATTGCACGCTCATTCATCATCAATGATCATACCATCCCCTCCTAGTATCTTATCCTAGCCTGGTATAAACGTCCATAAGCTTAACATTAGGAACTCATACTCAACAGGCTTGCGAGAACGGTAACTCACGCTCAATGGTCGATTAACAGATAAATACAGATAAACAGAAAAAGAATGAGTGTTTGGTCTGAATTCCTGTTCGCCATCTTATTTGGAGCGCCTCGAAATATTCCCTCAGCTATCGCCTCGTTTATACTATTCCATGCTCCAAAATCGATGAGCAACAGGGACACACACATTTCTTTTATTGAATATGATTCGCCTGTACCAGTACATAGCAGTCTACCACCATACCTTTGCTATATAAAGTATATGCCTATTAGCTAGAAGATATCTATTTAATCTAAATATCGTAAGCAAATGAAAAATACATCTAGATTCAATAATACCACGATTTATCTATCATATGATTTAGTTGCATTACAGATAAGAAAGGAGGTGAGTGTGATGAAGAGTGATTGTAATGATTCTGATTCTAATATTCCTCATACCCATAAAGAGATCCAGGTTCCTTTTTTAGTTTGTTCTTTGATCCATCAGACTATATTTGTTTTATCAATATTTATTGTAAGTAGATTTCTTTGGGTCCATTCCACTAATTTATCCAACCCCTATTGTAAGGTTTCAGATGCCTATTCATTTCAAATCCTCTTAATTTTAAATCCGTATAAATGACTAGGTTATCATGAGTATAGATTATATTTCAAATTTAGTCCCTTTAATAGATGTTTGGCCTCATTTATAAACCAGATATAAAGTAAGGGTCCAATCACTTTCTTTCCTAATCCCTGTTCCCTTTAGTTGGGGGATGGTGGCTGGGCTCCTGCCTGTGTTTGCTTGTTATTCTGGTCTCAGTTATTTGAACCCGCGCTGAAAGTGTTACTCACGTTGGACCATGTACACCAGACTCCCTTTACGACCATTCCACTTACACTACTTGACCTTACACCGGTATCAAACGTGCACTCTACGTCCTATCTCACCTTGGGCCAACGAGTTCAACTTCCCAACCATAGAAACACCAGTTGAAGTTATCTCTTATCAAGGATATTATAGTAAAACCTAAGAACTTAATATAGATATATAGGTATATATGTATCAGGAGATTATGTCAGTATTAACTATCTAATAACTTTTTCTGTTTTTGAGCAAAGATTTTTATTTGTTGTTTCCATGTACGTATATCTCATACTTGTTCCTTTACCAATTCACATCAGCTAAACCTCACAGTTCCAATTTACTCATATACTGTGGTCAAATTCTTCTAGCTCCTTCTTTTCAAAATTTCTAAAAGCTATGAATCAATCTATTACTAATCTGAGCTTGTAATCCCAAGGTTATGAGGAAAAGACGAAGAGGTGGACTTTCCCCTACCGCTACCACGACCACAATGCAGGGAGTTGGCCAGGCGTATTCAGTCCCGCGCTAAAGCCTTTTGTAATCCCAAGGTTGTTGGACTTTGTTGATTGGAGGCCCACTGCGGCCACTTTTCTCCTTCAACCCCAGCAGTGGTAGCTTTCCTGCTATATCAAAGGCCAATCCTTCTCATAACATATCTATGTGGTGTGGGAAGTAAAAACACTCACCTCGGTAAATGTGTAGGGGTGAAATTTCTATCTACATTCTATCATAGATTAGGTCAAAACCAAAGTACGTCTAATTAAACAAATTGGAAGTTAAACTAAACAAACAAACAAACAAACAAACAAAGAAAAATGGTCTAACTAAAACCATTATCTATTCTTAACTTCTATTTCTGCCATTCTACAATGTATTATATGATTGTTTCATCTATCTCGTAATTGCCTATAATGCAATCTCATCCAATACAGTTTCCAGTGATAAGCCTCATATTCCATGATAATGATGACATGTTAATGATAATGATGGGTTCAAAGGGTTCAGGAGTCTTCTTGAGAGAGTTCATGTGAAGACCTGGGTTTGGTCTCCCTGTAAATTTCATTTTGGATTAAATCAGGCATAGTATACCTAGGCTACTATGATTATAATGTACCATGTCATTTGAAACTGTTTTCTTATACATGGGCTACGAATTCCCCATTGAAAATGTATGGAGTCACAGTAAACCACCAATTATTGTTTATTACTGGCCGTAAACCAAACCTATGGTTTACGTCTTCCAAACCGGTGGTTTACGGAAAATATTGTTTAAGTGGGGTGCTTTGTTTGAATAATGAACACTGAGGTTGTGTATGGAGAGCCCCATGGAGGAAACTTGAGGGACGTGATATGACTCAGGGGGACGGGTTGGACAAACTTGACAGACCGTGACACACCCTGGTCACCGTGGCCACCGGGGGAAGAATTTTAAATTAACAAAAGATTTGCCTGGGCGGACACAGTGCTAATGAGAAACGTTCCGTGCTGTCTTGAGACAGGATGAATGTCACATTATCTCACCCCTGGAATAAATGTCCATAGGCTCAACATTGGGAACTCGTTCTCCATGCCCCTACAAGTAATGCAGTCTGTTCTCCACGGTATATATCCTGTGTGTTGTCCATCCTTTTAATGTGTCCAGGGGTGAGATAAATGCAGAAAGCAACTCGTTTGAATGCAACTCGTTTGAATGCTATGTGATATTCACTTGGCTGTTGCCTCGTTCACATCACTACGCATCAAACTCGTGAAGAACGACGACTTTGACCAAAACTTGTTGGTGTCTTCTTTATAATGTGACTGAATGTGACTGAACATAGCGGCCATATAGGGCACCGTGGTCAATACTAACGCCCTAAATGTCCCTAAACCAGGGTGGCAGTGGCTCAGTGTATGTTGCTAATTTATGGCTCCGTGACCATCTGCATTGGTGCCTATGTTTGGCGTTTTCCAGAGACTATGCTTGGTATCAGTCTCTGGGGCAAGAATCTCCGAAAGGTAACCGCCCCTTAGGTGGGATTCACATGGTGGGATTCATGTACCTCACAGGGTTAAAAATCTCATGAGATTCTGTTCTTTGTTAGGGGTAAATGCCTAAAATGGGATTCACACGGTGGGACAAATGGACCTGAGACTGGTGTACTTCACACCTTTGCACCAGTCGGCTACTATTTCCAACTGGGAACAAAGTTTCACAGATTGGGGTGTTCTACAGTCTCAGGGGAACATGGCGGATTCAATTCACATGAGAAGATTTAACAGGTACATAGTCTCAACCCTACACCCCTACACAGGGTACACAGGGTACACAGGGCACACAGTCGCCGACTCAGGGTACTTCCCCGTGTGAATAGGTGTTATTTGAGACCGCTGAGACTCACAGATTGGGGGAGAACGTGTGAAATACATTTGTCTCACCAAAATGTCCCTCTAAATTTTAAACCTGTTTAAAGTCAAAATCTCATGAGATTCTGTTCCTTGTTAGGGGCGATTGTCGCCGACAATTGCAAGAGAAAAAAGTTGTCTCAGCAAAATGAAAGCCTGTCATTCACACGAGGAGATTGTGTTCCAGTACCAAATCTCAACAGGATTTGTCTCAGACAAACGGCCTGTGAGGTACATGAATCCCACCGTGTGAATCCCGTTTTAGGGAAATGAAACCCTACAATCTAGATGAAGAGATGGTTTTCGAGTACAGGATCTCCGCAGGATTTGTCTCAGACAAACACCCTGTGATGTACGTGAATCTCAGCAGGATTTGTCTCAGACAAACACCCTGTGAGGTACATGAATCTCAGCAGGATTTGTGTCAGACAAACACCCTGTGAGGTACATGAATCTCAGCAGGATTTGTCTCAGACAAACACCCTGTGAGGTACGTGAATCTCAGCAGGATTTGTCCTAGACAAATACCCTGTGAGGTTCACGAATCTCAGCAGGATTTGTCTCAGACACTCTATGATGTACATGAACCCCATCGTGTGAATCCCACTTTACCCTGAACTGAGCTCTCTCCTACAAGTCCTGATCGTAGCCCTGGGCGTTGAGGACGTGTTTTGAGATTCTCATTTAAATCATTTTTCATGGCGTCGCCGTTTTCAAACTAGTGATTAGATAGACGCCAGCCAGGTACCAGCAGCTAGACAGAAGGCTTTCATTCTCTCACACCATGTCAGGCCGTTTTACCATTTATTTTAAACCAATTTCTGGTGGTGTTGTTTATTTATAATCCTCAGGGCGTTATTTTGTCAAATTTGAAGGTTGGATTCCTCTGATTTCCCTGTTATGTGTAATCAAAGTATCCAGATATTTCTCAGTCAATTTGAATTGCTGCTTGCTTGTAGATTTACTGCTATATCAAAGCCCAGTCCTTCTCGTACCATGTATATGTGGTGTGGGAAGTAAAATTATCTGTAATTTGAAAAAAAAATCTAAAGAAAGATTCTCCAGAAATCTGGAATACATCCAAATGGGTGACATAAAGGCTTGCCATAGGGAACCATGTGTGTCAATGGCTCAGTCCTCCCGGCCCAGTTTTACGGGGATATTATAGACATTGTTGAGTCAGCAATCTTTGGTCCACCCCCTCCCCCTCCGCCTAACACTGGGCCGGGGCCTGGAGGTGATTCATGGTCGGCTGCCACTGTGCGGCCTCCCCAGCAGCTCCTGGGTCTGCCGGGGACATTCTCCGCGCCAATTTCTAATCATGTTTGGTCACCAATAGCATCACACCAATCTCTCTGCATAATCACGTTTGGTGAGTGGTGGACGCGTGTTTGTATACGGAGCGGATTATTAATGGAGCGGCCCTTGGCTTGTACGTATTGTAGTTGTACCTTATAAGATGAGGTCAATAAGGAGGAACCGCATCGAGATCCGTAGAAACTGAAAATATGCCATGAGGTTTGGTTGGGGTGAAGTCTCACGAGGCTAAGCCATGCGAGATAGATACACAATATTGACTGGTTTCAGATACAAGTAGTTGTATGCTCCGACGGGTAGACACGCAGTAACATCCGAGCACATACAAGGAAATTCTGCAGTCAACTGTGAGGAGCATACAAATACTTTTATCTAAAACCAGTTTATATTATATCTATTATTCACCTTTTCCTGACAAGTGGGGTACCGATATAAATTCATTTAAGTACTATTTTTTTCATATGCACTTTTTTTCCGTATGCACAAGCTTTTGCAGCCTGGAGTCTACTGGGACATTCTCCGTGCCAATTTCTAATCATGTTTGGTCACCAATAGCATCACACCAAGCTCTCTGCATAATCACGTTTGGTGAGTGGTGGACGCGTGTTTGTATACGGAGCAGATTATTAATGGAGCGGCCCTTGGCTTGTAAGTATTGTAGTTGTACCTTATAAGATAAGGTCAATAAGGAGGAACCGCATCGAGATCCGTAGAAACTGAAAATATGTCATTAGGTTTGGTTGCGGTGAAATCTCACGAGGCTACGCCATGTGAGATGAATACACAATATAAGGAGGTACTGTATCGAGTTCTATAGAAACTGAAAATATGCCATGAGGTTTGGTTGTGGTGTAATCTCATGAGGCTAAACTATGCCAGATGAATACACAATATTGCCTGGTTTCAGATACAAGCAGTTGTATGCTCCGATGGGTAGACACACAGTAATATCCAAGTGCATACGAGGAAACTGCAAGGAGCATGCAACAGCTTTTATCTAAAACCAGTTTATATCATATCCATTATCAACCTTTTCCTGATGAGTGGAGTACTGAGATAAGTGCATTTCTTTTCAGTATGCGCCAGATTTTGCAACCTTGAGTCTGCCGGGGACATTCTCCGCGCCAATTTCTAATCATGTTTGGTCACCAATAGCATCACACCAATCTCTCTGTATAATCACGTTTGGTGGACGCGTGTTTGTATACAGAGCGGATTATTAATGGAGCGGCCCTTGGCATTTACATATTGTAGTTGTACTTTATAAGATGAGGTCAATGAGGAGGAACTGCATCAAGTTCCGTAGAAACTGAAAATATGTCATGAGGTTTGATTGGGGTGTAATCTCAGGAGGCTAGGCTATGCGAGATGAATACACAATATTGCCTGGTTTCAGATACAAGCGGTTGTATGCTCCGACGGTGATATCCAAGAACATGTGAAGATATTGTGCAGATTCAACTTCGGGGAGCATACAATCGCTTTTATCTGAAACCAGTCTATATTGTCTATAGTCTATATCCACCTTTACTTGACGAATGGCGTACTGATGTTTGTTCATTTAGGTACGCACTATTTTTTTAATATGCACTGTGCCAGGTTTTGTAGCCCGGAGCATACAAAATATCTGTATGCTCTGGGTTTTGGTGATACACACTCCCTATGTGTTCTCTATGGACACTTTGTATTAGGTGAACATATCTGTATGCTCCAGGTATGGTGATACACACTCCCTATGTGTTTTCTATGGACACTTTATATTGGGTGGATGGGAGCAATGCCTGCTTTGTCATCCTTTTTTCCTAACCGATATCCTTCTATTCGACACGATAATATGCGTTTAAACTTCCATATGCCTTAATGTTAACGTTTAAGAAGGACACTACAGAGAAACGAACGGCTTATATGATGTAGGTGTTATTATAGGAGACCTTCACAGAAAAAAGGTTATATCAGATACGACCTTGAATATTCATGTGATACTATCATAAAACTGGATGAGTTTTAATCTTGGCCACCGTATGCCATGACTGGAGTTTGGCATAGTGATTTCATGAGGTGAAGCCGGGTGAAGTCTGGAGTCCAAACTCCAGGAGTGGAATGCGGTGGTCACGATTAAAACGAATCAGGTTTTGATTTTATTCTACCCCGTCTCCTCGATTTTGCAATATTACGTGATAAAAATTCTGTATGCCACTAGTGGCATATGAAACTTTGTATGCCAGGCAGCGTGGCATACAGAAACTCAATGTTAAGCCTATGGGATTTTATATGAGGGGTAGGATAAAATATTGGAACTTGACACTCTGAGGAGGAAAGCATCTAGGTATTAGGTATCTTGAGGGAAAATAGCAAAACTAAATCCCGTGTCGGAAACAGGAGCCAAACAGGGCCACTGAGGCTTCACAAGGATCTCTGGCAAGGTGTAAAAAACTGGCTAGTCTGGGTCAGTGCAGCACATAGACTTGCCCAAGTCTCTAATTATTGAATATGAAATAAACTACTTTGCAACATTTGGAGACATGCAAGACTGACAGGCCTGGGAATCATCTTTCACTGCAAGGAGAGGTGGGGTAGGTAGAGGGGTAGGCATAGACCTTCTTGAGGTATCCCATAATTCAGTCTGTATAAAGGATCTGATGTTAGCTGGTACCCGTCATTGTATGGTGATAGACCCTTGACCCATATCCCACAATAAGTGCAGTAAATTGTTTTTTACATATCTTCAAATCTGAAGTCCTATGCCAGAAATGGAAATTTCAGATATTTCTAGATCTATATGATTAGAAATAGCAAAACGGTGGTTCATTGGGGGACGGGCGGCCATATTGCGGTCAGCCAGTCTGGAGCGGACCCTTGACTTACCCGGGTGATATTAGGGAGTTTAGTAATGTCTGGAGGGCGTTCAGGAGACAGGGACTGAAGCCAATCTATGGAGCACAGTGAAGCTGTTGAGAGTGGGGGGGGGGGGGGGGGGGGTGGGGGGGGGGGGGGGGGGTTAGACCTGCTCAAGCCTTTGATTATGAACATTCATTAAATGATTAATCAGAATGAAGTTTATTATAGTAAGTATCCTTCTCTGACTAGCCCATGAATCAAAGACTTGTCCACTATGAACAAAACCTCCTGTTTACGGCCCCAAGCTGCTCCCTGTAACCCTACACCTCCTCCTATCCCTCCCCCTCCCCTCCTTCAGTTCTCTGGCCGCCTGTGTTATCATAGCAATACATTTCACCTACTCTTCACTGTGACCTGCTTAAGATCAAAGTGAGAGGGTATCAATCTCCCATCAGATATCCTGACTAGTAGCCGTGATATCTGTATGGAGAGTTTTGGAAATACTGGCGCTATACATCGCCAGAAATCCAACACCATTACCAATTGTACCAGTCCCTGTATCCCAGCGAGGAGGGTATCCATAGTAACCAGGGACTGGAGTCGGTATTCCAGCGAGGAGGGTAGCCATAGTATGCAGGGACTGGAGCCAGTATCCCAGCGAGGAGGGTAGCCATAGGATACAGGGACTGGAGCCAGTATCCCAGCGAGGAGGGTAGCCATAGTGTGCAGGGACTGTATCCCAGCGAGGAGGGTAGCCATAGGATGCAGGGACTGGAGCCAGTATCCCAGCGAGGAGGGTAGCCATAGGATGCAGGGACTGGAGCCAGTATCCCAGCGAGGAGGGTAGCCATAGTATGCAGGGACTGGAGCCAGTACCCCAGTGAGGATGCAGGGACTGGAGCCAGTCTAGGGTGGGGGGGGGGGGGGGAGGGGGGAGGGGGGTTTGTGGAGCCTGGCGGGCTTCTGGGTGGCACTAGGTGTGGTCAACGCGCTATAGACAGCTTGGTCAGCAACTGGTCAGTGGGTGGTCACTTTGATGTGCTAGGGTGGGAACCCGCCAGTAACAAGCCGCCCTCATCACCAGCTCTATCCCATGGGCCTTTTCAGCCCCACTCTCCACTCTCCAAGCACACCCACACAACGTTGTTTTTCACACATCACCGAACTCTGCTTGGAGAGAGAGAGCCTTCGGCCAGCGTCTAATATTGACCAGAGCCTGGCGTCCCCTTCTGCCATGGAAACCGCTTTGGCGCCATTTTGCGGGGGTGATTGATGGGGCAGACGACATTTTGTGATCGCTGCCGTCAGCGCGTCGCCGTCATATCAGCGTCGCCGTTATCTTCATAGGATCGGCGGGAGAAGAACGCCCGGGGCTTAGAGCCCAGCGTCCGGCCACCTTGTTTTTCACCTGGACGAATCAGTTCTTCCTGTTCCGGTTAATATTGCCGGGTTTCATACTTCAGGGAACACCAGGATTCCTTAAATTACCGCAGGCAAGCGGATTTTTCTTCGGTTCAGGCTGTTTTTATAGATTTTTACCCACAAGGAACAATAATATTGTCATTTAGGTGGTAAGAAAATGATGGGATACCACAAGGGAAAGGCAACAAGATTGAAATACCTTGCGTAGAAAATTTTGCGTACGTAGTTTATGGATGGCCCCCAGGCAAGCGGATTTTTGCGGTTCCTGCCGTTTTTATTGATTTTTATCCAAAAGTAACAATATTATTGTCATGTGGGTGGTAAAAAAAATGATATAATACCAAAAGGGAAAGGCAAAGATTTAAATGCCTTGTTGTAGATTCATGTGAAAACGAGAACAAATAATTGCACTTGTAACAGCAAGGGGCCCTCCATAAAGTACATACGCACTGAGGGGGGGGGGGGGGGGGTTCAAAAACTTTGAAAATTTTGGTTATGATCCCTCCTTTTTTCTATTGCATACAAGATCGGAAGGGGGTAGGGGTGTCCAAAATTTCTGAAATTCTACATACATGCTTTATGGATGGCCCTCAGGCAAGCGGATTTTTGCGGTCCATGACTTTTTATTGATTTTTACCCAAAAGGAACAATATTAAGTTTGTCATATGGGTGGTAAGAAAATGATATAATACTAAAAGGGAAAGGCAACAAGATTTAAATGCTTTGTTGTAGATTCATGTGATAACGAGAGCACATAATTGCACATGTAACAGACGTGTCTTAATATATATATATATTCTTTTTTTGTTTATTCCGACCAGTTCTGTCACTGCTATCCAGCAAAGATTTAATTGAAATTGAAAACTTACAAGATCACCCACTTGGTTCCCATAATTACACATCCATTTTCATGGATTTGATATATTAGGATTGACTCTTTATCTCACCCCTAGTACAGGTCTAGCCATAGGAATGACATTGAAAGATTGACCCACTGGTGCTTGGTATTTTGATCCTAGACAGGTAATTGCAGAAATGTCAAGTTGACTCGATGACAGTGGGCAACAGAAAATTATCCAAATATCTTAATTGTTTTTATCCATAATTCCACGCTCATTCGTCAATGATGAACATACTATTTGCTTAACGCCAATCCTTCATATACCATGTCTATGTGGTATGGTTTACAGCCACTTTTCTCCTTCACCCCCAGCAGTGGTAGATTTAATGCTATATCAAAGGCCAATCATTCTCATACTATACCTATGTGGTGTGGTTTACAGTCACCTTTCTCCTTCACCCCCAGCAGTGGTAGATTGACTGCTATATCAAAGGCCAATAATGTGTAGGGGAGAGATTTCTGCCTGAATTTATCTCATAGATTAGGTCAAACCCAAAGTCTAAAAGAACATATTTGACGTTAAACTACCCCAACAAACCAACAAACTGTTAAAGGCAAATGCGGGTAGGTATTGAAGCGCCCCCTGGTTCTACTCTATTAACACCGGTGCTGCCATCTGGTTTCATGAAAATATTGCAGTTTCCCATAAACACCAATAGATAAGCCCTTGCCTTCTTCAGATGACCTTCCCATAGACATTAGCATGGTGACATAGTATTTTCTTAGCATTTCTCAATTGTACATGTTCTCAACTGTCATAATCCAGAATTATTTGAAGATAGCAATAGAACATCAGTGTCATCTAGCCACAAAGTCAAAATATTGCATTTTCCCATAGACACCAATAGTTAAGTACTTACATTTTCAGATGGCCCTCCAATAGAAGTTAGCATGGTGACATGCTATTTTCTTTTCATTTCTTAATTGCTGATATATGGAACTTATATTATCCTGAGTTATTTGCAAAACTCAATAGAATTTAGAAATCGCCCAACTACCAGCATTTGTCTTTAATATGGACCACCATGTGCCTGTCTCACCCGCACACAATGGTGTCCAATCTAACGTCCACATATACATTCTCTGCCCGGTAGAATAGGACCACCCTCTCGTCACAATCCAATGTCTGTCTCCCCTTTGACACTACACTGGGCATTAAACTTAAAAAACCTGACAGGGCCTTGCGTTGTCAGCGTAATTATCCCATTTGTCAACCTAGTAATCTCAGTGGTCGGTGGCATCAGGGTGACAGAGAAAAAAAAGCACTTCACCTGCCTATTAGCCTGGAGGTGAGCGGAGGAATCCATGGCCTTTTTGCACTGATCGGAATCCATGGCCTTACCACCTGAACTATAATCCCTGATGCTAAAGCCGGAGACACACCAAGCGAGTAACGCGGCCATTTCCGGAATTGCCAACACAAAATGGCGTATATGTGACCTATTATTTCATATTTCATGAGATTATTGCTTCTGATACGCTAAATTATCTGTGGTGAGATAGTACTTTGAAAAAACATCTCACATACATGGCATTTTGTGTTGGCGATTCTGGAGATCGCTGCCTTGACTCGCTTGGTGTGTCCCCGGTTTTAAAGCTGGAGACACACCAAGCGAGTAACGCCGCGATTTCCGGAATCGCCAACACAAAATGGCGTATATGTAAGCTATTATTTCATATTTCACCTGATTATTGCTCTCGAGGCGCTAAATTATCATTAGGAGATATTCCTATGAAATTATATCTCACATACACGCCAATTTGTGTTGGTGATTCCAGAGATCGCCACATTGACTCGCTTGATGTGTTCCCGGTATTGATACCGGAGACACACCAAGCGAGTGAGGGCAGCTGCGTTTCTCGCTTGGTGTGTCTCCGGCATAAAGCCGGAGACACACCAAGCGAGAAACGCAGCAAGTTCCGTAATCGCTAACACAAAATGGACTATATGTGAGCTTTTATTTCATATTTCTCGATGCAGTTCTATATAAGAACTACATTGAGAATCGTATAAATACACAATACTCCACGAGTTTGGACGGACCGCAATTGTCATCGAGGCAAAGCTGATTGACCATTATGGCCCATCCAAACGGGTGGAGTATTTTACGATTCGAGCGAGGCTCTGGATTTATCTCACCCCTTTCTACGACATTAAATAGCATCAGAATATCAGAATAATTACAATATTCTTATCAAATCCATATGATGTCATCTCACATTCACTACGCCACGGCCGTGGCGTAGTATTGTCACTTTACAGGAGTGATCGTTTGAGTATTTTTTCCAATGATATTTCTATGGCTAAACTAGTACCAGGGGTAAGATAAAGTGGACCACCAAAACTCATGGTGAAGAGTTTAGTAAGCTCACATGAAATATCGACCCAGTAGCCACCCAATAACAGGCCAGTAACAGCCAAGTGACAACCCTAATACTAGACCACCAGTCCGAGGCCAGCTGGGGTGGACAGCAATGATCAATCTGTTCACCCTCTTGGTCGCCTCGCCTCCACGTGGTGCAGACTGGATATGCTTGTATGCAAGCATAACTAAAGCGACTGGGGTGGGGACTTAGCTCAGTGGTAAAGAGCACTGGTAATCCCAAGGTTGTCAGACTTTGCAGGTTTAAGTCCCACTGCAGCCACTTTTCTCCTTCACCCCCGCAGTGGTAGATTTACTGCTATATCAAAGGCCAATCCTTCTCATACCATGTTTATATGGTGTGGGAAGTAAAAGAACTCTCACCTCGGTGAATGGGTAGGGGTTAGATTTTTACATAAATCCATCTCATAGATTCAAACCCAAAGTAAGTCTAATAGAACATATTAGAGTTAAACTACCTCAACAAACAAGTGGTGACTCTGCTACTAGATCACCATCCAGTCAGAATTCACATGAAGATTCAACCCAGAGACCACCCTATAACGAGAGACCCTACTACTGTACCATCATTCAGTAAGAATTCACATGAAGATTCAACCCAGTGACCACCCTATAAACAACGATAGTAACAGCCTAGTGGTAGCCAATACAGGACCACCAGCCCAGTCAGAATTCACATGAAACGTCAACCCAGTGACCACCCTATAACGAGGATAGTAACAGCCCAGTGGTAGCCAATACAGGACCACCAGCCCAGTCAGAATTCACATGAAGTATCAACCCAGTGACCACCCTATAACGAGCACAGTAACAGCCCAATGGCAACCCTACTACTGTACCACCAGCCCAGTCAGAATCTACAGTGAAGAATGTATTAAGCACACATGAATTATCAACACAGTGACCACTCTATGGGAGAGGTAACAGAATTTACTCAGAGTTAACAGAATTTACTCGGCGAATGGAAGAATGGCACTAATGCTGAACTCGGTGTATGTAATAAAACAGTTCCCTAATAAAAAATTTCAAAAGAAAAATCAGAAGGGAGTAAACACACATGAAATATCGACCCACTAACCATCCTATAGGGGCCTATCACTGCAACACCATCAAGTCAGAATTCACACTGAGGAATGTAGAAGGTGCACATGAAATATCAACCCAGTAACCACCGTATAGGGTAGTAACAACCCAGTGGACTACCATCCAGTCAGAATTTACAGTGGAGAATGTAGAAGCCACACATGAAATATCAACCCACTGACCACTCTATAGGGGAGACCCTACTACTGTACCACCATTTAGTCAGAATTCACATGAAGTATCAACCCGGTGACCACCCTATAACGAGAGACCCTATTACTGTACCACCATTCAGTCTCAGAATTCACATGAAGTATCAACCCGGTGACCACCCTATAACGAGAGACCGAACTACTGTACCATGATTCAGTCAGAATTCACATGAAGTATCAACCCCGTGACCACCCTATAATGAGAGACCCTACTACTGGACCACCATTCAGTCAGAATTCACATGAAGTATCAACCCACTAACCACCCTATAACGAGAGACCCTAATACTGGACCACCATTTAGTCAGAATTCACATAAAACATTAACCCGGTGACCACCCTATAATGAGAGACCCTACTACTGTACCACCATTCAGTCAGAATTCACATGAAGTATCAACCCCTTGACCACCCTATAACGAGAGACCCTAATACTGGACCACCATTCAGTCTCAGAATTCACATGAAGTATCAACCCCGTGACCACCCTATAACGAGAGACCCTACTACTGTACCATGATTCAGTCAGAATTCACATGAAGTATCAACCCCGTGACCACCCTATAATGAGAGACCCTACTACTGGACCACCATTCAGTCAGAATTCACATGAAGTATCAACCCCGTGACCACCCTATAACGAGAGACCCTACTACTGTACCATCATTCAGTCAGAATTCACATGAAGTATCAACCCACTAACCACCCTATAACGAGAGACCCTAATACTGGACCACCATTTAGTCAGAATTCACATGAAGTATCAACCCCGTGACCACCCTATAACGAGAGACCCTACTACTGTACCACCATTCAGTCAGAATTCACATGAAGTATCAACCCCGTGACCACCCTATAACGAGAGACCCTACTACTGTACCATCATTCAGTCAGAATTCACATGAAGTATCAACCCAGTGACCACCCTATACCGAGAGACCCTACTACTGTACCACCATTCAGTCAGAATTCACATGAAGTATCAACCCAGTGACCACCCTATAACGAGAGACCCTACTACTGTACCACCATTCAGTCAGAATTCACATGAAGTATCAACCCAGTGACCACCCTATACCGAGAGACCCTACTACTGTACCACCATTCAGTCAGAATTCACATGAAGTATCAACCCAGTGACCACCCTATAACGAGCACAGTAACAGCCCCGTGGCGTCCCCTCCTGGGGCGGTGTGTACCCATGTGTGTGAGTGTGAGGCCCGCCACCCTGGAGCAGCGACAGTATTCTCTCGGCACCTGTCGTAATAGGTCAGACTGATCGATTTCTGACCCGGCCGGCAGGGGGAGCGCGGGCGGCTCGGCGCGGGGCTGCAGGAGGAGGAGGAGGAGGAGGAGGAGGATGATGAAGTGGGTGTTTGTCGGCGTGACCGCAGCCCGCCCCCCCGCCCGCCCGTTGGCCGCTCCCCACCCGCCAACACCCCCGCCCGCCCGTTGCCCGAACTGAAGCCCGCCCGTCCGTCGTACGCCCCCGCCCGCCCGTCGACCGCCAGTCTGTAGCCCCCCCCCCCCGCCCGTCCCAAGCCCGCCGCCCTCCGCCAGCCCCGCCCGCCCGTTGACTGCCCGTAGCCCGCAGCCCGCCCATCGCCCGCCACCAGCCCCCTGCCCGCCTGCAGTCCTTCATAAACGTTAAAACTAACTTTAACATTAACGTTAGCATTAACGTTAACATTAACGTATACATTAACGTATACATAAACGTCGCCTTTCGTGTCGGTTCCAGCATGGTGGCCTCAACCGTTTCCAAACCGGAAGTGGGGCGAATCGCACCGGAAGTGCATGTGCCCCTGGTGGCGGTAGGGCGCGTTATACCGGATATGCCCCCCTACAGTGCACCTGGTGGGAGGTGATGAGTGGTTAGAAAGATGAGAAACTCAGAATCGAGTCGGTGGCTGCTGTGTTAAGCTGAGGTCATCCAAGGGCGTGGGCTGAAGGTCACGTTTCAAGGTTAATGTAGGCAGTGTACAAGGACCTTATACGATGGGAAGGTCGCATCGTGCACCCGGAACACAAGATTACCATGATTTTGATATGCGTGGTTGTATTCTCCGCATAGCTGACGCGTAGTAATAACGTATTGCGTAGTTAGAAGGAAACCCACGAGATGACAATAGCTTGGTCCGTACTCAACCGAGTTTAACTGCAGAGTAATTCACGAAGCGAAGCTGAGTGAATTACTCTGTAGTCAAACGAGGTGGAGTGCGGACCAAGTTATTGTTATCGAGTGGGTTTCTGATTTTATCTCATCCCGTATAACATTGTTTATTGATAAAATGAATCACCAAATTAGCCATTGCGTATTGGATACACGAACCTCACGGCCGTGGAGTACGAGTTCCTAATGTTAAGCCTGTAGAGAAAAATACCGGGGTGAGATAATGGCAACTACTAGGAGGTTACGACCAGCAGAACAGCAGTATGGTAATGTACTTATCATTCGTCATTGGAAATCTAGGTTTCTTAAGAAAATTGCTGCCGATCCTCTCATGCACTATTTTCCAATCTAGGGACTGTTTTTCCCCAAGGAGAATACAGCTTTTCATATTCTACTCAGTAGCGATCTGTAGGTTCTAGTCGTTTATTATGGTCATTCCGGATATGCCCCCTACAGTGTACCTTGGGTAGGTGATGAGTGGTAAGAAGGATGAGAAGCTCAGGATCCACTCGCTGGATGCTGTGTTAAGCTGAGGTCATCCAAGGGCACTCTCCTAGCAGATATCCTGCGCTCTACTTCCCGCGGCCGCTTCTATCTCTGCATTAACGTACCTGTTTGGGACACAATCTGCCCCATCCGCCAGGTTTTCGTATATCCTAAACTTCTACTTGTAGATAAAGATGCATGTATTTATATGGTAAATTATCAAATGTGGACTCACACTACAAAGTGCTTTAAAGATGAAAAGGAATTACCATCATTGGGGCTACCTGAAGGCTGGCAGCCATCATTGAAGCTACCTAAGGGCTGCTGGCCATCATTGGGGCTACCTTAGGGCTGGTGGACATAGGTAGTGTTACCCGAGGGCTAGTGGCCATTATTTGGGCTACCTAGGGGCTGGTGGCCATCACTGGGGCTACCCAAGGACTAGCGGCCATGATTTGGGCTTCACAAGGGCTGATGGCCATCATTGGGGCTACCTGAGGGCTTGTTGCCATAATTAGGGTTACCAGAGGGCTAGTGGCCATAGTTGGGGCTACCAGAGGGCTGCTGAACATCAGCTATCATTGAAGCTGCCCAAACGCTGGTCGCCATCCGTGTGGCTACCCAAACGCTAGTTGCTATCATTGAGAATACCAGAGGACTGGCAGCTATCATTGGGACTTCCCAAGGGCTGGCGGCCATTATTGGGGCTACCCAAGGACTAGCGACCGTTATTGAGGCTACCCAAGGGCTCATGGCCATTATTGGGGATACCCGAGGGATTGTGGCCAACATTTGGGCTACCCAAGGGCTAGTAGCTATTATTGGGGCTACCCGAGGGCTTGTGGTCATCGTTGGGGCTACCCGAGGGCTTGTGGCCATAATTAGGGTTACCAAATGGCTGGTGGCCATTTTCGGGGCTACCCAAAGGCTAGCAGCCATCATCAGGGCTGCAGGACGTGCTCAGAGCTGCTCAGTCGCCACACATGATCCGGGCTCTATCCGTCCATCCTGATTTATTCTCAGGGCCATCACATTCTCCCCAGCGGCTCGCCACATACATACGACACAGGGCGGAGTGAGGACAGTCGCCGCCCAGCACTGCCTTCATCTCCCATCAATCCAGCCTCTCAACCATAATACAGAAAGCCCGCCCTTTTCTAAAAAATTCAAACAAAAAAAAATTCAAACAAAAAAAGAAGGAATTTCTAAAATTAAATGGGCTCCACACACCCCCATGGGGAACGGGAGCCCGACCAATTGAAGAATGCATTTTTTCACCATTATACAGAAAGCCTCTACAGCCTCAAGGCTCCCGAGGCTTCGTGTAAACTGAAGCGGGGACAATGGAATACATATAGAGCAGGTGGCCACTGCTTGAATGGAAATGTGAAGTGCACATGGACTTATCACTGTAGGGGACACGGCTTCTCTAGCAGCAGTCAATTGCGTGGACACACTGTTAAAATGTTGCTGTTGTTTAACAAAGTCAGTGTTTGACAGCCACTGGAAACAAGGGTGATTATATATGTGTTAAAGGTGGTTTGTACTTAGATACAGATAAACTGAGCCAATAATAGGATATCCGTCAGCATTTGTATCTAACATTCGCTGGTTTTCTTCGGGCTTCCTTCAAGCTTACAGTTTTGATATTATTTCATTATTTCAGTATACAGTAAAACCCTGCTTCTGGGACACCCCGCTTGAGGGGACAATGTGCTTGAAACGGAAATTTACCGTTCCTTTAAGAGTTATTTTTAACCCCAGTTAAGGGGACACCTGCTTAAGGGGGCACCCGCTTAAGGGCACACCTTGCTTAAGGGGACAGTTATTTTGGTACGGAATACTTCTTAACCCTGCTTAAAGGGGCTCTATTGAGGGAAATCCTTTCAAATCTGACGGGACAGCGTTGTGACAACTACTCCAGATTATCTCCATTGCTTGTTTATGGTGTGTATGTGAGGGGGATAGACTGATGTCTAGATGATCAGACACCAGGCAATAGCCTGTGTAGGCTCCTGTAGGTGTCAGGTAGGCTGTGTGATTATAGCAGTGTCTCTATGCCACAGTATCGCCTGTATAAAGGTATTATATAGAACATATATATAGCCAAACCATCAATAGAATGAAAACCCAGCTTAAGCGGATACCCCGCTAAATGGGATACCCTGCCTAAGGGGACACCCCACTTGAGGGGACAATTTGTGTGGAACGGTTTCCCCTTAACCGGGGTTTTACTGTATACATTGTTGTTAGTGCCAACTTCTATTTACAAACTTTGCAATCTGATGATACAGGTTGGAAAGAACACTTATCGATATCGTGAGATTACTTAGCAAACCAAAATGTATTTTGCACTCGAAAACAATCTCTTCGTCTAAACCGTACGGTTGCATTTCTCTGAGATATGTTTTTCCCCTGCAACTGTTGGCGACATTTACCCTTAAAAAGGAACAGGATCTCATGAGATTTTAAACCCTGTGAGGAACGTGAATCCCACGTAACAGGAACAGAATCTCATGAGATTTTGAACCCTGTTGGGTACATGAATCCCACCGTGTGAATTCCATTTAACAAGGACAGAATCTCATAAGATTTTGAACCCTGTGAGATACATGAATCTCACCCTGTAAATTCTACTTAGAAAGGAACAGAATCTCATGAGATTTTGAACCCTGTTGGGTACATGAATCCCACCGTGTGAATTCCACTTAACAAGGACAGAATCTCATGAGATTTTGAACCCTGTGAGGTATAAGAATCCCACCTGTGAATTCCACCTTAAAAGGAACAGAATCTCATGAGATTTTGAACTCTGTGAGGTACAAGAATCCCACCTGTGAATTCCACTTTACTGGTTGAGAAAAGAAGTAAGTAGTATAACATAATGTAGGCTATTCTCAGGTATTCTATACTAGCGAATATTAAAAAAAATCATATAAGGAATCCCACCGTGTGTATTCCACTTTAGGATGCCTCGCCGATAAAGGAAAATCCATGTTCCGAAATCGTAGAATGTGTCATGGTCTTAACACCTGACCTCATCCCGTGCGGATGGATTTACGATGCGCATCACCGATGAAAGCCATCGATTTCCTTAATAATCAACTACAAATTGATAAATCGTTATCAAGCAGGTGTTATACAGGAATCTCTTCACTCAGTTCTTTAATCCCGCATGTGATTATCATAATCCTGTATTGCGAACGGCGTCAATTCAACAGTAGCATAGTTACAAATCGGTTCATGAGCTTTAGCTATGGATCGCCTCATGCCACGGTTGCCATTTGAGGGAGGATTAACAGATGAATTGGCATGAAATTGCGATTTGGTGCTGGAATATGATTAGTGGAGGTCAGAAAATTTAATTGTAATCCCAAGGTTGTGACTTGGCGTCACGCTGCAGCCACTTTTCTCCATCATCCCCAGCAGTGGTAGATTTACTGCTATATCAAAGGCCAATTATTCTCATACTCTACCTATGTGGTGTGAGAACTAATAGATCTCTCACCTCAGTAAATGTCTAGGATTTCTACCTAAATTCATTATTTCATACATTGTAAATCCATAACACTCAGGATAAGAATATTTTTAAAAATGAAAGGAAATTATAGTTCATGTAATTTGTTCTTCACTTTATGAATGCTCTTTGTACGGGATTTTGCACAACACTCCCCAAGCAGAGGTCTGGCTACTGGTCAGGATATCTGCTGGGAGATTGATACCCTCTCACTTTGATCTCAATCAGACATAGTCAGGAGTAGGCGAAATATATTGCTATGACAACACAGGCGGCCAGGGAACTGGAGGAGGAGAGGGGGGAGGGGTAGAGGGAGGTATAGGGTTACAGTGAGTGGCTTGGGGTCATAAACAGGAGATTCTGGTCAGAGTGGACAAGTCTTTGATTCATGGGCGAGTCAGAGAAGGACACATGCGATAATGAATTGTATTCCGATTATCTTTAATCATTTAATGAATGTTCATAATCAAAGACTTGAGCAAGTCTACACTATGCCTCGCACGCTATGTGTGGGAGACCTGCAGTGGATGGAGGCTGGTGTGAGCTGTTCGACCCGATTTCCACTAAGCGATTCTGGATCGTGTGTGATGCTCCAGTCAGTGACTAAAAGCACACATTTCTAGGAGTCTGCCATAGCGGCAAATAGGAATGCAAAAATGCAAAATTGTCAGCGACTGTTTTCCAGCCTACCCCCTGTAGTGCATTTATGAGTCTGTCCCATAAAGGCACTATACTCTTGCGGTTTAATTTAAAACAGAAATTTTTGGGCCACTAGTCACTGACTATGCCCTACCATCTGCTGTGCGACTGGTGTTTCTCGGTGACTATGCCAGGCACAAGTCTCTGAGGCAAGAATCTACAAATGGGATTCGGGCCTAAAGGGAAATTCCACACTAGGAGATTCTTGTCCTATAGACTGGTGCCTGGCATAGTCACTGGGAAATACCAGTCGCACAGTGGGTTGGAGGGCATAGCCAGCAACTAGCAACCCTAAAATCACAAACAATCGCAAGAGACCAGTGCCTTTTGTGTATGCACTTGAGTCGGTGACTAATGCACACAACACAGTACACAGTCCAAGAGTTGCCGCTGATTTTGTATTTTTGCATTCTCACTTAGCGACATGGGAGATTCCTAGAAATTTGTGCTCATAGTCACCGACTGAAGCCCCCAGATGCCCCGAAGTTGCCTAGTGGGAATCGGGCCTAACAGGAGCCCCGGGGAGGTGGTCACAGAGGAGAGCGGGCTGCAGTGGACAGGCCATCTTCATGCTGAGAGCACATCAGGAGCAGCTCACCACTCAATGAGCAACTCACCATCTCACACCACACTCTCCAAGCCGTTTTCCCCACATCCTCCCGTCCGCTACCACGCTCCTCCTCACCACACCTCCGCTTGGCACGTGAGCGAAACACGCTAGCCCTCAGCGCCATTAGGGTTTAAATGGCGCTGCGGGATGTGACTGGACAACTTCCGCTTCCGCCTGTCTCGTGTATGCAAGATCCAAAGGGAAACTGGGGGAAAGATTTTTAATGATTTAATCAGAAAAAAACTAAACCATTACCCTTATCGTTTAATAACATTCAAGTCTGTTCGCTAAGACAGTATTAGTCGTCCATAAGGTTTTCCATAAGTGTTGAATAAAGTTGACCCATATCGTCCCTGGGTCTCCATGGCATACAGAAAAGGGTCTACATGTAGGAGCCTAGATTATTAAACGTGCCCCTGGCCCCTCCTGACTCCTCCTAGTCTCTTTCATTGTAAAGGTATAAGTGAAATGTTCAAGTGTTTTGAGGGAATACAAATCGATGATGACATCTAATCTGACTTTTATTCGTCCACAGGTGAGTGCCCATTTCCATGAAGACCGCAGACAACTAAGATAAAGTAAGGTACCTGTCTCCTAGAATCACGACAAAGATTCTTGTTCACATTTAGTATTGTCATCCCAATATTAATTGTGATTATTTTATGTGACACCATACACCAAAATCATAACACTCGTATGATCCCTTGGGAAATGGGTTCCCTGACCTTAATGCCGGTTTCGTTCAGTTGTTGCTCAATTTGTAGATGTCAAGTGTGGATTCCACTGAGCGATTGATCTTTGCCGAAACCTACCAAAATGGAGATCGGGCGGGATCAGAAAAGATTGTATAAGCATAGCTGGCGGTGGAAGCACCCAATTCTCTTCTGATAGTTTTGGGCGCTAATAATGTGAATTATCGCGCGAGTACATTCACCATGTAAAGATATTATTAAAACTATCAGTATTGAAATAACACACATCACTGGGGGTAGGGGGATTGGCTCACTGGACTCTTAATTCCAAGGTTGTGGGTTGTCCCACTGCCGTCGCTTTTCTCCTTCATCACCATACTATATCTATGTGGTGTGGTGTGCAGCCACCTTTCTCCTTCATCCCTAGCAGAGGTAGATTTACTGCTGTATCAAAGGCCAATTATTCTCACGCCATGTCTATGTGGTGTGGTGTACAGCCACCTTTCTCCTTCATCCCAAGGAGTGGTAGATTTACTGCTATATCAAAGGCCAGTCCTTCTCATACTATGTTTATGTGGTGTGGTGTACAGCCATTATTTTCCTTCATCCCCAGCAGTAGAAGATTCTCTGCTATATCAAAGGCAAGTCCTTCTTATACCATGTCTATGTGGTATGGTGTACAGCCGCTTTTCTCCTTCATCCCTAGCAGTGGTAGATTTACTACTGGATCAAAGGCCAATTTTTCTCATGCCATGTCTATTTGGTGTGGGAAGTAAAAGATCTCTCACCTCGGTAATATGTAGGGGTGAGATTTCAACCTAAATTCATCTCATAGATTCGGTCAAACCCAAAGTAAGTCATATTGGATGTTAAACTACCCAAACAAACAAACAAACAAAAAACAAACACATCAATTTTCTAACTAAAGTAACAAGTTTACCGTCATTCTTTTATGTAATTCCATCCAGATTGGCGGTTTTATAATTAAATTAACCAAATCAAACTGACTAGTGGACCCTCCAGAAAATACAAACGGGATAATTGGTGACGCTATGGATTCACTGAGTTTCTTTTCTCGTCATCAACATGCAATGCGATACGCACCACTGCCTCAGTGCACGATTCACCAGAGAGAGTCGGGTTCTTCATCGTTCATCTCCACACAGTTCTTGGAGGCGTTAGACTTAGAGAAGTTCATCCCATATTCCGAGGAGGCCTCTCCGCAGCGGGTCGGGGAAAACTGGTCATCAACGAGTGCAGGGTGCCATGGAGGCGTATTCCGAGTTGCTCCAGTAGAGAAAGAAACCATTGAGCGACTCGATTAAAGGCATATTGGACAATATGGCTTGAAAATTAAAACCCATGTCAATTTTCTGAAAATTTAATATGATGATCCCCACGTGTTGTGGAATACATACCACAGGGGTCACCGTGAGGTTTTGATTTATAGATCAATATGATGATAATTCTATATATGAATATATAGAAATTCTAAAAAGTATTTTTTCACATAATAAACCCCTGTCATTTTCCTCAAATTTTCACAGAACATAGTACATATATAGTACTACTTATTTATGTTTTAAAAATCATAGGTCACCCTCCTTGGTTTTGAAAGAATTGAAGAAAACCATGTTATTCAGTAGATTTCCTATGTAAATCAAGCAAATGCAAGTGGCCTATTTTACCTATTGAGTTTGGACAAAATGATAAAATGTTAAATTTGCTCACGTAGAAATAGAATAAATCACAAGAAACCAGTTTTGACCAATAATTGACATTATTTAGAAATCACCAGGTGGCGCCACTGTGAATTGTAGGATATGCCTTTAAAGGCATATCGGACAATTTACGATGGCGCCACCTGGTGATTTTTGAATATTTTCAATTATTATTTCGGTTTGACCTGTAGGTCAAGACCGAAATATATTAGGGGAGACGGGGAACAGTTTTTGCGGCTTACATTATAATACATTACAGTAATGTATTCTGAATAATTACAGCTTCGATACCGCCGATACCGGGCGCGGGCGGTGACAGCGGTGTATTTTTATATATTGTATAGGCACCCGTTGCAGTTCAGTGTATTTATATATATTGCAACAGGCTTCCACCTCCCTCCCTCCCTCCCTCCCTCCCTCCCTCCCTCCCTCCCTAGCGGGTGGGTCCCGCGGGCGCCGATACCAGACGCGTTGGATGGAATCAGGGCCCTGTTTCATAAGCGGTTTTTTATTTATTTTTATTTTTTTATAAGTCTTTTATTGCATTCAATGTCATACATTCATTCATTCAGGAACACTAACCATGCCTCCAAACGAGATGGCATTTCATAGATTAAATACATCATTTGTTAAGTGAAGAGGCTTATTACATTATTACAAGCGCTGCTTATGAAACAGGGCCTAGGTCAAATAGGTCACAAGCACACCCGTTGCGGTTCAATGAATCCCTCCCTCCCTCTCTCAATACCGGTTCCGCACCCAGCGACTGTAGTGTATTTTTATATATTGTATAGGCACCTGTTGTGGTTCAGTGTATTCATATATATTGCAACAGGCTTCCACCTCCCTCCCTCCCTCCCTCCCTCCCTCCCTCCCTCCCTCCCTCCCTCCCTCCCTCCCTCCCTCCCTCCCTCCCTCCCTCCCTCCCTCCCTCCCTCTAGCTCAAGACATTGGTCAAGACTCTGCCTCCAAGTGCGGTGGTGCATTTGTCTTGGATATTTATGTTACAGTAGTGTATTTTTATATATTGCAACAGGCTTCCACCTCCCTCCCTCCCCTCCCTCCCTCCCTCCCTCCCTTAGTACCTGTTGAAACCGAAATCATGGCAATGCCATGCCAACTTTTAATCCTTGTCAGTCAAAATTGGGTTGTTGTTTTTTGTGATTCATTCTAATTCTAAATGAGTATATTTAACGTTATTCTCCAATCCCACTTGGTAAAATATGCCAAGTTACATTTGGCTGGTTTAAATATGAATTGTACTGAAAGATATGGTTTTCTTCAATTCTTTCAGTAACAAGGATGGTGAAATTTAAGACTTTGATGTGTAGTACTAAAGATCTACTTTATTTTGTAAATGTTTGAGGAAAATAGCATGCGTTTTACCATGTGAAAAGGAACTTTCTAGAATTTCTATATATTCTTTTATGATATTATCATAATATTGATCTCTAAATAAAAAACTAGCAGCGTGACCACCGATTTTTAATTTTTTTAATTTTTTTTTTAGAAAAAACTTTATTCAGCTTAACGAACATACATCGATTTTTGATTTATATATGTGTTCTACGACACTTTGAGCTCAGCATATTTAATTATCAGGAAAATGACATGGGTTTTAATTTTCAAGGGAAATTGTCCGATATGCCTTTAACAAGTGCAGGATTCCGTGGAGGGCGTGGGCCGAGCTGCTCCTAGAACTGTGTGTAGCGAGTGAACTCAGTGAGGCAAAACGACTTGATTAAACCCGTTTTTGTATACTACACATTTGTTGTACTTCTGAATGCGAAAGCGAATTTGGAAATTGCGAGTTTTTGATCGATGGTTCTGGTCTTGAAGAAATTACGCCCGCAAGAATTCAAAAATTCAATAATGTTTTGGGTGTGTTTTTTAGGGTTTCTCGCTCAAGCCGTATTTTTATTTGGTTTTCTGGTAATTTGATTGGTTCAGTGTCCTTAATGCAAGAGCACTTTAAATTACAAGTAATCCCAAGTAGACACTAATTAAATTCAAGCGTATCCATTTCTTAACATGCTGACATGCAAGGTAAATTATGAATTTTCTTGGCTCGTTATTTCGTACGTTGTTTTGTGCCGCACATTCTCGAAAACGTAAAATCTTGTCTACGAGAGGAACATACTTTCTAACAGCTCAATCACTCATACTTAGAAGGAACTACATCGAGATCCGTAGACACTGAAAATATGCCATCAGTTTTTGGTTGCGGAGTAATCTACTGAGGCAAAGCCGAGTGAGGTTATATAGCAAACCAAAATGAACATTTTGATATCATCCCCAATGGAGTGTTATTTTACAAAATTCCATGGGCGTTGAGTACGTGTTCCCAGTGTTAAGTCTATTGGAAAAAATAACATGGGTGTGATAATATAGAGAATCTGTATTACTGTGGAGTAATCTTCCGGTTTCCGAAGACGCTTTGCCATTGGTTTTAATCGAGTCTGTAGAACTCGGTTTAAACCACCGGCAAAACGTGTAATGATTATGGCTCATGGACACTGCCCGAAAACCTCCTGTTTATTCATATATATACCCCATTGCAAAAGTGCATGTATCGGCTGTATATTGACACGTGGCCTCTTCTATACGTTAGCGTAATGGCTATATTTGCAGCAGCAAAGCATATATGAAGAGAAATATCGTGTGCGGGACATGTATACCCAGGTTGTATACATTTCACACGTCTATAGATGAGGTGCATGTACACAACGGAAAATAGGACTACCTTGTATACGCAAAGTCATACCTATATACGCTGGGTGTATACATATATAAACTGGTGGTTTTCACGCAGTGGGAGTACTCCATATTCATACGAGTCTCGATCCAGTTCTATGTCAGTCCACACCTCCCACCTTATGCCCTATTCTCACTAGGCGCTTTTTGATGCACGTGCAGGGCTTCAGTCGGCGAATATAAGCACAAATTTATAGGAATCTCCCATATCGCTAAGTGGGAACGCAAAAAAATGCAAATTTGTCGGCGACTCTTGCCCCCTCCCAGTGGTGCACGTATGAGTTGCCAACTCCAGTGCATCCCAAAAAGGCACTAGTTTCTTGCGATTTAGTTTCAAACATGCAACTGGCATTTCCCAGCGACTTGGTCAGGCACCAATCTCAGAGGCAACAATCTCTTAAGGCCCATTCCTGCTTCCTGCCGGGCAGAGTCGCAGGGAAACGGCAGTCGCATAGCGATCAGAAGGGCATAGTTGGCGACTCAGTCTAGTTTGCAAGCTGGGGGTTGGCGACTATGCCCTGACAGATTTCAAAACTGAATCACAAGAGACTGGTGCCCTCTTTAGAGGGAATCCTATCGTGGACTCAAGACCAAACAATAGGGTGTAGGGCAATAATTTTGGCTGATAGTCACCGACGAGTGGCCCGAAAATTTCATATATCTTTGAAATTGAATCGCAAGAGATAAGTGCACTTTTTACAGGGAATTTAGTTGCAGACTCAAACCCGAACAACGATTTAGCTATTTTGCGTTCCAACAAGTTTTGGTCAAAGTCGTCGTTCTCCAAGAGTTTGATGCGGTGTGATATGAACGAGGCGACAGCATTCAAACAAGCTGACTTCTTTGACCAAAACGAGTTGCTTTCTGTATTTATCTCACCCCTGTACACTCTAAAAGAATGGACAACACACAATATATAGACCATGGAGAACGGACTGCAATACTAAAGTAGGGGCATGGAGAACGAGTTCCCAATGTTAAGCCTATGGACATTTATTCCAGGGGTGAGATAAAAGTACATAAATGTTCTGAAATCGGTAGATGGACATTGGCCTTTAGTGGGAATCGGGCCTTACGGAAGCCACCCGACTACCAACCTTAAAGCGGACGTCCACCAACCACGACAAGGCTACTACAATGGGTTCTCGACAAGGTCTACGATTGGAAGGCCTGTCGTAGCGTTGTCATGGTTAAGAGGGTGTCCACCAACCACGAGAAGGCTGTGAAAACGGCTTTCCGACAAGGTCCACGACAGCTCTAAGATTTGAAGCCTTGTCGTAGCCTTGTCCTGGTTGGTGGACCACAGTTCCCGACAAGAGGCTACGACAAGGCCACGACAGGCTGCGACATGAAGCTTGTCGGGTGCCTGTCGGGGGCCTTCCGACAAGGTTACGACAAAATCGAACATGTTCGATTTTGGAGCCGTGTCGTGGCGTGTCGTGGCGTGTCGGGAGGTTGTCGCAGAGGTCTAGATAGAATATTTAGGTGGAGCGTGTACTTCCCGACAGTCTGTGACAAGGGCTCACGACAACTCCCCTCCTCATGACAAGGCTGCGACAAGGAGCCGATAGGAACTTTCTTGTCGGGGCGTGTCGCAGCCTTGTCGTGGTTGGTGGACGCCCCCTCTATGGACCCTAGTTCCCGACAAGAGCCTACAACAAGGCAACGACAGGCTGTGACTGGAAGCTTGTCGGAGGCCTGTCGGGGGCCTCCCGACAAGGTTACAACAAAATCAAACATGCTCGATTTTTGCCACAACTGGAGCTTTGTCGTGGAGTGTTGTGGTTTCCTCGATATCACTGTCGTAAAGCCCCTCTTCTCACGACGAGGCTGCGACAAGGCGCTGATTGGAACTTTCTTGTCGGCTCTTGTCGTAGCCATGTCGTGGTTGGTGGACGCCCGCCTTTAACGTAATCTGTGTTGGCCGCACATGGTGGTCGCCATCGGGCATTCAGCCTGGACACCGATGGTTAATCTGTTCACTGTCCTAGAGGGTAATTGCCAGTTTGCAGAGGGCCAAGTCTAGCGTGGTTAATTATTCTGATTAACTACCATAATTGATAGCTACCTTGGACTAATATTGCATATAAATAGGGTCGGCACTTGAGAACTCTCATAGGCAGAAAGTGAACAGGCACCTTCACGGTATTAATGTTGATGGAGATATTCTCCTTATTCTGATTCTGAGAAAGAACTAGATCGAGAATAATATTTACAGTATTATCTCACCCCTGGTGTTTTATCTCCATAGACCTGAAATTGGGAACTCGTATCCAACGCTCATGAGATATCTAGAAAAAATATCCAATGGGGGATTATGTCACAAATGTTAGCCCATTAATCAATGTGAAGGGTGAGATGAATTCAGAAACCCATTCACGTTTAGGGTGAGAGCTTGATCCCATCTCGTTTGAATCGCTACACGATTCACACGGCTTTGCCTTGTGAATTACTACACAATTCAAACTCGATGGGATACGAGCTCTAACCCTAAACTTTCATAGGTTTCCTCTATAGAATCCCACCTAACGGACACCCCACATAAGCGGACAGCCCAAGTTATCGGAGACCTATGCTTGGAACGGATCCCTCTGTTAGATTATATTTTAACCCCGTGTAAATGGACACCTCGCGTACTTTTCCAAATGCTGGCCGCTGATTGGCCAATCAAATTTGACATCATCTACTATTATACTACACCACGACCATGGCATATTATTGTCACTTCATACGTGGGTGATCGTGTTTTGGTGTTATCCCGTTGCTAAACTGATACCAGGGGTGAGATCCCTCTCATTCTCCGTGTCCCTATAAGGGATAAAACCATAAAGTCCAATATGCTAATTACTGGTCTCATTAGGTGTTGGGTGAGGGCATATTGCGGCGAGGTAAACCTAGTTATTACATTAGGGATCCACCAAATGGCCCACACCCGAAGCTGTCGCCGGTGTTTGCCGCCCTCTTACACCAATTATCGCTCAGATGCAGATTCTATTGACCGAGCCTGTGGGCCAAACAGCCCCTGTTATCGCCCCCCTCTGGGCGGCCGTTTAATACCCAGTCCACCGACCTCCCAGCCACTGATTCAGGGCATAACTCAATAGGCCCAGTCTGCCAACCCGTCGCCGCCAACCCTCTAACCCTCCAACCCGCCTCCCTCCCCAGGCTCCAATATTGATGCCCGGCGCCACTCTCCCAGCAGATCGTTCAAGCAGGGCAGGAAGTAAGGCGCAGGATCTGTGCTAGGAGAGTGGCCCGGCGCTGTCGGCGGAGACTCGGGATGAGGAGTCGCCGATAAGGTCTGTTTCCATTGGCTGATGAAAATGGTGGAGATTTTTTCAGTTCTCCATATGACCCATTTCCATTGGCCAACGAGTTATGGCCCGTTTCCATTGGTTGACGAAAACGGTGCAGATTTTTTGAGTTGAGGCCCATTTCCATTGGCTGAAGATAACGGTGTAGATTTTTTGGTTCTCCAATAGGCCTGTTTCCATTGGCCAAAGAAAACGCTGTAGATCTTTTAAGTGTTCCATAAGGCCCGTTTCCATTGTCTGACAAAAACAATGTAGATTTTTTGAGTTCCTGATAAGGCCCTTTTCCATCGGCTGACAAAAAGGGTGTAGATTTTAAAAATTCTCCATAAGGTCTGTTTCCAATGGGCGATGAAAACGGAGAAGATTTTTTGAGTTCTCCATTGGGCCTGTTTCCAATAGCCGATAAAAACGGTGTAGATTTTTTTAGTTCTCCATAAGGCCCGTTTTCATTGGCCAACAAAAGCAGTGGGGATCTTTTGACTTCTCCATAAGGCCTGATTCCATTTGCCAATGAAAACTGTGGGGATTTTTGGAGATCTCCATAAGGCCCTTTTCCATTGGCTGACGAAAACGATGTTATATTTTTCGAGTTTCCCATAAGGCCTGATTCCATCGGCTGACCAAAGCGGTGTAGATTTTTTTTAGTTCTTCAAAAGGCCCAGTTTCTATTGGCTGACGAAAACGGTGTGGAATTTTTCAGTTCTCCATAAGGCCTGTTTCCACCGGCCAACGAAAACGTTGTAGATTTTTTGGAGTTCTACTAAAACCCCATGTCCTTTTTGCGTCGGCAGAGCTAAAGGTCCGTCGGTGGTTCCTGAATGTAGATCCTCGACGTAAATGGGCTTTTAGGAGAACTAAAATAAAATACACCGTTTTCATCGGCCAATAGAAACGGGCCTATAGAGGGAGCTGTGGTCGAGCTGAACAACGAACGCCGGTACGTCCGTGGAGAGACGCGGGCGTCCGATAAGACGCTGGGTGGCCGGGCGCTGAAGAGAGTCTGACACCCACGTACAGTAAAACCCCGCTTCTGGGACACCCCGCTTAAGGGTTTATCCGCACTTATGGGGACACTCCGCTTAAGGGGACAATTTTCTCAGAATAGAAATTGTCCCCTCTATTAAGGGTTGATTTGAGGGGACACCCCGCTTAAGGGGACCACCCTGCTTAAGGGGCCACACTGCTTAAGGGGCCACCCTGCTTAAGGGGCCACCCTGCTTAAGGGGCCACCCTGCTTAAGGGGCCACACTGCTTAAGGGGCCACACTGCTTAAGTGACAGCTATTTTGGTACAGAATGCTTCTAAACCCCGTTTAAGGGTTAAGTGACAGCTATTTTGGTACAGAATGCTTCTAAACCCCGTTGAAGGGGACACTTTGGAGAGACACCTTATCAAATCTGATGGGACATTGTGGAGACAACACTCCAGATTATGTTGATTGCTTGTTTATGGTGTGTGTGATAGGTGGGTAGACAAGTGTCTAAACAATCAGACACCAGGCAACAGCCTGCGCAGGCTCCTGTATGCATCTTGGTAGGCGTCTGAGGGCTGTATGTGTGGCCACATTGATACACTGATTTAATTGTCAGCCAATCGTCACCATGCTTTATGATTTTCATCCTCCAAAGCTGCTCCGACGATCTATGATTTATACCCATGTCCATTATTTGAATTATCGGGGACCTGGCAATAGGCTACGATTTTGCCATTGCCAATCGTAGCCTATTGGGAGGTCTATCGGAGACCATCAACGTTCTTGTGGGTAAGCCTATAAGGCGGGCGTCCACCAACCACGACAAGGCTACGACAAGCACCGACAAGAAAGTTCTAATCGGCGCTCGTCGTAAGAAGGGGGGCCTTACGACAGCATTGTTGAGGCGTGTCGGGAAGTATATGCTTCACCAAAATTTCCTATCATGGACCTCTGCGACACACTCCCGACACGCCATGACACTTCATGACAAGGATCCAGTCGTGGGCAAAATCGAACATGCTCGATGTTGTCGTAGCCTTTTTTTTTCTTTAAAAAAAAAATGTTTATTGACCATATAAGGGACATTCGATACAAGCAGCATCGATCTTCCATATCCAGGGTCGAACAGAGAACACACTGACATTCACATATCTCACAACAAAACATTGACATTAGACACCAACACAGGTATACAATAGACGCACATTCTACATGGCAACCATCATTTTAATTTCCCATTAACCGATATTTAATATTTCTTCTTTGACTTTGTTCTTGAAAGCAGTTACATTAGGCAATTCATGCGTTTCTGCTTGTAGTTTTTCCCATAGCATATTACCAACATATATAGGTGACCTCCTATATTTCTCCAAATTAGGTCTCTTAACTTTAAGCTTAATTTTTTCATTGCTCCTTAAATTTTTGTCATTTACCTCAAAAATATTATTTGAATAACCACTCCACCATTTAATGACATTCAGAAGATGACAACTCCTTCTCATTTCTAGATAACGAACTCTACAAGTCTCATGTAACTCCATTATACTCATATTCCTACTCTTATGTCTTCCAATTACTGCCCTGAGTCCCTTGTTCATTAAAATCTGCAATTTTCGTAATTTCAGTTCCGACATTAAACAAAACATCATATCTGCATACTCTAGCACTGGTAGTAACATCTGCTTAAATTTTTTTAATTTACTTTCAAAGTCTCACAGGTATGCTATTTTCTTTAATTTAAATAGTTTAATACTATATTCACTAGTAATTTTATGAAAATGCTTATCAAAATTCAGTTTTATATCTACTATAACACCTAAATATCTATATTTTGTTACAGCTTCTAGATAATTTCCTCCCATCTCAATATTTAAATTAAGGTCCACATTTCTTTTGTAAGTAAACCAACTAGTTTTTGATTTCTTATAATTTACAGCTAAATGATTATCTTTGGTCCATTTATTAATACTCTCTAGATCAAATTCCATATTACGTCTTAGATCATCCTGATCGGTTCCTTCTTGAATAAATACTATATCGTCGGCATATAAAATTACCCTTGAGAAATTTAAAACCTCAACAATGTTATTAATAAATAAAATAAATAGGAGGGGGCCTAATACAGACCCTTGAGGTACCCCTATCAGCACCTGCTTACATTCTGACAGCTTCCCATCCAATTTCGTTTTGTGGCTCCTCATTTTTAAATAATCCTTTAAAATATAAAGCAAACTACCTGTTATTCCAATTTCTTCTAACTTACTGACTTATATATTATGATTCACACTATCTAGGTTTACCTTGTCGGAAGGCTCCCGACAAGCTTCCAATCGTGGCCTTGTTGTGACCTTGTTGTAGACCCTGTCGTGAATGGTGGACCCCAGTTCCCGACAGGGTCTCCTGTCGTAGTCCAATCGTGGACCTTGTCGGGAAGCCATTGTCGTAGCCTTGTTGTGGTTGGTGGACGCTCCCTTTACAATGCCTCATATGCGGGAAAGCAGAAAGACTGCATTATTATCCAAATGTCAACATGTGTGTAGATAAAAACAATACCAAAAAAAATAAAATAAAACATGGACGACGAGCGAGACTGTGGACCTGCAGCCATGGTGTGGAAAGCTGACATGGTTTATGTGTTCGGGACCCTCCTACCACTACCAGACACTCAGTGACCGCCAGGCCAATCTACCCGCCCGCAATCAGACGACATTTGTCATCATTTTGGCGCCAAAGTCCACGTACGACGCAGGATTCGCGCCAAAAAAAGGCCACGCTGCTGCCGGGCCGAGCGTCGATTCCGTGTCGTTGTGTCAGTGGCGGATATCGCTTGGCAATAATGAGAATCAATCCCACTTCTACTTTGCGTCTTGCTCTCTCTCTCTGTCTGTCTCTCTTTCATCTCCGGCGTTTCCTTAGCGTTGTTGTTAGTTCAGCAGACGTCAAATGTCACCTCTGTCTGGTGGCGGGAACCCGGGGCTAGGTCAGAGCTATCGTCAAATACTGTAACCCCATCCCCAGTCATAGAAGAACTAGGGGCAAATAGTGTGTTCATCATTGATGAATGAGCATGCAATTATAAATGAATAACAATTAAAAGGTTTGAGTCAGATTTAGCCTATGGATACTTTTCTGTAACCCACCTGCACCCAGTCAACTTGTCATTTCTCTAACTGCCTGAGTCTAGGATCAAAACATATCAAGCAACAGTGGGTCAATGAGGTATTCCGGTCTTGAGTGATTGGTCATAGTCAGCTGGGCACGCCTCTAAGACCCTGAGACACTGGCTCCCTTCTCTGTTCTCACTATCACAGTGAACAGCATGCAGATAGTAAAGGGATAGTTTTTAGAGCGTGCTTGCACGCCTATATATATCATCTAGAGACCTAGGGGTTAGAGTGGTCACATATATACACTTCCAGCATGCCGCCAGAAAACTAACCCTTCACTATCTGCATGCTATTCACTGTGATAGTGTAAAAGGAGCAGGGTGCCAGTGGGTCAGGGTCTCAGGGTCTTAGAAGCATGCTCAGCTGACCATGACCAATCACTAAAGACCGAAATACCTCATTGACCCACTGATGCTTGACCTTGATATTTTTGGATCCTAGACTCAAGTGGTTGCAGAAATAACAGGTTTACTGGGTTCCATTAGCTTACAGAAAACTATCCATAGACTGAAAGTAACTCAAACCGTTTAATTGTTATTCATGTATAATTGCACGCTCATTCATCTATGATAAACATCCTATTTGCTCCTAGTCTGGAAGCCGCTGAAAGTTCAATGTGACCACTCTAACTCTGACTCTAACCCTGACTCTATCCTCTGTGCAAGCACGCTCCAACTAGGAGCAAATAGTGTGATCATCATTGATGAATGAGCGTGCAATTATAAATGAATAATAATTAAAAGATTTGGGTTACATTCAGTCAATATGGATAGTCTTCTGTAGCCCACTAACACCCAATTAACTTGCCATTTCTGCTACTGCCTATCTAGGATCCAAACACATGAAGCACCAGTGGGTTTTGAGGTATTTTGGTCATGAGTGATTGGTCATGGTCAGCTGGGCACGCCTCTAAGACACTGTGACACTGACACCCTGACTTGTTCTCAATGTCACAGTGAATAGCACATAGATAATGGAGGGATAATTTCCATGCAGTACCCTTTTTTTTGCGTTCGACTTTTACAAATTGTTCTTCCAGGCAATATAGACCCCTCTAACCTCTAGATGATGTGTATAGCACGTGCATGCAGGCTCTAACAAATGAGGAAAGAGGTGTTTGGAAAAAATTGATGGATTGATTATATTGATAGATTTTATAGAAGAAAACTATGAAAGTTTATGGTTAGAGCTCGTAGCCCATCGAGTTTGAAACCCATAGTTTCGCCACGTAAATTACATAGCGATTCCAATTAGTGAATGTCAATTAGTCAATGTGAGGTGTGAGATAAAAATACACTAGACTATTCGGCACCTCTTGACGACTTTCAGCAGAAAAATGGTAGAAATTATCTAATGTAAACGCCAAGCGCGTGCCGGCTGTCTGATTATGTCAGATTATTGAGCGCGGGAAAACGCGCTCATATACGTCATCTAGAGGTTGGAATGCTCACACAGGGTTTCAGCTTACTGTAAAGAATCTAACGCTTCACTATCAATGTCCCAACTATAAAGGCCTGGTTAGATGAGCAGGGGTCCAGTATCAAGCCTTACCATACCCCTGCCCCACTACTGACTTGGTTCCTTTTAATAGAACTTTCATGGCTGAGTGACCTTGTGATCGTGTGTGTGCTGCAGGACCATGATGATAGTGTCTAATATATGGATGTTCCAGAAGATACGCCATCTGAAGATGTCAAAAGAATTGATAGAATGAGAGGAAAAACAAGCATGTTAGTAAGAGGACTAAAACCACTAGTTGTACTCCAAAAGAAGTACCCTCAAGCCAAACAACAATGAGTGCATCAAGCACTAAGGGGCTGTCAGAGAGCGAACTGAGTGGCATAGCTGACCTATTAGCCAGAGAAGTAGGGCAGTTGACCAAGACCCTCAATGAAAAATCCAGTCACAACCATGACGAGTCAGGGTGACGACTTGAATGGGATACTCAGATTCATCTGTTGACACATGTGTATTTCTATAACATCATAGATATTCCTGTTGGTATACTTGAGAACAACTATTAAATCCATTCTCTAGGTTTATTGAAACATTCTTATTTTTATTTAATGAAATGATTTAGGTATACCGCGCTCTTCCATTATTAATGGAAATAACATTTGCTTCTAGTTCAATTTGGCACCACCTCACGACTATTGGACACGCTCTAATGCCCGCGACTATTGCTAGCCAGCTTGAATTAGTCGTCTAGACGGTCGGCGATTCTGTGAAAACTTAGTCATCAGTGTAAACGCTCGAATACATTCTGAGGACATTCTGACGACTACTGGCTACATCTATAAAAGCTTAGAATCAGAGCTCGTATCCCATCGAGTTTGAATCTCGTGGTAATTCACAAGGCGAAGCCGCTTGAATTACGTAAACGTTAAGAAATCATATCCAACGCCATTGAGTATTAAGAAAATAATTCTCAATGGGGGATTATTAGGAAACGTCCTTACTGTGGACGAAACAGTTCCTGTTCGAGGTCAGTTGTCGATTTCATACTGCCTGACGCCATAGGCGGAAGGCAGTATGATATCCACGACTGACCGAGAACGAGAACCATTTCGTGTACAGTAAGGACGTTTGCTTATTATTATATACCTTTAATTGGTTAAAAAACGTCATTTTAATTACATACAAAGTCGCAGTCACAGCGGGCACGAACATTATTATTACTGCACCCCTAGCAGCGGGCAGTATTTCATAGACATTCGCACACAGGTATATAATAATATGTCATATATGTTAGCCCATTGGTCAACGTGAAGGGTGCGATGAATTCAGAAACCTATTCAAGTTTAGGGTCACAGCTCAATCACATCTTATTTGAATCAAGACGTAATTCACGCGGATACTTCTGAATTACTATGCGATTCCAACTCGATGGGATACAAGCTCTGACCCTATACCTTCATAGCATCCAACTCTCATATCATGGATCCTTTAGTTCGTCTGTAAAATTGGATGTACCATACTCCCTCCAGACATTACTAAACTCCCTCATATCGCCCCAGTTACGTAAAGGATCGCCTCCTGACTGGCTGGTCCCCCGATGAACCACCGTTTTCCGATTTCTAACTGGAGAAACTGAATATAATTTCTCATGTACATGTAGAAATATATGAAAATTCCTCTTCTGGCATCAGATTTCCGGTTTGAAGATGTGTTAAAACCGATTAACCGCACTTATTGTGGGATATGGGTCAAGGATCTATCACCATACAATGACGGGAACCAGATAACATCGAATCCTGTAAACAGACTGAATTATGGGATACCTCAATATGGGCTATAAAAACTGTCCCTGATACTTGTGTAGCATGCGTAACCCATTATCTACCAACCCTTCGGTTTAGGGGCGGGGAGTTAGGTCAGTGATTAGGGCGCCGGACTTGTAGTCCCAAAGTTGTAGGACTTTGTGGATTCGAGTCCCACTGCAGCCACTCTTTTACTTCACCCTCAGCAGTGGCAGATATACTGTTATATCAAAGGCCAATCCTTCTCAAAACATGTCTGTGTGGTGTGGTGTACAGCCACCTTCCTCCTATACATCCCTAGCAGTGGTAGTTTTACCGCTGTATCCAAGGCCAGTCCTTCTCATACTATGTCTATGTGGTTTGGGAACTAAAAGAACTCTCACCTTGGTAAATGTGTAGGGGTGAGATTTCTACCTGAATTCCTTACACAGATTCGAGCACCACCCTTGTAGTGTAAAAGAATCTTTGAGAAAGTCTGGTGAGAACCTCAAATGGTTAACTGGATGCTAAATCAAACCAAACAACCCTTCGGGTTTCCCGTGGAAAGGAAACCCACAGCAGAAAGCAATAGATGATAAGGGGCGTAGGGAGGGGGGAGGGGGTAAAATAATAATCTTTACCACGCATGCGCAGTTGGGACTGGTTTTTGTAACAACGTTCTCTGGCCCAGTGATTTAATTTCATGCTCCATTTAGGGCTTCATTGGCAGAGGTGTGTCGTAGCGGGAAGGATTTGAATCGGGTTTCGCCGCGTGGATATTTTGGCGGGAAATCCATTGTCGCCTGCTACTGTTGACGTTGTAACGGGTTCGGATTGGAGATTGGATTGGAAAGTGTTGTCGTCTGCTGATGAAGGCAGACGACAATCGATTCAAAGTGCGTCCTGACGGTGAGCTGATCGGATTCTGTGCAATATAACACACCTCACTTTGTAAAACGTTCAGTCATGGGCTACAGGAGGATTTCTGGAAATGCGGTCATGCAATATATGGATGATTCATCAACTGCTATATAAAGACATTCCTCCCAGATATATGCTTTGATTTCTCGAGGCATTCCCAGGCCTTGTACGCTATTATTTCTGGGGGTTTCTTGGGTCTAGTATGCTATGATGCCTTGAAGCATCATTTTCCAAAATTTCTGTAATTGCTTTTATTTAATGAAATAATGTAAATATTTTAATGGCTTTCGTGTTTCAAAACCCTTTCACAGATCCAGATTTTCTTATTCTCGCATTAAATTATCCCACCTACAAATAATCTTAATTTAAAGCAGAAAACTACACTGCACGAAAACCACTATTTTATTCATATATATACGCCATCGCGGAAGTGCATGTATTAGCTGAATATTGACTTGTTTTCATTTATATGTATAAATATATGCCCAGGCCTTATATACGGACGCGTCTTGGCTGTATTTCACACCCGGCGTATATGAGAGGAAATATCCTCTCCCCCCGCTGCCTCCCGCCCGTATGTGTTGGTAGAGGTATAGGTGTCCTCAGTAGGAAGCCCTCCCCACGCCCCCAATCCCCACCTCCCCCTGCCCGCTCTCAGTGAAGCCCTCTTCACTGGATGCTTATATACGCCTACAGATGAGGTGTATACACACGGGGAATTGGACGACCTTGTATACGCAAAATACCTACTTATATACGCCGGGTGCATCCATATGTAAAATGATGATGTTCGTGCAGTGCTACCGCCTGATTAGAGTTCAATTGGAGCTAGTCCCTAGTTAATGGACCTCGTTCTTTCCCCCTGCCATTCTCTTCCCTTGCATGTAAATTCAGTAGCATCTCTTGGAGGTAGGCTGTCGAAAAGCTTAGAAACCACAGCAGCAGACTTTGTGTTATCAAAAGGAAACGAAAGTCCATTAAGGTCAAGGAAGGCGTCTTGACACACTTCCGGCGGAGGTGACTGGTGCGCGGTGCACTGTGGGTGGTGGGTGGTGCACTGTGGGTGGTGCACTGTGGGTGGTGGGTGGTGCACTGTGGGTGGTGGGTGGTGTACTAGGGGTGGTGGGTGGTGCACTGTGGGTGGTGGGAGGTGCACTGTGGGTGGTGGGTGGTGCACTAAGGATGGTGGGTGGTGCTTCACTGTGGGGTTCCTGGCAGCGCTGCAGTCATTGAGAGCTGTGACTCGCGCCGACAAGGACACGTCGTGCTCCTCACAGGGTCAAATAGTTTGTGCGCAGAGTGCCAAGGTGTCAACCCGCCTGGCGGGGAAGGTGGGGGAGAGGGTGCGGGCGGGTAACCATAGGAGGAACGTGTGGCTGTATTAAGAGAAAACGTCGGTACTGAGCCTGTAGGGATGAGTATTGTCACTACGTTTTCTTATCATTAATTATATTTACCAAAAAAGAATATACCCCAACAGCAATGCATAGCTTACTACACCACTACTTAACCCTTAAGCCCAGTGCACATCTACCGATTTCGGAACATTGATGTACCTTTGTCGGCGACAAAGGAACGGCAATTTGTCTCAGGCGAGGTATCCTAACGGTATCGGCCCCGGTCGGTAGATGTAGGACAGCTAGGCAATGGTCAGCCAATGATAAGTGACTGTCCTTCCCTTGAGATGTCCTTTTATCACAGACGAGTTGTAAATCGGTCACCGAAAGTTTATCAACATGTTGCCGACAAAGGAACATTGGTAAGTGGCCATTGATTGGATGGCCGACACGTGCCGAGGTATTACGCAATTCGCCTCGGACAAGTTCACCGAATCCTATACGATTTGGGAACTAATCGTTCAATCCTGAACGATTAAATGTTTATTGGTCTTCATGTATGAGTAGTGGTGTACTCTCTACACATATCCCTTGGACTTATTCACATACACCCATAACCAACCATCATATCACTGTAGACAATTGCTGCAGTCCAGCCCAACATATATACCCTCTACACCACATTTCCCTCACCCTAAAATACCTTTCCATCAACCCATAAACATGCGGTGCCTCTCTATGAAAGCCTAGGAGCAGTAAATGGCCTACTTATTGGCAGAAACCCCCGCCAACGTCAGCGAGGTTCATCAATCGTTTGGCCGGCGGCCGTAGTTTTAGTCCACGGGTTCTTAATTTAACATGGCACGTTTTTAGAACTAAACCCCGGGCGCGTGGGAGGTGGGCGATAAAGGGGGGCTTGTGGGGTGTCGGACCAGCCGGGCCACTGCGGAACTCCATTAGACCACCTCAAAATGAGCAGTATTAGTTACACCCCCTCCTCTCTGCCACACGCCACACTGCGCCGCTCGGGTTTATTGTTCCGCAAAGGTTTCCCGTAGGTTACTCGAGCGATGCAGTGTGGCCACACGCATTCACAAGCACAGAGGGGCTTTCGTTTTGGGGCTGCGAGAGAAAAATCGACAATCTTCTTCTGATGTTTTGCGTGGTGCTGTTACCAACGAGTATGGAGTATGAACTCGGTGTTGGCACCAGATCAATACATCGGACGGCGTAGAACAGTTTACCTATATTATCTCATCCCTGGTATTTTTTTCTCCATAGACCTAACACTGGGAACCCGTATCCAACGTCCATGGAGTCTTATCTCACCTCTGGTAATTTTTCCCCATTGGCTTAACATTGGGAACTCGTATCCAATGCCAATGAGATATTTAGGAAAAATATCTAATTGGAATTATGTCCCAAATGGTAGCCCATTAGTCAATGTGAAGGGTGAGATAAATTCAGAAACCTATTTAAATTTAGGGTCAGAGCTCGATCCCATCTCATTTGAATCGCTTAGTAATTCACGTAGCTTCGCCTTGTGAAATACTACGTGATTCAACCTCGATTGGATACATAGATAATAATCGATGTTTTTGTGGACAGGCGGCCGTAAACCACGAGAGGTTGACGCGTAGTAATACACGAGTGCTAGCGAGTGTATAACGACGTCAACCTCAAGTGGTTTACAGGTTTTATATACTGGGTCGTGGTTTACTGAGTCCCCATACATTTTCAATGGTGGCTTTGTATACGATGGATAATAAAAGCTCTGACACTAACCTTTCATAGGTTTCATCTTTATCCTACCCCTAATATAAAATCCAATAGGCTTAACATTGAGTTTCCGTATGTCACGCTGCCTGGCATACAAAATTTTATATGCTACCAGTGACATACAGAATTTTCATCACATAATATTCCAAAATCGATGAGACGGGGTAGGATCAAATCAAAACCTGATTTGTTTTAATCTTGGCCACCGCATGCCGCTCCTAGTGTTTTGACTGCGGAGTTCACTTGGCTTTGCCTCGTGAAATCACTATGCCAAACTCCACTCGTGGCATACAGTGGCCAAGATTAAAATTCATCGTGTTTTACGATAATATTATCCTACCCCTAAGAAAAAACTCCATAGGCTTAACATTAGCGGACTGAATTTGGTCTATGGTGCAGGAAAATGAAATTTATCGCTCCAGTGGGATACAGTTGTCAAATGACGTCATTTGAAAAGTGACCAATGATTATCACTGATTATCAGTGAGTTTTATGTTATTTCTTATTTATTGTTACGGGGTAGGATAAATTTTAAACCAAACTCGAGTTAGTCATGTTGTTTATTGCACTCCGGCAATGTCGCGTATCACTGCATTCGGCTTCGCCTCGCGCAGTAAACGCGACATTGCCGTCGTGCAATAAACAACAACCCGACTAACTCTCATTTGGTTTCTCCTAAGTATCCTTTGCTGGGCGACGTTCGGTCGGACGTTGCCCTCTTATTGAGTCTGCAGTTGGTGACACAGGCTGTCCGCAGGGAAGTCTAGAGTAAAAAGAGATTTCTCAGGACATGGTAAAAAAGGAAAGCACTCTGATTGCAAAGAGAGAAGGTTAATGCTGGCTCAGGGGTGTTCATGTTTACCCCACATGGGGTGTGGCTTAAATGTCAGCAGGGACGAGGGAGGGGCAGGTGTCAACGAGAGGGATGTAGGGATGATGATTTACTTGGGCAGGATGTTAAAGGCATGTCCTACAATTAACAGTGGAACCCCCTGGTGATTTTCAAATGCTGACAATTATCAATTAAATCCGATACCTGTGACTTATTCTAAAACCAATTTGATAAATTAAAAATGTTTTCGGGTTTGACCTAACCCAATTTTTAGGTTAGGGTACTTTGTATTGGACTGATTTACTGGAAAAATATAATTTTCATCAATTCTTTCAAAGATAAGGACGGTGACCTATGATTTTTAAACTTTAATTGTGTAGTACTCCACAATTGCTATATTCTGTTACATTTTGAAGATGACATGGGTTTTACTACCCGTTTTTAAGTGAGATATGTGTTCTACAATACCTTGACATTGTCGAATCCATCAAGAAAGTGACATGGGTTTTAATCTGTCAAGGCAAATTGTCCGATATGCCTTTAAAGGCATATCGGACAATTTGGCGTGAAAATTAAAACCCATGTGATTTTCCTGAAAATTGATACAATGATCTCTAAGTATTGTAGAGCACATTTCTGACATTTCGGGGGTCACCGTGCTAGATTTTGATTTAGAGATCAAAATTATGATCATTTTATATTAGATTATATAGAAATTATAAAAAGCTGTTTTTCACATAGTAAAACCCATGTCATTTTCCTCAAACGTTCACAGAATATAGTATATGTATAGTACTACATATTTAATTTTTTTCAAATCATAGGTCGCCATCCTTGTTTTTGAAAGAATTGACGAAAACCTTATTTTTCAGTACATTTCCTATATAAATCAAGCATATGTCATGAAAAAGGGCCTATTTTACCCATAGGATTAGGTCAAAGAAAACAAAACTCAAATATTTGTCTTATGAGTTTGGAAAGTGCCACAAACCATCAGTTTCAATGGATAAATTAAAATATTTGAAAATCAGCAGGTGGCGCCACCGTGAATTGTAGGATATGCCTTTAAGGCCTATTCTCACTTGGAGATTCTTGCCCCAGAGACTAGTGCCCAGCATAGTCGCCGGGAAGGTGTTCTATAACATAGAATGTGTATCAAGGCTGGAGACTGGGAATGGCATCCCTATGGCCTCAGTCACTATGTTTTCTTTTTATCCATATGACGTCCTCTCAAATTCACTCTCCCATGGCCGGGGCGTAGTAATGTCACTTTATGGGAGTATTTTTTTCTGATGTTATTCCTATAGTCCAATACACATCTACCGATTCGGGGTTGAACGATTAGTTCTTGGGTAGTATTAAAACGCAAGTTATTCCACCCCCTATAGTGTGGTGTAGCCATAGAGGGAAACTATGTTCCGGTGAGCAAAAGTTCAAAGTTACGAGGTGAGGATCGGGAAAATTACTGCCCAAGGACTTGGCCGCGGGCAGTAATTTTCCCGATCTTCACCGAGTAACTTTGACTTTTGCTTACCGGTACTTGGTTTCCCTATTCCTATATACCTTCAAATATCGATAAAAATGTTTAATTCTTTACCTGAAACACTTCCGAAGCAAATGGCCACCCTCATCGAGTAACCACAACAGCTATTGTTTCGTCCCGCTGCTGTATTGTATCACGTGATCAGAGCGGGACGAAAACGTCAGAGCGGGACGATAACATGAGAGCGGGACGAAAACGTCAACCTCGACACATAACTTATTTTTAATGCACCCCCCAGCAGCGGTATGTAACTCTAGTTAGTTCAATAATGGGTATATAGGAATAGACAGTTCCACATACACAACATTAGACGTACACAGTCCGCACACACACAGCTAAGCTCTATGTAGTTCTCCAGCTCTACAAAGCCGCTTAGGCTTCGTTAGACACAATGCACCTGAGTGCTGTTCTCTTCACAGGGCTTAGCAGAAGCCCAGCGCCTGTATATACATAATACAATGTGGCAGGCAAAAGGAGGAAGAGCCACCCAGCACCCAGCCTCCTACCCTACTGATGTATACATGTTTTTTCACATTAGGAGCTTCAGAGGAAGTCATGGACAAATATGGAATTCCCTTTGAAATGGAAGTCAAAGTAATCTATGTTGCACTAATTGACTGGAACTGTAGTAGATGCTATAGAGGAAACGTATGAAAGTTTAGGGTCAGAGCTTGTGTCCCATCGAGTTTGAATCAAGGAGTAATTCACAAGGGGAAGCTGGGTGAATTATGTAGCGATTCAAATGAGATGGGATCGAGCTCTGACCGTAAACTTGAATAGGTTTCTGAGTTATCTCACCCTTCAAATTGACAAATGGGCTAAAATGTCTGACATATTCCCCCATTGCGTATTTTTTCTAAATACTCCATGGGCGTTGAATACGAGTTCTCAATTTTTTTTTTTTTTAATAGAGCACAGCATTTATTTTCCAGTATACAGCATACAATACATTGTATTATTTCCTTGTTGTCTTGTTCTCATATATATCTGACTGTACACTTGTAGCAGTCTCTTACACACATCTTTCGTCTTGCTCCTTTTTTTTGATATTTTAACTTAATAATTACATGGTTATATCTCTACCCCTCACTGGACCTTCAAGTCTTCCTATTCTAGATTGCCACCATTTTTCCAATCTACTACACTGCTGATTCTCCATATATTTATCAGTCATTCAATATTTGATTTTCAGGAATATTCTATCTGTTCTCGTTAGTCTCCTTCTCCTTGGGTGACATCGTCTGTTTTCCTCTTCATCATGCTTTTCCACCTCCTGCTCTCTTCAATATAGGCATAATATTCCATAGATTATCTTAATTCTTGTCAGTCCCTTCCTCTGGCTCTTAGATACTATGTCACACAATCAAGTAGTCCAACAATTTTAACCCTATGGGGAAAAAATACCAGGGTTAGATAAGATTATTGCCATATATGTTTGAAGTATACTTATTAATGTGTCAGTATCGTATATCAAGAACACATGCCGAGGACATTTCTTGTGGGAGCTCATGAGTAAGCCTCAATTAATCAATGCTATATGTAAGTGAATACATATCAATCTAGCAGTTTATAGCACTCGAACATCTTCAATGTTTCTCACAATACAAATTGTGTCGGTGAGCGTCAAAAGCATTGTCTACTATGTGTAACCACACAACCCATCCACACACGCACTTATACAGGAGGGGTAATAAGAGAAAATGTATTTACTGAGCCCATAGGGATGGTGTTCAAGCTTTATGCTTACACCGATAAGTGATCATCTTCATGATATTACTTCCAGAATTGTATGTTATGTAAAAAGTATCTTGCATAATATAAGTATGTTGTATCTTTAGATGTTTATTATCTACCGATTATTCTATATACTTAATCAGCGAATTGTAGTAAGATTATATATATATTTTGATTGATATCTTTAACCTCTTTTGTGGTTATTGTACTCCTAGTTTCTTCCCATGTTTATGATATAAATACAGCAATATAGATTGATGAACAACTATTTCTGAACCAGATGAAGTTCTCCAAACTTCTCCATTATTTTAGTAACGTGGGAAGGTAGTAGACCGCTACTATGTATATATAAGCGAACTGACAAATTACAAAATCTGCTAAGGTGTATAATTGTGCTTGAGATTGTTCTAGATTGTTCTGCGTTGCCTTTAGGAGCACTCCACAGTCCAGTCTGATATTGTTATTTAACTGCTCATGTATTATTCATACCGTAATGTGATCAGAAATGCTAATGAGCATATAATACACAGTTACTACACCCAGTGTAGGGCGCATGGGCAATGTTCCCTGGGTGCTGCCATTTTGCTGGCGTGTAGCTGTTCTTCACTATACTAGAGGTGAAAATGTAGCTTTTCTTCAATATACTGAAGATAGAAAAGTAGGTGATCTTCACTATGAGGGAGGTTGTGGCCCCTTAGATTCGAGGTCAACTCTCGCCTGTAAAACTGTCCCAAGGCGCTATAAATATAATGTAAGGAGGTCAGGGTCAAGGTCAGGGTTTGCTGTGAATGCAGTCATTGGCTACTCGGTCTACTCTATTCCTTATATGGACTTAGTGTAATGGGACAACTCCATGCTGGTATACTGGAGGTGAAAAAGTAGGTGTTCTTCACTCATGGTGGTGGAAAAATAAGTGAGTGATAATAGGCCACCGTCGCAGTTCTAGCCTTCCTCACATATATGTATAGAGCCTTTCACGTGAGAACAAACACGTCCTGCTTTCTATCTCCAAGGTTTCCTTCTGTGGGACGAAGGAACAATAGTAAAACTTTGAAAGTCAGTCGTATTTTACAAGAACACAGAGCCACAGTACATTGTCCCCCGAATGGAAAGACACTACTGGCGGCCACCTGGTGCTTTCTTCGTGAACTAGCAATGGCTCCGTGCCCTATAGGGGACAGAGTGAGTTTTTGCTATGTAGGTGGCCATTATGCCCCCAACGCTAAACAAAACACCAGGTGGCGGGTCCAGTTATCAATGGATTTTATTAGAAATATCATTTTGAGTTTGCCATAAAATAGTTTTAGCCTCGTCTCACGGTTATCTGTAGATTACCACAGCAGATAATAGTGTTTGTCCCCTGACTAGAGTGGATCTATCTTACAATACCCTTGCAGATGATGGTTTTGTGGATAAGCGGCTCTGTAAACTTTGTATATTACTACGTGGTTTACTACCACCTGTCCACAAAATCATCGATTATTGTCTCTGTAACTGTACAGCAGGCTCTGGATAGCACAGCAATATAATACAGCGATTGGGTGTGGGGGAGCTTCTAACGCGGTTTCCTGCTGACTGGGCACCTTCGCCACTGTCTATAGTGTGAAACAAAATAACAACAACAGCGGCAGTACCAGTACACTGGCCACCAGAGCACACTCACAGCTCTGGTGGAGTCTAGACTGGTTCCCTGCCCTAATGAATAAGGGGCAGGTAATGGGTTCCTACGTCCTTCACCTAGACTGTAGTATATCTCCGCCGAGCCCCCTAGTGGATACCCTGGTAACCAGTGTATCTGGTGGTCTGCCAATGGAGGCGTTACCAATAATGCACCACGAAACTGGAACCCGTTACCTGGCCTTTCTAACTAGGCCAGGCTTCCAGGCTATGGTGGAGTCCATCTACGTCACCTTGACTGACACTCTCCGAGCTGATCTTCTTATTACCATTATCAAAATACCTGCTGGAAGAGTGAATCATTCTCCGAGCAGATCTTTTGTTGTGGTTGTGGAGCCTTAGCCTGGCAGCCTGGCCTAGTTAGACTATAGGCCAGGTAACGGGTTCCATTTTTATGGTGCATTATTGGTAACGCCTCCTTGTTCCCCACTCATCCGCTAGAGGGCTCGGTGGAATTAGGTGTATGACTAGTGGATACCAGTCAAACCACAATGCTGGTTCCCGGGGGATAAGCTAGTCACAGGTGGGCACCAGCCAAAGTTGAAGCACAGAGTAGCGTGGTTGAAGGTCGTGCCTGTGGAACCCGTTACCTGTCCCTTATTTCATTAGGGCAGGGAACCAGTCCAGTGGAGCCTGATCTGTGCAACCTTGACTTGTACTCTCCAAGCTGACCTTCTCACTACCAGAATCAGAATCCCTGCTTGAAGAGTGAGTCATTCCTGTAGCAGATCTTCTGTCGTGGTTGTAGTCTTGCTGTACAGGCTATTGTGGTTGGAGATTGCAGTACTTGCGAAACCCCTTATTTGTGGTATCATTTTCTTCTTTGAGTATTTTGATATAGGGTCCAGGAGTTAGACTCTAGGCCCATTTCCATTGGCCGACGAAAACGGTGTAGATTTTATCATGAGTTCCCCTAATAGCCTATTTTCATTGTGCCTCACCAGTGATAAAGATCCGTGGGTGATCCTGACTGTAGATCGGTGACGGCCAATTGAGAACTCAAATAATGTGCACCGTTTTTGTCGGCCAAAGGAAACAAGCCTTATGCTATCAATTATCTAAACTAATCATATCTTGTAGTGAGAGTGTTCATAGTTTATATTTCACATATCCCAAAATTGTACTCTACTTCGAGATATTTGTATCAAGCTTTTGGTCTGGAAAGCGATCAGACCAGACCAACCTCTAAGTCGGAGAAAGAGGTGACCTATAGATCTACGGTACCAGTGCGCTGGTATTGCATCGTATTGGCCCATGGTATAGGCAGGCAGGTCACCAGCGAAGTAGTGAGGGTAGCGCCGCCTGGCGATCGTTGTGTAGCAGGAATTACCATCCGGGCACCGTGCTGACAGCGCCCTCTATGTGGCCATTCGTCACAATGCATCACTCTGTAGTCCACTATTTCTAGCCCCACTCCCATCCCTCAAGTGGAGAAAGATCGACATGTCACATACATGTGTACAGTTTTCTCCCTTTCCAATGAATCCTTGTTTTTATTTTCAGTTCATAAAATCTTTTGCTTGTGTAAAACAAAGAGAAAATATATTGGACCTCATTGACACCAATAAAACAGTGGTTTAAACCACCACGCACACCTCATATCGGAGGAAACGAGGTACGATAGGCCATCCCAATAATGTTAACAAGTTTCAGTCGTATTGTATACCTATAAATATCGGTAGATAATTACATATTTACCAAAACGTGACAACTTCGAGCCTATCTTCAAAGTGTGCTGGGCGGGCGGAATTGACTTTCTGTTATGACATTCAAAAGAAAATCAAACACTGTATGAATTATTTATCATCATATTATATGAAAACTGTTGGTATGATTTTAAATCCATATCATATCTATTTATCTTTTTATTTTCGTACTTCTGTGTTACGTGCATATCGTGTGTTCAAAGTATGGTGGTACATCGCCTTACCGACACAGTATGCTGGTACGTGTCAGCTATTATTTGCATAGCAGATGTTGGTATTTAGAGTATTTTCTGGTATAGGTATGTAATACTGTAAAGGAAACCTATAAAAGTTTAGGGTCAGAGCTCGTATCCCATCAAGTATGAATCACGTACTTATTCACAAGGCAAAGCCACGTGAATTATGTAGCGATTCAAACGAGATGGGATGAGCTCTGACGGTAAACTTGAATAGGTTTCTGAATTTATATCACCCTTCACATTGACTAATAGGCTAATAATTGTGATATAATATCCCATCGGATATTTTTCCTATAATATCTCATGGGCCTTGGATACGGGTTCCCAATGTTAAGTCTATGGAGAGAAAATACCAGGGGTGAGAGAATAGAGGGAAACTATGCTCCAGTGAGAGAAAGTCAAAGTTACTCGGTAAGTCTTGGAAAAGTTATCTCCCAAGGCCTTGGCTGCGGGCAGTAATTTCTCCAGGCCTTACCGAGTAACTTTCACTTTCCCTCTCCAGAAACTTGGTTTTTCTTATTCCCATATACCTTCACATATAGTTTGATAACGATAAATTATTTGCTTACCCAGAAATTAGATCCAATATTACGGAGTAACTTGACATTCTATGTTTTCTCCCCACTGGGCTTATCATATGAATTTTATAAGAGACGATCTAATTGGTCTAAAAGTCAACCTTGGGTAGTAAATATTAGCCTTGGATAGTAAACGCAAGTTATTCCCCCCCCCCAGTAACATGGTGTAATCATAGGGTGTTCGGCCATAGGTATATAGGAATAAGGAATAATGCCCCGCTCATCACAATCTCACAGCAGCTGGTGCGAATATTTCGATAATATTTCCCAAATCTATAAAACTATAGGGAGTAAGGAATAACGCCCTTCTCATCACAACCTCAGAGCAGCACACAGAACCCTACACTACTACAATGTTCTATCTCACCCCTGCTATATTTTCTCCATAGACTTAACATTGGAAACTCGTATCTAACGCCCATTAGATATTTCGGAAAAATATCCAATGGGAGATTGTGTCACAAATGATAGCGCATTAGTCAATGTTAAGGGTGAAATAAATTCAGAAACCCATTCAATTTTGGGGCCAGAGCTCGATCCCATCTCATTTGAAACACTAAATAATTCACGCGGCTTCGCCTTGTGAATTACTACGTGATTCAAACTCGATGGGATAAGAGCTCAGACCCTAAACTCTCCTCTAAGGTTTACTCTATAATATCTACGGTTAAACTTGTACCAGGGGCGAGATGATAAGGACTAATTCTCATCACAACCTCACAGCATTCTCACTACTACAATGTTATATCTACGGTTAAACTTGTACTAGGGGCAAGATAATAAGGACTAATTCTCATCACAACCTCACAGCACTCTCACTACTACAATGTTATATCTACGGTTAAACTTGTGCCAGGGGCGAGATAATAAGGACTAATTCTCATCACAACCTCAGAGCACCTCACGGCACCCTCACTACTACAATGTTATATCTAAGGTTAAACTTGTACCAGGGGCGAGCTAATAAGGACTAATTCTCATCACAACCTCACAGCACTCTCACTACTACAATGTTATATCTACGGTTAAACCTGTAACAGGGGCGAGATAATAAGGACTAATTGTCATCACAACCTCAGAGCAGCTCACGGCACCCTCACTACTACAATGTTCAATCTACGGTTAAACTTGTACCAGGGGCGAGATAATAAGGACTAATTCTCATCACAACCTCAGAGCACCTCACGGCACCCTCACTACTACAATGTTCAATCTACGGTTAAACTTGTACCAGGGGCGAGATAATAAGGACTAATTCTCATCACAACCTCAGAGCACCTCACGGCACCCTCACTACTACAATGTTCAATCTACGGTTAAACTTGTACTAGGGGCGAGATAATAAGGACTAATTCTCATCACAACCTCACAGCACTCTCACTACTACAATGTTATATCTACGGTTAAACTTGTGCCAGGGGCGAGATAATAAGGACTAATTCTCATCACAACCTCAGAGCACCTCACAGCACCCTCACTACTACAATGTTATATCTACGGTTAAACTTGTACCAGGGGCGAGATAATAAGGACTAATTCTCATCACAACCTCACAGCACTCTCACTACTACAATGTTATATCTACGGTTAAACCTGTAACAGGGGCGAGATAATAAGGACTAATTCTCATCACAACCTCAGAGCAGCTCACGGCACCCTCACTACTACAATGTTCAATCTACGGTTAAACTTGTATCAGGGGCGAGATAATAAGGACTAATTCTCATCACAACCTCACAGCAGCTCACGGCACCCTCACTACTACAATGTTCAATCTACGGTTAAACTTGTACCAGGGGCGAGATAATAAGGAATAATTCTCATCACAACCTCACAGCACCTCACAGCTTCTCACCATCACAGTGAGCAGCTCGCCTGGCGTTGACGTCAGGCACGAGCATCCCGTGCTCTGACAGAGTGGCTCCTTCCTCCTGACGTCGCCAGGTGACGCTAGTAGAGGCGCCCGTGTCAGGAAGCGACCCGCCGGAAGTAGAGGGCGCTGGGAGTGGTGGTGGTGTTGGGTGGGCGCTAGACGTGCTCAAGTCTTTGATTATGAACATTCATTAAATGGAATTAAAATAAAGTTCATTGTAGTATGTATCCTTCTCTGACTGGCCTTGCTCAAGTCTTTGATTATGAACATTTATTTAATGATTAAACACAATAAGAATAAAGTTCATTATAGTAATAAGTATATACAACCTTCTCTGACTGGCCATGAGTCAAAGACTTGTCCAGTAGGAGCAGAACCTCCTGTATATGTCCCCCCAGTCGCTCCCTGAAACCCTACACCTCCTCCTGCACCTCCCCCTCCCCATCCAGTTCTCTCTCCGCTTGTGTTGTCATAGCAATAAATTTCACCTTCTTCTGACTGTGACCCGATCGAGGTCAAAGTGAGAGGGTATCAATCTCCCAGCAGATATCCTGACTAGTAGCCAGGATATTTGTATGGAGAATGGTGGGAATTCTGGAGCTAAAAAGCGCCAGGAATCCAACACTATTCCCATTGTACCAGTCCCTGTATCCCAGCGAGGAAGGTAGCCATAGGGTGCAGGGACTGGAGCCAGTCTGTATCCCAGTGAGGAGGGTAGCCATAGGGTGCAGGGACTGGAGCCAGTCTGTATCCCATCGAGGAGGGTAGCCATAGGATGCAGGGACTGGAGCCTGTATCCCATTGAGGAGGGTAGCCATAGGATGCAGGGACTGGAGCCTGTATCCCAGCGAGGAGGGTAGCCATAGGGTGCAGAGACTGGAGCCAGTATCTCAGCAAGGAGGGTAGCCATAGGGTGAAGGGACTGGAGCCAGTATCCCAGCGAGGAGGGTAGCCATAGGATGCAGGGACTGGAGCCAGTATCCCAGCGAGGAGGGTAGCCATAGTATGCAGGGACTGGAGCCTGTATCCCAGCAAGGAGGGTAGCCATAGGATGCAGGGACTGGAGCCAGTATTCCAGCGAGGAGGGTAGCCATAGGGTGCAGGGACTGGAGCCAGTATCCCAGCGAGGAGGGTAGCCATAGGATGCAGGGACTGGAGCCCGTATCCCAGCGAGGAGGGTAGCCATAGGATGCAGGGACTGGAGCCAGTCCTGTATCCCAGCTAGGAGGGTAGCCATAGGATGCAGGGACTGGAGCCAGTATCCCAGCGAGGAGGGTAGCCATAGGATACAGGGACTGGAGCCAGTATCCCAGCGAGGAGGGTAGCCATAGGATACAGGGACTGGAGCCAGTATCCCAGCGAGGAGGGTAGCCATAGGATGTAGGGACTGGAGCCTGTATCCCAGCGAGGAGGGTAGCCATAGGATGCAGGGACTGGAGCGAGGATCCCAGCGAGGAGGTTAGCCATAGGATGCAGGGACTGGAGCCAGTATCCCAGCGAGGAGGGTAGCCATAGGATGCAGGGACTGGAGCCAGTATCCCAGCAAGGAGGGTAGCCATAGGATGCAGGGACTGGAGCCAGTATCCCAGCGAGGAGGGTAGCAATAGTATGCAGGCACTGGAGCCAGTATCCCAGCGAGGAGGGTAGCCATAGGATGCAGGGACTGGAACCAGTATCCCAGCGAGGAGGGTAGCCATAGGGTGCAGGGACTGGAGCCTGTATCCCAGCGAGGAGGGTAGCCATAGGATGCAGGGACTGGAGCCAGTCTAGGTGGGCGCCCCCACATGGGGGAGTGGGGGGAGTTGGAAGGAAGATAAGGATGATTTTGCATAGAAACAGAAGTCTTGCTTTCCGGAGAGAGGAAGTGGCGATGACACTGTGATAATCTCAGTAGTCAGCTTGTCACTGGGAGATACCGGGATGTGTAGGTTCAGGTGACACCAGACCTGGAAGGTACCACAGGAGAACTGCCTGTTAAAGGCATATCCGACAATTTGTCTTGAAAATTAAATTTCATAGCATATATATTTAACTAACGAATCGGGGGTCACCATGCTGATTTAGAGATCAGAATTATGAGTATATTGCTATAGAATATATAGATATTCTATACAGTTGAATTTCACATGGTGAAACCCATATCACTTTCCACGAACATTCAGAGAATATAGTAGTTTTATAGTACTACAAATCTGAATTTTGAAATTCATATGTCACCGTTTTGGTTTTGGAAAGAATTGAAGAAAACCAGATTTGGCAGTAAATTCCCTATGTAAATCAAGTAAATGCAAAATGGCCTAATTTACCTTTTAGTTATGTTGACAATCTTTTCCCGAACGGGCAATGTCGCGCGCGGCGGGAAAATTGACCTTTTAGGACTGGATAAACTGGAAAAAATGTTAAATTTACTGATTTGGAATAAGAACAAATAACAAAGAGCAAATTTTTACTAATAATTAACAATATTTAAAAATCACCAGGTGGCGCCACCGTAAATTGTGGGATATGCCTTTAAGGCTCTATTCTCACTTACTGATTTCTGCCCCAGAAACTGGTGCCTGACATAGTCACAAGGAAACTCCAGTCGCACAGCGGGTGGGAGGGCATGGTCGATGACTAGCGGCCTGAACATTTCAAACACTTTCGAGATTAAATCACAAGAGACCAGTGTCTTTTTAGGACAGATTTGAGTAGATGACTCATGGGAATCAGGCTTAATAGGAATCAGGCCTAATGACATATTTGCTACACTGTGGTGCCTGGAGGCATTCCCAGGTGTAGTACACTATGACATCGTGAGACATTACCAGGATTAATACACCATGAGTCCTTGAGGTATCATTATTGGGAAATTTCAGTTATCGCTTTTTCTAGAGTGAAATTTCCCAAACCTATAAAACTATATTTTTAGTATCTCCAGATGAAAAAAGCATCGTAGGCTGCACCACGTGTATGATATGAGCAATCTGTATCGTAGTTCATCGTAGTAGGTGGATACCCCGCTTTAATAGAATGCTAGGTTCAGCTATGAAAGATCTACCCAATTGCAGTATATATCCATGTCTTAGTCAAGGGATAAAGTATTCCCATACCAAGCTACCTTCCCATCCTCGTGAAATATGAAGATTCTCCCTTACAACTTACTGTTTCATTTCGTGCAATCTGTCAGTATGAGGCGATATTGGGTGTGGTAAAACAACAAACAGCTGTGATGAATTCTCACGACACACTGTTCTAACCACACTGCAGGGTTCACACAGAGACAGGAAAACCTGGAAAAGCCTGCAATTCTCACAGACAGCCTGGAAAAACAGAAGAGCCCGGAAAATTTAGTTTAGCATAAAACAATTTCTTTTGTCTACCACATTCTGGTCGCCATTAACTTTCCTTAACTATGGTATCTGACTGCCTATAAATTCAGTGACTTTTATTAAAAAGTTCCGAAAATCGTTTATGTTACCATGTATAGCAAATTGCTAATAATAGAGCATAGGTTTGATTCCTTGCCTTCTATCTAAAAATGGCAAAAAAAAGAAAAGGAAAGAAATTTGAAGAAATCTATCAGAAACCACTGAAAACCACAGGTAGTAAGGGAAATGGAGAAAATTAAATTTGGTGATGAATCAGACATGGTTTTAAAAACAGTGACCAGATGTGATATGCATCTTCAGAAAACAAACAATGACTGTTTTCATTCACTAGCAACATGGTATTATTTCACATTGTTATGTGCCTGGAAAAAATATTAAAGCCTGGAAGAGCCTGAAAAAAGACTGGAATTTTATTGGGCTGTCTATGTACGAACCCTAACAATGTGAAAGACAAAGGCACTGGTTGTAGGACTTTGTGTGTTCGATTCCAACAGCAGTCCCTTTTCTCCTTCACCCCCAGCAGCGGTAGATTTACTGCTTTATCAAAGGCCAATTCTTCTCATACCATGTGTATGTGGTGTGGAAAGTAAAAGAACTCTCACCTCGGTTAATGTGTAGGGGTGAGATTTCTACCTAAATTCATTTCATAAATTCGATCACCTTCAAACCCAAAGTAAGTCTTATAAAGCATATTGGACATTAAACTACCCAAAATACCAACAACAACCAAACAGAGACATTGAAACGGGATTGAGATTGGAGAGTGACCTTTACGCGACCTTTATGTGAACAAGTACCTTGCGAGAAGCCCTATTATCTGTACTACCGAATAAAGGGTAAGATATAAGGTGACACGAGGGAAAATCGCAGGTAGTGATCAAAATAAGTGTACAAAAATGACGACATTGGAAACAGGATGAGTTTAAGTAACATACACAATAGACTTGGGTAGGGTAGTGGACTTGTAATCCTAAGGTTGTGGGTTCGAATCCCACTGCAGCCACTCTTCTCCTTCATCCCCAGCAGTGGTAGATTTACTGCTATATCAAAGGCCAGTCCTTCTCATACCATGTCTGTGTGGTGAGGTGTACAGCCACCTTTCTCCTTCACCCCCAGCAGTGGTAGATTTACCACTATATCAAAGACCAGTCCTTCTCATACCATGTCTGTGTGGTGTGGTGTGGTGTGGTGTGGAGAACTCTCAACTCGGTAAATATGTAGGGGTGAGATTTCTACCTAAATTCATCACAAAGATTCAATCACCACCCTTGTGGTGTAACAGAACCTTGAGAAAATCTTATAAGAAAAAAAAAGAAAAAATTCTGGGTCAACCCACGGGAAGGGGTGGGGTAAACAACAGCCGGCCCCCCGCGACCAAGATCAAATTTGAAGAAGAAAATTTTATAAGAACCTGTAAAAGTTAACTGGACGTTAAATCGAACCAACCAACCAACAACAGAGACTCTCCGAAGACGGTCATTGAAATTCAAACTCGGGAAGAAATCGGATAAAGGTGAAGGACCCTCTTCGGCAGGTAATAGGATCCGGAGTGAACGGATAGAATTCAGAAGACACTGAGGTCTGATATCTCTTCTATACCTCGGCCGTGTCAACCAACTTGGCGCTGTTTGGTCTGACCTTGAAGAAAGTCATTCACATTACCAACTTTAATATCCACCTAATACATATAGTGTGCATAGGGAATGTGTATCACCATTCCCGGAGCATACAGATATATCCACCTAATACAAAGTGTCCATAGACAACACATAGGGAGTGTGTATCACCATACCCAGAGCATACAGATATATACACCTAATACAAAATGTCCATAGAAAACACATAGAGAGTGTGTATCACCATACCCAGAGCATACAGATATAACCACCTGGCTCCGGGCTTTATAACCGGAGCATACCGAAAAATAACGCACAAGAAAAATAGTGCATACCTAAAATGACCTAAAATCAGTACATCACTTGTCAGGAAAAGGTGGATAATAAATACAATTTAGACTGGATCAGATAAAAGCGGTCATATGCTCCTCTGAGTTGACTCTATGCAATATCTCGTTTGAGCTCGGATATTACGATGCGTCAACCCCTCGGAGGATATGACTGCTTGCATATTTGTGTATATATATCATATACATATATATAGGGTGATTGGTCAATAAGGCTTGATTATCACTTCGAGATTCTTGCCCCAGAGACTGGTGCCCGGCATAGTCGCCGGGTAACGCCAGTTGCACAGCGGGAGGGAGGGCATAGTTGGTCACCAGAATATTTAAAACTTGTTTGAAATTACAGGACACATCTGGGGATGGATTTGAGTAGGCGACCCATGCATGGGCACAGGGCAGGGTAACAGTCGCCAACAATATTGCATTTTTGCATTCCCACTGGACGTCATGGGAGAATCTTAGGGGGGGGGGGGTGTCCACCGGGCTCCCGACGCGAACCGACGCGCCCCGATATAGCACTTCCGATACAAAATCCATATCGTAGCAAAATCGTAGAGCTTATCGGGGCAGTTGGTCAGGTTTCTACGATAACGCTACTGACGCGGCCCGACGCGCACCGACGTGAACCGACGCGAGCCGATACAAAATTACCATATCGTAGTGCGTCGGGAGGCATATTGTAGTGTATCGGTTCGCGTCGGTGCGCGTCGTAACGTATTGGGAGGGTGCATGAAAAAGGTGCCATGGTCCCGATACACCCCGATATAGCTCAGGATGCAACCAGTGTAATCAACCATATTTCCTTTATAATGCCAGAAATAATGCATATTTAAGATTAATATTTCATCTGTAGGTACAAAACAATATTATATGATACCTCATAATAATATCTAATGAAAAAAAAACATGGTTCCAAGTTAAAGTATAAAATGATCGTTTTGAGACCCTTATCTACTATCAAATTTCACAATTCTTGCAGAGCCGCATCAGCATAATATATCCTAGAGATTCTGAAAATTTCATAATTTTCTATAGATTATTTCATATGATTTCCCGTTTAAAGAGTCATCTATACACTGCGACGCGCACCGACGCGGCCCGACGCGCTACGAAAATCGATACATGATCGATACTTCTGTAACATGAAGTGTCATCATAAATATGGTTTTAGTGACCGACTGGAGCATCACACATGCCCAGAAAAAAGCATGGTGGGAATTGAAGTGTCATCATAAATATGGTTTTAGTGACCGACTGAAGCATCACACATGCCCAGAAAAAAGCATGGTGGGAATCGGGCTTTAGCTGTGGAAATCTTGTGTGAAGGTAAACGTGTCTACAGGTAATAGTTTAAAGGCCATATTACGACCTATAACGTGGGCCCATCTTTACGACGTCGTAGTACCACCACCCCTGTGACGGGGCGTAACAATGGACCCGTCACACAGTAGTCAATCCCGCCACTCCCTTCCTACAACCTCCTTCCGACATGCCCCGCTAAAAGCAGTGCATTTGCTGCGAGACAGTCGCCGTTAACTCTTTCACTGCAGCAGCCAGTTCCTATGCACAGCATTGAATGGCAGGCATTGCAAGCAGAAACGGAATTCCTACAACAGGCACCTTATTTGGGAAATAGCAATGTCATGTGATGTGTCACTCAATTTGAGTAATTTCCAATGGTGACTGGTGATTTATCTTTATTGAAGTCCAATATGTCCCTTATACTTAGTCAGAGTTTCTTTTGATTTGAAACAAGCATTTTTGTATTTATTAAATTTTGTATATAATTATAAATGATGCCTCTAAGATGCCTGGAGGCATCATGCTGCCGTAGCCAGGGGAATGCCTGGAGGTATATGCTGCCGTAACAATGGGATTGCCTGGAGGCATCATGCTGCTATAGCCAGTGGTATGCCTGGAGGCATCATGCTGTCATAGCATGGGGAATGCCTGGAGGCATCATGCTGCCGTAGCCAGGGGAATGTCTGGAGGCATCATGCTACAGTACCCAGGGGAATACCTGGAGGCATCATGCTGCTGTAGCCAGAGGAATGCCTGGAGGCATCATGCTGTCATAGATAGGGGAATGCCTGGAGGCATCATGCTGCCGTAGCTAGGGGAATCCAGGGAGGTATCATGCTGTCATGCCTGGATGCATCATCCTGCCATAGCCAGGGTGGCATTATGCTGCCATAGCCAGGGGAATGCTGATGTAGCAAGGGGAATCCAGGGAGGCTTATTGTTGTCGTACCTAGGGGAATGCCTACAGGCATCATGCTACAGTAGCTAGGGGAATCCAGGGAGGCACCATGCTGCCATAACCAGGGGAATGTCTGGAGGCATCATGCTGCTGTAGCTAGGGGAATGCCTACAGGCATCATGCTGCAGTAGCTAGGAGAATCCAGGGAGGCATCAGGCTTTCATAGCCAGGGGAATAGCCAGGGGAAGTCCAATATGTCCCTTATACTTAGTCAGAGTTTCTTTTGATTTGAAACAAGCATTTTTGTATTTATTAAATTTTGTATATAATTATAAATGATGCCTCTAAGATGCCTGGAGGCATCATGCTGCCGTAGCCAGGGGAATGCCTGGAGGTATATGCTGCCGTAACAATGGGATTGCCTGGAGGCATCATGCTGCTATAGCCAGTGGTATGCCTGGAGGCATCATGCTGTCATAGCATGGGGAATCCAGGGAGGTATCATGCTGTCATGCCTGGATGCATCATCCTGCCATAGCCAGGGTGGCATCATGCTGCCATAGCCAGGGGAATGCTGATGTAGCAAGGGGAATCCAGGGAGGCTTATTGTTGTCGTACCTAGGGGAATGCCTACAGGCATCATGCTACAGTAGCTAGGGGAATCCAGGGAGGCACCATGCTGCCATAACCAGGGGAATGTCTGGAGACATCATGCTGCTGTAGCTAGGGGAATGCCTACAGGCATCATGCTGCAGTAGCTAGGAGAATCCAGGGAGGCATCAGGCTTTCATAGCCAGGGGAATAGCCAGGGGAAGTCCAATATGTCCCTTATACTTAGTCAGAGTTTCTTTTGATTTGAAACAAGCATTTTTGTATTTATTAAATTTTGTATATAATTATAAATGATGCCTCTAAGATGCCTGGAGGCATCATGCTGCCGTAGCCAGGGGAATGCCTGGAGGTATATGCTGCCGTAACAATGGGATTGCCTGGAGGCATCATGCTGCTATAGCCAGTGGTATGCCTGGAGGCATCATGCTGTCATAGCATGGGGAATGCCTGGAGGCATCATGCTGCCGTAGCCAGGGGAATGTCTGGAGGCATCATGCTGCCATAGCCAGAGGAATGCCTGGAGGCATCATGCTGCCATTGCCAGGGAGGTATTATGCTGCTGTAGCTAGGGGAATGCCTGGAGGTATCATGCTGCCATAGCCAGGGGAATGCCTGGAGCCATCATGCTGCCATAGCCAGGGAGGTATCATGCTGCCATAACCAGGGGAATGCCTGGATGCATCATGATGCCATAGCCAGGGAGGTATCATGCTGCTGTAGCTAGGGGAATGCCTGGAGGCATCATGCTGCCATAGCTAGAGGAATCCAGGGAGGTATCATGCTGCTATACCCAGGGGAATGCCAGGAGGCATCACGCTGCTGTAGCCAGGGGATGGTCTGTAGATATCATGCCGCGGTAGCAATGATAATGCCTGGAGGCTGCATGCTGCAGTTAAAGGGTTATTAATGCAGTACGGGGAGCAGCTCGCAGGTCGCTCTGAGTTGCTCGTCACATTATAACCTGCTCGCGCCGTGAGTTGCTCTTCCACACCGTAACGTGAGACGAGCGCCCAACCTGTAGATTACCGGACACTAAATGTGTCCCGGGCTGACGCCGCTGATCACCGGGGCCAGAGAGTGTTATGTGGCCGCCAATAACTGGTTTTATCCCTATATTATAAGCTGGATTGTAATACCTATATGTCCTCTGTCCACTACTATGGTTGTAGATTATGGAGCGAACAATCTGTTCTAGTGAGAAATACGGAAGATTAAAAATATTTTAGGTAATTGACTAAGACCAAGCTAAAAAATAGCATTTTGCTCCTGTAAAATTATTATTGATTTTGAGGATCTACATCTTGAGTCTTGCCTTGGTATCCACCAAATGATATTTTGTTTTCGTTTCTGATTGTATCAACGGAGATTTATGTTGGTATTGTTGTAAGTGTTTGACTGATAACTGGATGGGATGGGCCATGAAAATCAACTGGTCCCAGTTGAGGTCTAAACCACTTTTATTGATACCCTTAGCTTGTATCTTAAGAACAGAAAAATGTGATGATGTATTACAATTGAAAGGAATTAATAAAGAAAGATTAAAAAACAGATGATAACCCCCGTTTCTATTAGCTGATTATTCTGCACCGATCTGCAGTCGGGAACCACTGATGGAGGTCTGCTGGGGTGGACAGAAATTACCAATCTGTTCACCCTCTTGGTCTCCTCGCCTCCTCGTGGTGCAGACCGGATATGCTTGCACACAAGCATAACTAAAGTGACCGGGGTGGGTGGGGAGCTAGCTCAGTGGTTAAAAGCACGGGACTTTGTTGATTTGCGTCCCACTGCAGCCACTTTCCTCCTTCACCCCCCAGCAGTGGTAGATTACTGCTATATCAAAGGCCAATCCTTCTCATACCATGTCTCTGTGGTGTGGGAAGTAAAAGAACTCTCACCTCGGTAAATGTGTAGGGGTGAGATTTCTTCCTACATTCATCTTATAGATTCGGTCAAATCCAAAGTACGTCTAATTGAACAAATTGGACGTTAAACTACCAAAACAAACAAACAAACCACTGATGGATATTTTAGATACACTGCATGAGAGCAGATCGGTGAATGAAAACGAGATTATGTAAGAAGGCAACCACCGCCAGATTCTCTCACAGAAAATATGTATGTACCTGGAAAATACAGTAGAAACATGGCACAATCTACACCCTACACACGATTTTTGATACGGACATACAGGTCCGTGCCACCACCGACAGATCTTTAGGGTAACTTAAAAAAATATGTTCAGTAAAACCCCTCTTCCGGGACACCCCGCTTAAGGGGGCAATTTGGGGTGGGGGCGGGGGGAGTGGGGTGGTGGCATTGACCGGGGGTATAAAAAGGAGCGAATTTAACAAGGAAGGCATATCCACCTTCAACCTCTATTATCTAATTTTTGTGTATATTTATATTCATTTATATTATATAACTTATTTCAAGTAAATAAATATAAATCATATATGATTTATATCTATTTATTTAATAATGTGTTATTGATAAACATTTTAACCTAATAACCATCGTTTCCTTCATTTATGTAGGAACTCTCTATTGTATAACCATTGAAAGACTGAAAACCCCGCTTAAGGGGACACCCCGCTTAAGGGGACACTTGGCCCGGAACGGAGGGTGACCCCTTAAGAGGGGTTTTACTGTATGTACCTGGAAAATACAGTAGAAACATGGCACAATCTACACCCTACACACGATTTTTGATACCGACATACAGGTCCGTGCCACCACCGACAGATCTTTAGGGTAACTTAAAAAAATATGTATGTACCTGGAAAATACAGTAGAAACATGGCACAATCTACACCCTACACACGATTTTTGATACAGACATACAGGTCAGCTCCACCACCGACAGATATTTAGGGTAACTTAAAGAAATCTCCATCATTTTCAGCCGCCAATGGAAACGAGGTTTTATTGGCACATTTTCTGCCTTTCTTTTCCTTTTTAATTAGGCTTTTCCAGCTGCCGATAAAAAAACCCGCTGACTATATGGAACTTTACAGTAAGGCCAAGGAAAAGCTCATCCTGCCGATGAAAAGGCTGCCGGTTATATGAAACCTGTACAGTTAGGCCAAGGGAAAGCTCACACTCGATTCTTAATAGAGAAATATAGCAGAGGAACATAGAGGAACATAAGAGAACTATAAATTTATTATCTAAATGAAATGACCATCTTTACCCATAATATCAGCCATTATTCAGAGTGTTCATACAAGGACAGGTCGTAACTAAATACATTGATTCCCCTCGTTTTTCTGTGACATGAGACTGGCATATCTGTCCGACACTGGGAACGAAATGGGGATTGGAAAAGTTTAAGAAGTTGTTAACTCTTCGGATCAAGCACATGAAACGAGTTTTAAGCTGACACAAAGCCGATATGAAATGATAACCGTCTCTTTTATTTCTCTTTTTCAATCCCGGCGGATTTATTCATTTCTTCACTTTTTAGAGAATTTCAGAGAAGTTTGAGTTTCAAGGATGCTGAATTTATCCATATGACCACTCAAAAAACAACTTGTTTCTCATCACCAAGGCATGAAAAATATGATGAGGGCGCTTTTTTTTTTTTTTTTTTTTTGCTGGATCGAAGATGCCTTAAAAGTGTACTAAAATGGGCTTTAGACATACAATGAAGCCCTGCGTAAGCGATCACCCTCCGTCTCGGGCCAAAATGTCCGCTTATGCAGGGTGTCTGCATATGCGGGGTTTCCAGATTTATACTGTTTATACATTGAAAGCATCCCTGGCATGAGGAGCTTTAATTTGATACCAAATACACATACTTTTCATAATTTCTATCGAGGTTCATCTTATTTTAAACCCCCCCCCCCCCAAAAAAAAAGATCTTCTAAAATCGTTTTTGCAGATGCGCACGGTGATGAGAAACAAGTTTGTTTTTTTGAGTGGCCTATCATTGAAACTTATATTCGGATAACATGTCCTGAGTCTGGTAAGGTATATTTTCTGTTGATTCGGGATTATTTACTTCTGCTATATTTGAATTTCCATAACATTGAATCTCATATTCGGATAACATATTTTTAGTCTGTTAAGGTATATTTTCTGTTGATTCAGGATTGTTTATTTCTGTAATCTTCGAATTTCTCTAGATTAAAATAGGAGAAGTCAGCTGGTATGAGGTGTTACAATATTCCAACATTGAAGGCGTATCACAGCGAATCGAATCAGTGTTGCTTTAGATGAAGCCGGTATTGAACCCGATACCCTCCATTTACATTATAGTGTCCAATTACTGTACAGATTCTGAGCAATGATAGGGGCTGCTCACATAGTTGTTCCAGGCAGATTTCACAAAAAAACTTTGCCAATAATAGTTTCAATATTTTTTTGCGGATCTCAGCTGGCATCCCTGATATATATGTATATGCCTGGAATAGCATGTATATAAATAGGGATATCAATGGCTCAAAACTATTCTATAATATCCTTGTAATGCAAAAGCTTATCAACCCTAAAAGCTATTAACCCTTCAAGGGTATCATCCGGCAGGGGGCGGATGATGCCTTAAGGCATCATTTGCTGGATATTTATATAATTGTTTTTCTAAAGGAAATGTTTTAACAATTAACTTGAGATTTTCACAGAATGTAAGTGAAACATCATATTTTTGAATTCTAAATGATAGAAATTAAAACATTAATAATAGCATATTATATCGTGATAAACCTTCGAAATTAGAGTTCAGAGAACAATGCCCCCGTCCACTAGAACTGTACATAGTTAGTAGTAGCCGTCCCCAAGTGTGTAGTTCAGCCATAGGCGGCCGTCCTTAAAAGGTTAAGAAGGAAACTGATGAGTGTGTCGTCTGTGTCCTATTTCCCCATCAAGTTTGGGGCGCGCAGTAATATGAACGAGGTGATAGCCGAGTGAATATCCTGAAGTGCTCCAAAGTGCTCTGAAGTGCTCCAAATGCCCAATAGGAGAGATTGGTGTCGCAAGTAGGTGAAAAAGTAGGTGTTCTTCACTACTGTAGGTGCAAACGTAATTGAGTGATAATATATATGTGAAAAGGGATGTGAAATGGGTGGCAAAAATTGATAATTATCAGGTAAAACGGCGGCCATTTAGATTTTTGGCTTTTTTTTCGGGCATTTCCCCCCATGGATTTTATGTAGATTTTTTATATGTTGTTCAGGAAAGGCTTGGGCCTACAAATCCATAGAAAAACCTTATATTGCAATTTGTTCAAGGTTGGGCCCTAAATTTGCCCAGATTTCCTCCACTATAATGGGAAATTGTCACAACTCTTGCCTCTCTCACTTGCCTTTCTCTAGATGCTGGCGCCGTGTGCAGATACTACAGTCTGCTGTTATGAACTAACAAGGGCTCTGTCTCTATAGGGCACATAGCAGGATTGTTTTTTTATAACTTTTATTTCATTCTGTCAGATGACAGATCTTTCATGAAAGGGATTTTATTAAAGATATTTATTTTGGCTCGCCATAGAAGGGTTTTAGCCTCGTCTTATAGTTATCCATAGATTAGCCAACTTTCTCCTTCATCCCCAGCAGTGGTAGATTTACTGCCTTATCAAAGGCCAATCCTTCTCATACCATGTCTATGCGATGTGGGAACTAAAGGATCTCTCACCTCGGTAAATGTGTAGGGGTGAGATTTCTACCTGATTTCATCACATAGATTCGATCACAACCCTTGTGGTGTAAAACAAGCGAGAAAAGCTGAACCATGAGTTAGTCCATATAGGGGACAGAGCCATTGTTATTGCGTAACTTTTTCGTTCCGTTGGATCACCTGACGGCAATCTGTGGTTCGGAAACATTGGGAAAGGAGCTCGACTTCCAGCAAAGCCCCGTGATCAAACACGACAGAGCCATTGTTAGTTCATTAAGCAGTCACTAGGTGGTCAGCAGTATGGCAGGCCTCTTTGGGGGGACAGAACCTGTATCATGGCTCTTTGTTCTTACGAAATGCATCTGTCTTTCAATATTTTACTATGGTTCCCTTGATTCTCTACACCGATCCCAGAGCAAGATGGCATAATGATTAAACCCAGGACATGATGTTTTTCACATGGAACAGTTTACAAACATATGTCAGCGGGGCTAAAGTTGTGACACTTCCCAATTATCAATCACTTCTTTTGCACCTCCGTTAGTGAAGAACACCTACTTTTGCACCTCCATTACTGAAGAACACCTACTTTTTCACCTCCATTAGTGAAGAACACCTACTCGGAGGGCGTTATGGCAGCCCCCATGGATCAAAGGCTATATGCCGTATATACCTTGGGACATTAGCCCTTTAAAGACGGGGGTCTGAAGCCGAGCCCTGTTGGTTTGGGCGGGTACTTTGGATTGGCATAATTCAAGGGGACTGGTCAAATTTTGTCTAAACCCATATTCCATTATTTGATCACGTGATGTGACACATCATTCTTATTTATATTATTTGTTTTACCAAATAATATCAAATACTATATCATAGGTTTATTCTCTGAAAGTTTCAGATATATTGATCAATTATTTCTTCATAAAACAATGAAATGGTAAATACTACTAAATTTCATAAATAATGCCTCAAGGCATTATCCGGTCTCCGTGGGGGAATGCCTCAAGGCATTATCCGGTCTATGCTGGGGAATGCCTCAAAGCATTATCCGCCCTGAAAGGGTTAGATAAACAGATAAACCAAACCAACCTCATAATCAGGGAGAGTGCTGGTCCCAGAAGCCGAGGTGTCTGCACCCGTTAGAGCCCGTTTGTGTGTGTGTGGATTTATTGTTGACAGTCTATACGTCTCTATGCTACCAACCCTGTCTCGCTTTGTTGACATCAAGTGGGGCATAAAATGGACAGACGTATGTCCCTTGTTTGCTCTACCTCAGGGACACTGACTCACAATAGACGATCCATTCTGCATCAGGATGTCTCGATAGTTAGCTCAGTGGTTAAGGTACTGGGCTTTTCACCACAATGTTGTAGGACTTTGCGGGTTCCAATCACACTGCAGCCACCTTTGTCCATCATCCCCAGCAGTGGTAGATTTACTGCTATATCAAAGGCCAGTCCTTCTCTCACTTTGTCTATGTTGTGTGCGGCCACCTTTCTCCTTCACCCCAGCAGTGGTAGATTTACCGCTATATCAAAGGCCAGTCCTTCTCTCACTATGTGTATGTTGTGTGCGGCCACCTTTCTCCTTCACCCCCAGCAGTGGTAGATTTACCGCTATATCAAAGGCCAGTCCTTCTCTTACTATGTCTTTGTTGTGTGCGGCCACCTTTCTCCTTCACCCCCAGCAGTGGTAGATTTGCTGCTATATCAAAGGCCAGTCCTTCTCATACCATGTGATCTACAGCCACTTTTCTTCTTCATCCCCACAAGTGGTCGGCCTTCTGCTATACTAAATAACAGTTCTTCTCATACCATCTCGATGTGGTGTGGGAACTCTCATCTCGTTAAACGATTAGGGGTGAGATTTCTAGATTAAATTCGTCTAATAGATTTAATCACCATCGAAGCCCAAGCATGTCTAATACAGCATATTGAAAGTTAAACTCAGGCTTCCCAGTGAAACCTATAAAACCTATATTTTGATTCTTGAACCTTTATCTTTTTTCAAAGGAACCTATATAACCTATAAAAAAACCCTATATTTTCACTGCCATGCAGATTGATTTGTACAGGAAATTAAGTTACAGTGAAGTTAACTTGACACAAAGTGAGACTGCCAAATGACAAGAAATCCATATTATCGGTTTATCTAAGAGATCATTAAAGTGTTTAAGAATCAACAATTGGTGTGACTTCTTGCCAGGCTGGCTTGCCTGTTGGAAACTCAATATGTTAATACATGCTTGCTGGATATAACCTGATGAGCCAGACATCCTGACATCTTGCAATTTTGACTCTTGTTAAGCTGAATATGTTAACCCTAAAAACCTATAAAAGCTCATGTTATGGGCCTTGAAAACCTGTAAAAACCTATATTTTGATTTTCAAAACCTATTAAAGAACCTATACTGAGGAAGCGGGGCACTGGAAGGCCTATACACTATCCAAACGGAAAAAAAGAAAAAAAAGATTGATTTAATTTCATGGAGTGTTAACCACTTGCCAAGGTTGTTCTGATTATTCTACTGAAGTGCTCATTGAGATGGTACAATGTTAATCTGTCAGTGAATCAAATTGAAATCAAATTGAATGAATTTAAGTCAGACTGGCAGCATCATATTCTTGTCAGCGTTGATGGGTTCTAGCCATAAGTCTATCGAAAGAAAACGATATACAAAGAACTCTTTCCACATTGCAGTCCTTTGTGCATAGCCATATTCACTATCTATATTGTCAATGTATCCCTCCAGCAATGTCTATTTATAAAACTGTTGTGACAATTTCCCTTCTTTTCCTCTTTACAGGTGAGTGAGGACTGATCCAGAGTGTTCCGGAAACAAATCGGGTGAGGGCTACACTAGGACGTGCACATGCCCTATTCCTACAGATATACACAATATTGACTGGTCTCAGATACAAGCGGTCGTATGCTCCGAGGAGTTGATGCATGGTAACATCCGAGCACATGCAAGGATATTGCAGAGAGTCAACCCTGAGGAGTATATAACTGCTTTTATCTGAAATTTGTCTGTATTGTATTTATTATCCACCTTTTCCTGACAAATTTTGTACCAACATTTGTTCATTTATGTATGCACCATTTTTTTTTAATACATACTTTTTTCTGTGTGCACCGTTTTTTTCGCAGACCATAGCGTACAGCTATGGTGTTACATACTCCCTATGTGTTTGCTCTGGACCCTTTGTATTAGGCAGATATATATGTATGCCCCGGGTATGGGGATAAACACTCCCTATGTGTTTTCTCTGGAGACTTTGTATTAGGTGGATATATCTGTATGCTCCGGGTATGTAGATACACATTCCCTATATATTGTTTATGGACACTTTGTATTATTTGGATAATAATAGACGAAACCTTTTTCGCGGTGTCTATTGCAGTTGATGGTTTTCCCTTGGATTAGAGAATTCCATCGTTGCTAGAAGCTGCTGGTACAATGTCTGGTTCTCGGAGATTTTCCCTGAATGTGAAGATGGTTACCGGGGGCCATTGCTGTATAGTTTCTATAGGAAATTAATTGACTATGAAAATACAGATGTGGAGTCAGCATTCCACCCGAAGATCAAGCTTTACTGTCATCATAAAACTACATTGTGGGTGTATTTTGTAACTTAGAAGAAGGATTATGGAATTTATGGTACATCTCAATATACATCTTCGATTCACTTTCCCTACGGATATATATATATATATATATCAACAATATCAACAATATCCCACAACCTGAGAATGTGGTATTATACAGGCAGTGGTTCGTTTTATCGTCAATGTTACCAAGTAGTTATCACGTACAGACACAGTATCCCTGTTTTCGTATTAGTATGTACCTTGAAATATCCAATTTTTAACTTTGCTTCTGGGCGAGTTTTGGATTTCGCCGTACTACATGCCCCATACGCCTCATACATATCCAGCACGTCACCTAGGTGTTGTACAGATATAAATATGACATGGGTAGGAGCGGGCCGTATGTGTAGGATATACAACTACAGGTATATAATAATAAAGAACAGGGACGTAAGTTTGCCGTTAATACGGATATCCGAAATTTGGACATTTTAAATAACACTTTATTTCGTTGATTGACAAATATGGTAAGATGAATTGTAATCAATGATTACTATAATGAAATTATTAGTTTTAATCATGCATTATCATATCATATAGAAAAGTATATTGCTTCTGAAGTAATCAAGATATTGCACTCCATGCAGTAACGACACACAACCAATGATTGTGGTGAAGGCGCCTCATGTAACTCGTGAAAAGACCACAGACCAGTGCGGTTTTCTACCAGTCATCTGGTGCTGGCACTCTTCCAAGTCCTACTTTAGATTTAGAAAGATAACCCCCCAAAAAACGAAACCAGAGCGCCTTGCGTAAAGATAGTCTGAAGTGGTTTCTCTGCTTCCTGTCCTTCTCACTTGATCTGACTCTTTGGGATACTAACTACCTCTCATGACCTATAATTTGTAAAGATTTTTTTTAAAAACATTTCTTTGTTGTTTCTCGTTTCATTCAGATATAATGATGTATAGCATGATAAGATAATATAGTTCTGATACAAGAAAGCGGGCATATCCGTCAGCCATTATGTGTTTGGCTGGTTTCAATCGGATCCCTTGGTACAAACTTCGATATAATGTACTTTATATCTAAAATACATATTATTCCCTCGCAATCGACAATTCTTTGGCTTACGTTTAGTAATATTTAAGTCTGCTCGCTAAGACAGTATCAGCCGTCCATAAGGTCGTCCATAAGTGTTGAATAAAGTTAACCCACATCGCGCCTGGGTCTCCATGGCATACAGAAAAGGGTCTTCATGTAGGATCCTAGATTATTAAACGGACCCCAGGGTGGTTGCATGCACCCCCCACACACACCTTCCCAGCACCTATCATACGGCCCATTTAACCTGCCCCTTGTAGGGCCAATGCCTGCAAGCAGAGGTCGCCAGTGTCAAGAGGAAACAGAGAACCTGTGTGGCTGACTTCCCAGGGGGAATTGACGGGCGGGCGGTGGACACGGACCGGGAGGGGTAGGGAAGGAGGGAGGGGTCGGGGTAGGGTGGGAGGGGGCCGGGGTAGGGAGGCAGGGAGGCAGGGAGGCAGGGTGGGAGGGGGCGGGGGTAGGGAGAGAGGGAGGCAGGGAGGGAGGGAGGCAGGGAGGCAGAGATCAGGGATAGGGAGGGTGGGGTTTGGGGTAGGGAGGGAAGGGTCAGGGGTAGGGGTAGGGTGGGAGGGGGCAGGGGTAGGGAGGGAGGGGTTTGGGGTAGGGAGGGAGGGGTCTGGAGTAGGGAGGAAGGGGTCGAGGGTACAGAGGGAGGGGTCGGGAATATGGAGGGAGGGGCTCAGGGGAGGGAGGGGTCTGGGGTAGGGAGGGATAGGTCGGGGATATGGAGGGAGGGGTCGCAGGTAGGGAGGGAGGGGGCGGGGGTAGGGAGTGAGGGGTCGGGGGTAGGAAGGGAGGGTTTGGGGGTAAGGAGGGAAGGAGGACCAAGGGGTAGGGAGGGAGGTAGGGAGCGGGGAGGCAGGGAAGGGTCGGGGGTAGGGAGGGAGGGCCGGGGGTAAGAACCTCTCTGAGGGAGGGGGCCGGGGTAGGGTGGGGAGGGGGTTGCAGTTAGGGATGGAGGGTTAGGGATAGGATTAGGGGAAGGGTTTTCTGTTTGTTTTCTTCCCCAGAGAAGACCAGATTTGAAGCAAAGATAACATTACATACTCACTACTGAATATAGTATTTATCCACAGTTGTAATAAGATACTTGAGTTAGGAAGATTTAAAACGGGTCGAGTTTGTTATGGGTCGAGTTTCTAAAACGGGTCAAGTTTGTTACGGTCGAGTTTTGTTACGGGTCGATTGTTTAGGGTTGAGTTCGTTACGGGTCTAGTTCTTAAAGCGGGTTGAGTTCGTTACGGGTCTAGTTCTTAGAGCGGGTCTAGTTCTTAAGAGTGGGTCGAGTTGTTTTACGGGTCGAGTTCTCCAGTATTCGTACAGAGGGAGTGGCCGGTGGTACGGAGGGAGGGTCGAGGGGGGGGGGGGGGGGTGGGGACCAGGTAGAGGGGGGGGGGGGGAGTGAAGTAAGATGGGACAGGGGTCGTCGGGTGAACCAGAAATCATCCACAGCTGCAGGCGCCTGCAGGAGAACAGTCGGCAAAACGTGTCCTAATGCCTTAAAAAACCCACCTCCCTTGTTTATGGAGCCATGGGCCTTTGTTTCCCTGGCTTGGATTGATCGGAGATTTAAGTGGGAGGAGAGAGGAGCAGGAGGAGGAGGGTTGAGTTATGAACATACGTCCTTCTGAGCCACAGATCCCTGCTTTATGGTGCTGGCCACACTTCTAAGGTGACACCAAGGGTCGATAGAATGCGGGAGGGGCAGAAATAATTTGATTGTAGCATGGATTTATGCCGTGATTCTCACGATTCTGCACCGAGGAGACTGGGTTCAAAGGCCACCGTATATAGATTACAAAATAATGAGAGTCATTTTGGGGTCTCTGGCCTCCCCCATTTAATTTAACCCTTTCAAGACACCATTCAGATATTTCTTCACCCTTCAAGAGCCACACATCATTCACAACACATCCATACTATACGGCAGGCACCAGAGCCAATTTTGGCGTTTGTACGGCCAGCTTTTGTAGTCGATGTTGTTAAAAAAATACAAATTTGAAACTTCCAGTAAATCTGTATTTATATCACAACTTTCCGATATTTAACATTTTCCGATAAGTTACTGGAAACACCAGGCCTAATATGGCATGTAATTTTCATAACTTTCCGATATTTTAGTTACTGGCAACACTTAGCCTTAATATGTCATGTAATGTTCATAATTTTTCAAAAAGGGAAAGCCCTATGGCTGGAGATTCACCAAGCGAGAGACGCAACGACTACCAGAATCGCTTGGTGTGTCCCCGGTATTAGTGAGATATTTCCTTTCACCCAATCCACCAACTGGCTATGACCAATCACTAGCGACCGAAATATCTCAGTTATTCACTGGTGCTTGATATATTTGGATTATGGAAATGAAAAGTTGACTGGGTGCAAATGGGCTACAGTAGATTTACTGCAATATCAAAGGCCAATCGTTCTCATACCATGTCTATTTGGAACTAAAAAATCTCTCACCTCGGTAAATGTGTAGGGGTGTGATTTCTACCTAAAATTCATCTCAGAGATTTAATCACCATCAAACCCAAAGTATCTGTAATAGAACATATTAGACGTTAAACTACCCAAACAACCAACAACCAACCAACCACATTTATGATTGACTCGAAATAGGCATCATTTCCTCAGATTCTGTAACTGATTATATATTTTCCGAAGAGCCCAAAATAGACTTGGTGCGGGATATACACAATATCAACTGGTTCCATATACAAGCAGCTGTATGCCCCGAGGAGTTGACGCGCAGTAATATCTGAGTGTATACAAGGATATTACATAGAGTCAACGCAGAGGAGCATACAGCCGCTTTTATCTGAAACCCGTCTTTATTGTATTTATCATCCACCTTTTCTGGGCAAGTGGCATGTCGATAACAGTTCACTTTAGTTATGCACTTTCTTCAGTACGCATTTTTTTCCGTATGCATCCCCCAGAGCATACAACACATCCGTATGCGTTGGGTATGTTATATACACTCCCTCTGTGTTATCCATGTACACCTTGTATTAGGTTTGCATTTTACTTTTTAGAAAGTAGGCTGAAAAGTCTATTCTATGCGCCGCCGTTAAATAGAGAAAGAGGAAGCGAAAGACCTTTCTATTCTAACTCAGATGAAATACAAGCTTTATAAAGGTCCCACAGGAAACACTGAAAGAAAAGAGAATTCGCTATCTCGATGAATCTGAGGTAAGCTTTGTGATATCGGGAAGCTGGCATTTAAGCCCATGATTCACGGCAGACAAGACATGAGAGGTTGACGCGCAGTAATACACAAGCGTCAATCTCGGGTGGTTAACAGAGCGACCTGTCCACAAAACTATAGTTTGTTTTATCCTACCCCTAATAAAAAAAACTCCATAGGCTTAACATTAGCAGACTGTATTTGGTCTACGGTGCAGGAAAATGAAATTTATCGCTCTAGTGGGATACAGTTATCAAATGACGTCATTTGAAAAACGACCAATGATTATCACTACTATTATGTTTTATGTTATTTCTTAATTTTCTGAAGTAATTTAGAGGGGGTAGGATAAATTCTAAACCAAACTCGAGTTAGTCATGTTGTTTATCGCACTCCGGCAATGTCTGCTCCTCACTGCACTCAGCTTCGCCTTGAATCCTTGAATCGAGTAGTAATGCACGACATTGCCGTCGTGCGATAAACAACAACAAGACTAACTCTCGTTTGGTTTCAATTAAGTATTCATCATCAATTTCTCGAATAAATCAAGTCCATGAATTGCCATTTTATATAGTCTATCCGTTGGGACTTTTTTTCTCTCCAGCACAAAGGAACTACTTTCGCGTAATCAATGGCTTTGTGTTAAAGCCATGGTTATGGTTTCTTACATCATAGAAACAATGAGTACTGGTTTACTGTAGTCCCATACATTTTCAGTGGGGACTTTGTAATCATTGGATAATAAATGACAAGACCAACCAGTTTGAGGCCAGGGAGTACATCCTAGGCTTAAGTGCTGGTTCCACCAACCCACAAGATATAGCGAGATTTGTCACAATTTGGTTGTCTTGCTAAATCTTGCTAGCTTTTGAATAACTGTGTGCATATTTGCCACGATGTATCGTACTGGTTAAGCGCCTTCACCGTGTTCTTGCCGTGATCGATGATGGTATCCCTCGATATGTCGGCAATAGATCTTGAGGTGTCACAATGGTGGAGCACCAAAATATATCCATGACATCGCGAAAAAGTACACATGTCATCACAACAAAGGAGGTACAACATATCGCGACACTGTAAGATATACCAAGATATAGCACGGCATATCCATCTGTTGGTGGAACCAGCACTTTAGACAACACCATCATTATATGACTCAAGAATACAACTTGGGATCTGACATCTCACTCCTTGGATGGTTTTCAACATCAAGACTATCAAATGCTCAAGATCAAAAGCTCCACAGACAGGAAAGGTCATTGGTGTAACAGAGAACCTCCCCACTGATACACGATGTGTATGAAACAGGCCCCTCCCCCTGTGTTTTCAGAGTTGTCATCATCTCGTTCTCTGATAAGGGAGATCGACAGAAACACGGCTGTGATGTGGTTGGGTACTATGGCGTGCCACGACCACGGAATGCCACACAGATATAGTCCATCCAGCATTCCCTCCACGACGGAATCAGTTTAAAACCCATTCCGTCCACGGAATGCCACCTACATATAGTCCGTCTATCCTTCCATCCATAGAATGACTTTTTTTTCACGAAATGTGTTACACGAAATGGGTTTTCTTCGCGAAATGTTTTTTTTTTTTTTACGAAATGACCCTTCTTCTTACAAATGGCTACCTTCCTCGCTGGGATACTAGCTCCAGTCCCTGCATCCTATGGCTACCCTTCTCGCTGGGATACTAGCTCCAGTCCCTGCATCCTATGGCTACCCTCCTCGCTGGGATACAGACTCCAGTCCCTGCATCCTACGGCTACCCTCCTCGCTGGGATACTGGCTCCAGTCCCTGCATCATATTGCCACCCTCCTCGCTGGGATACTGGCTCCAGTCCCTGCATCCAGTTGGGTTTGATATATCAAACCCAACTGAAAGAAGAGTGGAGTTATTGTTAGGTGTTATCATGGGATTACAAAACATCAATATGCTTACTTCCTATGACATATGTAGACCGACAGTAACTAGGATAACCAGATCACAAAATAAAGCGAATGTATACCTAAGTAAGGTAAAAAAAGAAAGGTACAAAAGGTCAGCCGTATATAAAAGATTGAGCATATGGAATAAACTCACAAGGGAACAACAGCTTACCGAGTCAAAGAAATATTATGAAGAAAGTGTATTACAACTATATAGAGAAGATACATGTAACTAACATGAGTACCTTAAAAGTGTATATTTGTGCCATGAACATCTCAAACTGCCCACTAAGTGTATATGTATATATGTTCCTATAGCTACCGTAGCAAGAGTGACTGAAATACCTGGGCTAAAATGTCCATGCTATCTGTACAGATTTTGTTGTATACTAATACTTACATGGTATCTCATTTGGATAGCAAAATGATTGAGCGAGTAGAAATCATTGTAAAAATCTGATGTATATTGTGTTCGTTGGAGTTATACATTGCATGGAAGAGCAATTTGTATGAATTGAATGCAATGAAATACTAAAAAAAAAAAAAATCCTATGGCTACCCTCCTCGTTGAGATACTGGCTCCGGCCCTTGCATCCTATGGCTACCCTCCTCGATGGGATAAAGGCTCCAGTCCCTGCATCCTATGGCTACCCTCCTCGTTGGATTCATGGGCCAGTCAGAGAAGGATACATACTTTAATGAACTTCATTCTTATTGTGTTTATTCATTTAATGAATGCTCATAATCAAAGACTTGAGCAAGTCTAGCCCGCCTCCCGCGCCTACAGATGTAGTTATTCTCTTTACTTTGCTCATGTCAGTGCCTTTCACGACAGACCCGGCTTGAAGTCCTTGATCTCTACCCCTCTTGTGTGTTAGTGTTTGTGTGTGTCTGTGGTGCTGCTTTGTAAGCTGCCTTCCCTTCTTCCGTCTGCCATCTCAATATTTATGGGGTATTTTCTGTGGACGTCATTCCTTTCTAGTTGAGGTAGTCACAATGCGGCAGTCTCCCTCTTGTAAAAGTATCCGGGTTGACATGTAACTTAGTGAGTGCCTGTCTTTGTTTTTAGCCCGTTATTTCCGAGGTCACATCTCTTCCATCTCTAAGGGCGCTTTACCTTTCAGCTGTCATTGTCGCTGGGGTCAAGTCAGCCATACTACAATAAGGGGTCCCTCTCACCTACTACGATTAAGTCTACGATTAACCCTTTTGCCGTGTCGGCGACTCACTGAAAAAATCGTGGAGGTGTCGCTGACAAACTCCTCAATTAGTCAGGTTTTGTCGCCGACAAACTCGCTGCGCGCCGATGGTCTACGACGCACTACAACGAAGAAACGTTAATCGTAGGGGGTCTACGAAATTCTAACATGTTTGAATTTCGTAGGCTGTCATAGCCCGTCGTAGGCCGTCGGAAGGTTAATCGCAGAGCGCGGCGAGTTGTCGCCGCAATAAGGCCTCCCACCTACTACGACAGGCTACGACGGCCTACGATTAAGTCTGCGACAGCGCCGCATGTCGCCGACGGCGTGGCCGACACTCGCCGCTGTCGCAGACTTAATCGTAGGCCGTCGTAGCCCGTCGTAGCCCGTCGTAGTAGGTGGGAGGGACCCCTAAGTCGTGGCCAAACGCAGTGAGCCGTCCAGGACACCGTGGACATAACATTAGGGACGTGACACAACTCAGGGGGACGGCATTAAACGTCCTCAAACCGTGACCATGGGATCATAGTATAAACACAAATTTACGACTATGTTACCATCTGCAAGCCTCCCAGTGAAACCCTCAAAACCTAAAAAAAACTTTAAAAACCTATATTTTGATTCTTGAGCCTTTATTTTTTCCAAAGGAACAATCTAACTTTGTGTCAAGTTAACTTCTAAGATTTACTGTACTCATCAATCTGCATGGCAGTGAAAATATAAGTTTTTATAGGTTATATAGGTGCATCGATATAGGCACATTGATAACTTTGTACTACTCAAATTCCCTGGGAACCATATGGGACCAAGCACACTATTTTTGGGAATATCTGTGGGAATATCTGTGGGAATGTTTTCATTGATATTTGCAGAATGTTCTGGGGAATGTCTATGAGTTTTACTTGGTTCCTTGTACAGATCTATTTGCAAGTGTGTGCGTATGTGTACTTGCTAAATGTATGCCCCAAGACCACTTGACAGTCTCCACTGCCAAGTGTCCGGAGGTGTTAAAGTGGGTCCAGCTGTGAAAACTGCTGACTCTGGCTGTAGGTGTGAATTATGTAGTACACATTCAGCAGACAGGCAAACACATCTCATACACTATTACAGGGTATACTTATAAATGAAATGAAGTGTATAGACTGACCTATCCATATTGACAATGTAGTAGTCAATATGTTTATCAATGATGATACAGGTTTCTTATCCATTACTCCGGTATATCTCAACAGATAGACTCAAGTCTCAGCTTTCTAAGAATGTATTGTTTATAAAAATCGGCCGATTATTTATGACGTGAGAGCGATTTCCATCTTTCAAGCTAGAAAGTGTTTTCATTATGCAGGACCGAGTGGAGAGTGCTCATCTCGTTTTCGATTGACCTACTAAGGCGGCCATTACAAGATGGCGCTAGTGTGCAAGTCCTGAATAACTATGGTCCTCCATCTCTGTCATCGGGCTGTAGTTATTTTAGACAAAAGACCCTGTATGGCAATCACTATTGGCTCACCAAGTATTTTTGTTTTTGTTTTTTTTCTTTTTATCAAATCATTTGTATTCATTTCACAATCGTTCTTTCATACAAAAGTATAAGCTTGAAAGACAGGAACATAAGCTGTGCGATTGACACAAAGTTGTACATATTCAATGGATAATGATATACAAATAGATAAATAAGTCAGTGGAGACAAAGATCTCAAATAGAATGTGTATTGTTACCACTATCAAAAGGTCAGTGATATTTTTTTCCCTCTGCGGTTGTCTGTGAAGTTTATTTTACAATCAACGTTTCTCGTTAAGATACTGTCTGATTCATTTGTAATTCTTCTTGTCTGAAAGTCTTGATATTTGTATTATTTCATCTTGTTCAATTTCCTTTATTGAGTCATAAAAGAGACAAATGGCTTTCCAGTCTTGTTATTGAGGTGATACATAAGGCCACTCAAAAAAAAAACTTATTTCTCATCACCGCGCGCATAAAAAAAAACGATTTTAGAAGATTTTTTTTTTTTTAGTAGATGAACCTTGATAGAAATTATGAAAGGTATGTGTATTTAGTATCAAATTAAAGCTCCTGATGTCAGGGATGCATTAAATGTAGAACCAGTAAAAATCTGCAAACCCCGCGTAAATAGACACCCCGCGTAAGCCGCCACTTTGGCCCGGATCTGAGGGTGTCCGCTTATGTGGGGTTTTACTGTATGTCTGCCCTCTTTGATATAGCAAAAAAAAAATTTAAAAAAAACAAACCCTCGTCATATTTTTCATGGCTTGGTGATGAGAAACAAGTTTTTTTTTTGAGTGGCCTAAACTCAATGCTGGTGGTAACTAGCCTCAGTTGCTACGGAACTAGTTTTTCAGGTACCAAATCTGGTAGTACTCCCTATGAATGTAATACTGTATAACAATATATAAGATCGACCATGTAATTTCTTAATGTAGTAGATAAATTAAACAGGACTAGGAAAACTGGGGGGGGGGGGGGGTCCTCTATGGCAGGACACCAGAGACCACGTGTTATATAATGATATAGAATACAATCAGTAAAAAGATTCGTCAGAAATATGTGCCAAAATAGACCAGACAAAGGTGGTATGCATCTTAATAGCAGTCCTTCGATTTCCAAATGTTCAAGCATATATAAATGTGGGATTTGGGGAATTTCTCTGCAGACATTGATGTGTGCCAGTTGATTGTCACGAACCAGTAAAGGCGAGTCGTTTCCCGTTTACTGAGAAGCAGTATTGATCTGGCCACACGTCGTCCATCAAGTTGATTTATGGACGGAGGGGGTTCCCTATGCTTGGGTTAACATCAGCATCTAACGTGTTTATATTACCATATACCTTTACAGGAATGTCTCACAATTACTGGTCAGCTGTGCGGATTTTGTTCTGCACACTGTGCATGAACTATTAGTTTGTGCACTCCATACCACATGACTTATTGTATAATGGCAGTATAATCATTTATGATTTTTCAGTTATATAATAATAGAGAGACATAGTGAATGTATCTGAATTATATTTATTGTTGTCTGAAAAGTTCACCTTGTTCTTTGAACTCGGTGAATATTTCCGACCAAAACTACTGAACAGATTTCATTCAGGCACAATAACCATGTCTCCATATATTAGCATATGCCCTGAACTTAGGGATAACGTTTGCCAAATGAAAGCCAAAGTGTAACAGGAAAGATCATGTATAAAGACAGCGTTTAAGCAAAAACCAAAGCAAATTTGATGTTTGAAAAGCAACTGCATCGATATCCTTAGACACTGAAAATATGCCATGAGTTTCGGTTGCGGAGTAATTTCACGAGACAAAACTGGGTGATATTGAAGCAAAGCAAAACGAATGATGTATTTTAATGGTTATGGATCGAGTGCGGTTCAGATTTGATCTCACTCCAATCACTGACTGATTGATAAACGTTTGTGATATCATTTCCCCATTGAGTATTTGTTCAATACTCCATGGGCGTCGAGTTCGAGCTCCCAATGTTAATACTATGGGGGGATACAAGGGGTGAGAAAAGGGGCACCTATATTGGGGTGTCGTACATTTAACCCCAATGCCCATCTACCAATTTCGTAACATTTATGTACCTTTGTCGGCGACAAACGGGTGGTTATTTGTATCAGCCAGGGCAACCTAACGGAGTCTGGCATAGTCGGTAGATGTAGTACAGCTAGGCAAGGGTGAGCCACCGATTAGTAAACCACTTCCTTCAGATGTCCTTATGTCGCCGACAAGTTGTGGTTTCTATGTTCCAAAATCGGCTGCGAAAAGTTTATCAACATGTTGATAAATCTAGTTGCCGACAAAGAAACGTTGGTAAATGGGGCTTGATTGGGTTACATAATTTGCCTGTGACAAGTTCACCGACTCCTATAAGATTTCGGAACTAATTGTTCAACCCTTAATCGGTATATGGGCATCAGGCTTTAGCTTGTCCTTGAAATACAGAATGATGTCTTGATACAGGATGGCTGGTCATGGTGGAAAACAAAGGTTGTGCATTATTTTAATCACGGACAAGAGCCTTTGGAGAGCTGGATGATCGTAGTATTCAACTCTTTTACTGGAGCCCGTTTTATAATCTATGCTCGTACATGTAGACCCTTTTCTGTACGCCACAGAGACTCAGGACGATGTGGGTCAACTTTATTCAACACTTATGGACGGCTAAGACTGTCTTAGCAAACAAACTTAGATATTATTAAACGATAACCCTTGTACAAGGTACAGAAAAGGGCCTTCATGTACGAGCCCAGGGGTCTTAGGACCGTAGAGGCGATACTACAAGTATAAGGAGCCCAAGGCTTAGGGTCCAGGGACTTGTCCTGATGAAACATGTGGGGCACACCTAGAACAATTTTGTAGGAGGCATTTTACTGTCCACTAGGAATCTAATTTATGAAACGACATGTGGCGTGGATCTTCTAAGACGTGCTCTATTAGATCTTATTGTCCAGGATACATCGTGGGTTATTAAACAGGGCCCTGGTATGTTAGAAGGTTGCTGAAGAGCTGGGCAACTGACATGTCCTCCGGCGTGGAGGGCGGGTCCTGTTACCGAGGCTTCTAATGGCCTAAGGATGAGCGTATATTGTTTGTGTCGGCTGAAATTAGCCCCGCGTGCCCGACCACAGGGAGAGGCGGGCGAGTGAGCAGGTGGGCGGGTGGGCCTTTGGGCAGACGGGCTTTTGGGCAGGTGTATAGGCAAGCAGGTGGTCGGGCTGTTGGGTGGATGGGTGAACGAGCGGTCACACTTATGGCCGGTTGTATGGGTGGGCAGGTAGTCAGGCGGGTGGGCAGGCTGGGTGGGTGGACTTTCGGGTGAGTGTGTAGGAGGGTGGTTGTGGCCCCTAAGATTCGAGGTCAACTCCCGACTGCAGAGCCGTCCCAAGGCACGAGAAAATATTATGTAAGGAGGTCAGGGTGAAGGTTGGGGTTCGCTGCGAATGCAGTCATTGGCTACTCGGTCTACTGTATTCCTTATATGGAATTAAGGTAATGGGACAACTCCATGGTGGTAGGCAGTCGGGTGGTTGAGCTATCGGGCAGGCGTATGGCCGGGCAGGTGGTCAGGCTTCCAGGCAGGCCTTGGGGCGGGTGTATGGGCAGCTAGTTGGTCGGGTGGCTGTTTGTGTGGACTTTCGGGCCGGTGCATGGGTGGCCTTTCAGGTGGGTGTATGGGCAGGCAGGTCGTTGGGCGGCTGTTTTTATCCTACCCCTAATAAAAAACCGCCATAGACTTAACATAGGCAAATTTTATGTGGCAGGCCGTGACATAAAGTGTTTTTTATGCCACTAGAGTAATAACAATATTGACCAATCAGAGAGCAGGATGTCAGCTACTATGAAAAAAGTTCTGTTGGTCGTTGAGTCAATATTTATCTTTTAGTAATACAAAAGCATAGACGGGGTATGATAAATACGAAACCGAACTCGAGTTAGACTTGTCAGTGTCTATGCCACTTTGGTCAGGTCTGCTCCTCACTAAACTCGGCTACGCCTCGTGTAGTAATACACGACCTGCCCATCGTGGCATAAACATTGTCAAGTCTAACTCTCGTTCAGTTTCTACTAAGGGTGGGCTTTCCGGTGGGTGTATGGTTGAGCTTTGGGGTGGGTGTGTGGGTGGGCTTTCGAGCGGGTGTACAGGCGGGCTTTTGGGTGGGTATGGGCAGGCAGGTGGATGGGCAGCCGTTTGGGTGGGCTTTACGGTGGGTGTATGGTTGAACTTTCAGGTGGATGTATGGGTGGGCTTTCGAGCGGGTGTACAGGCGGGCTTTTGGGTGGGTGTATGGGCAGGCAGGTGGATGGGCAGCCGTTTGGGTGGGCTTTCCGGTGGGTGTATGGTTGAACTTTCAGGTGGATGTATGGGTGGGCTTTCGAGCGGGTGTACAGGCGGGCTTTTGGGTGGGTGTATGGGCAGGCGGGTGGGTGGGCAGCCATTTGGGTGCGCTTTCGGTCGGGTGGTCGGGTGGGCATGTGTATTAGCTATGCGGGTGGCTAGGCTTTCCTGCCGATGTTCTAAGATGCCACCTGCTGTCTGTATGTAAGCTGAATAACCTGTCTCTAAAATCAGTTCTTGACTCATAGTAGTACATAGTACATCTGTGTTTGAGTTCTTTCTCCCTTCTTCTTAAGGTCTACACCCAGCTAGTCTAATGAGTAATTTAGACAAGCCGCTAGCCATAGTGGCCCAGAAACCCAATCAACCTTTTCCTTTTTGTCCTGAATAAGACAAAACATGGTTACTGAGTCTGTAGGGATGACCCTTTGAGGGGTTTTTATGACATAAAGTACGCCCATACTCTGGAGGTGGAGGCACGTAGAAGTATTTAGGTTTCAAATGGCCGAGATCGACATTCATACAGCTCAGCCACCACAATTTCTGATTATCATATACCCAATATAACACTTTTTAAATCTACGATTTGTTGCTCATTCACTACGTCTTCAGCAGTTGTAGATTTACTGCAATATCAAAGGACAATCCTTTTCATACCATGTCTATGTGGTGTGGGAAGTAAAAGAATTCTCACCTCGGTAAATGTGTAGGGGTGAGGTTTCTACCTGAATTCATCTCATAGATTCGGTCAAACCCAAAGTAAGTCTAATTGAACAAATTGAAGGTTAACCTACCCAAACAAAGAAACATACAAATCGCTACGTCTTAGTGAGCCTGAACATTATTCATACTGCACCCCTAGCAGTGGATAGTCTACCAGAGCCTTTCAGTCATAGATGTATTATAATAAAGACTGACTAGTCATAGAAATCCAACTCAGTCGATATCTGCTTAGTCTTGATTTATGACCGCCCATCGAGAATCCTAGGTGTAATATTTACTGTTCGTCTCTAACCTGAAAGGCCTAGACAGGCTGAGGTATATTTTTTCGTCGATGGCATTTGAGGACTGCTTACATCGCATTACGGAGTTAGCTGTGACATTTGGTCAACGCTTTCCACGCTCAGTGTGGTGACTCTTGAGGTATGGGCATTGTGGCTCTATCTGAACCTTTATAACCTGGTTATTAGCATCAAACCCAATTACTGACCCTATACAGGAAATCAGTCCGACAGAAGTTAGTCTGAATAGTGTTGTTGACCATTGGCATCCCACAAAGTAATCGGGAAGTTGATCCTTATTATCCACCTGATACAAAGTGTCCATGGCAAAAAATGGAGGAACTCTGTATGGACCTACCTGGTGCATACGGATATGTTGTATTATTCACCTAATACAGAGTGTCCATAGTAAACCTAAAGAAACTCTGTATGGATATACTTGGGACTTACGGATATGCTGTATTATCCACCTAATATAAAGTGTCCATAGTAAACCGATAGGAACTCTGTATGGACATATCCGGCACATACAGATATGGTGTATTATCCAACGAATACAAAGTGTCTATAATAAACCTATAGGAACTCTTTATGGATATACCCTACGCATACAGATATGGTGCATTATCCACTTGATACAAAGTGTCCATAATAAACCTATGGAAACTCTGTATGGACATACCTGGTGTAATCGGATATGCTGTATCATACACCTAATACAAAGTGTCCGTAATAAACCTAAAGGAACTCAGTACATGGGCGCATATGGATATGTTGTATTGTGTACATTCTGTACACCAATAAACAGTGATTTAAACCTCCCCACACACCCAAGCCCAATTCCATGTGTTTTCCATGTTTTCTCAGTCTCTCTGAGGTAGTTATTTTCACATGAAAAATATTTCCTAGTTTTTTTCATGACCCCAACTGACATCCCTGCGATTCCAAAGTAGCACTCTTGCGTGTGTAACTAATTCCCTCGTAAATATTACACTGATTAAAGTGAAACTAGAGTCTGCTCTCTGAATCCCAGCTTGCCTACTTTTGATTTTTAAACCTATCATGATTATTCATTACCAAACTCAGACAGTCTCTCGATGCTACATTAGCTTTCAGAATGAGGAATTGTAATTATTTATGCCTGATACTGATCCATTGGTTTCCCAGGAATTCTAAGATATAGCACTGTTCTGATGCCTCTCCCTAACCTTCTAGACTCTAAGAGGGGGCGTCCACCAACCACGACAAGGCTACGACAATGGCTTTCCGACAAGGTCCATGACAGCTCTACGATTGGAAGCCTTGTTGTAGCCTTGTCGTGGTTGGTGGACCACAGTTCCCGACAAGAGGCTACGACAAGGCCACGACAGGCTGCGACATGAAGCTTGTCGGGGGCCTGTCAGGGGCCTTCCGACAATGTTACGACAAAATCGAACATGTTCGATTTTGGAGCCGTGTCGTGGCATGTCGGGAGGTTGCCGCAGAGGTCTACGATAGAATATTTAGGTGGAGCGTGCACTTCCTGACAGGCTGTGACAAGGGCTCATGACAACTCCCCTCCTCACGACAATGCTGCGACAAGGCACCGATTGGAACTTTCTTGTCTGCTCTTGTCGTAGCCTTGTCGTGGTTGGTGGACGCCCCCTCATACTCTCTAGAAATAGTCACCGGTTCCCTAAACACACTATATGGTTTATTTGGACAATCTCAGTGGCTAAGTGGTAGGGGTGTTCACCTCGAGCATGCGAGGTTGTGGGTTCAAACCTCGGTAGGGTCATTTCAAAGACTTACACAAAAATGGTGCCCACTGCTCATTCGGCTTAGCACCTGCCAATAGAATGAAGAGTAGGGGGCTAGGGTTTGAATGGGAAAATGGCTGTATCGCCGAATTTAGTGATTGCTTACTGTTACATAACATTCCCTTAAAAATCAATCGATGTTTTTGTTGCATGGTTGACGCATAGTAATTCACAAGTGATGGCGAATGTATTTCGTCGTCAACCTCGGGACTATATTCTACGTAATATCCTCGTATTCACTCGGATATTACAACGCGTCTAGGTCTCGTAGATTACGGCCGCTTGTATCTGAAACAAGTTAATATTGTGTATATAAAAGGTAGATCCTTCTCATACCATGTCTATGCGGTGTGGGAAGTAGAACTCCCACCTTGGTAAATGTGTAAGGGTGAGATTTCTATCTGAATTCATCACATAGATTCTCTCACCACCCTTATGGTGTAAAAGAACCTTGAGAGTGTCTGAAAATGACCTGTAATGGTTAACTGGACGTTAAATCAAACCAACAACCAAAAAACAACTAGGTATATATTGACAGGGGGGTCCATAAATCTGTACCCGTTGACATTATCTAAACGAAGAAAAAATCCCTAAAACGAAATTATTACATTCACACGAACAGCACTCACTTCCATCTGCCTTCCCTCTCTACACTAAAAATAAATAAAGGAAAAAAAATCCTCTCAACACAAGTCCGTGGTAAACTGAGCCCCCTAGAGCTCTGCAATAGACTCGTCGATTCCTCCTTTCTGCCTTGAGTCCCTATCTTGAATGGACCACGGATAGCTCCATAGAATTCCTCCTAAAGTGTTTCTTCCGCTTGATCGTAGCCTATGCTGCAGAACTTTGATGGAACCCGGTGCTGTACTGGGACGAGAACGGTTATAAATTCTATCTCGCTCTGAGGAATGTGATTACTGTCTACACTATGGCTGACTCGATGCGATGTGCCTGCATAGGAGGGGGAGGTAATGCAGTAATCTGTCGGGATGGTTCAGTCGGTGCAGCATATGGCTGGATCTGATGGTAAAATGGTTCACATTTATATGGCATGAGAAACAACTCAACATAGACTCAAAACTTTTATATAAGATCAACAACAAAAACTGGGGTCCGTTTAATAATCATGAGATTCTGTTCCTTTTTAAGGGTAAATGTTGCAGGGAAAAATCATGTCTCTGGGAAATGGAACTCTACAGTGCGCATGAAGAGATTGTGTTCGAGTACAGAATCTCAGACAAACACACTGTTAGGTACATTAATCTCAGCAGGATTTGTCTCAGACAAACACCCCATAAGGTACATGAATCTCAGCAGGATTTGTCTCAGACAAACACCCTGTGAGGTACATGAATCTCAGCAGGATTTGTCTCAGACAAACACCATGTGAGGTACATGAATCTCAGCATGATTTGTCTCAGACAAACACCCTGTGAGGTACATGAATCTCAGCATGATTTGTCTCAGACAAACACCCTGTGAGGTACATGAATCTCAGCATGATTTGTCTCAGACAAACACCCTGTGAGGTTCATGAATCTCAGCAGGATTTGTCTCGGACAAACACCCTGTGAGGTACATGAATCTCAGCAGGATTTGTCTCAGACAAACACCCTGTGAGGTACATGAATCTCAGCAGGATTTGTCTCAGACAAACACCCTGTGAGGGACATGAATCTCAGCAGGATTTGTCTCAGACAAACACCCTGTGAGGTACATGAATCTCAGCATGATTTGTCTCAGACAAACACCCTGTAAGGTAGATGAATCTCAGCAGGATTTGTCTCAGACAAACACCCTGTAAGGTACATGAATCTCAGCAGGATTTGTCTCAGACAAACAACCTGTGAGGTACATGAATCCTACCGTATGAATCCTGCTTTAGCGAAAAGGATAGACGATGATTTAGTAACATGGTCATTACTTCAGACTACAAATATTCACTTTTAACACTGCGTGTAGATTGATTGTTGGCGTGGTAGTTGTTGCTCTGATAGAGGAATGCCTTCTCTCTAGAATCAAAGCAGAACTCACATTACGCGGCCTTTTGTCGGTGGCGTTTCATTTGCTCTGTTGCATCTCTGCAAATAAGGAGACAGTCTCGTTGTTTATAAAGGCAACTCAGGTTTCAATGTGAGACGAGATGCTAACACAGATGTGACTTCTACGTTTGTAACTTTTTTTATCTCAAAGGACGTCTGCTGGAACATCTGTTGTTTATTTTTTGTGTATACTTTCTTAAGTGGGTTAATGAATAAAATACAAAATCGCATATTGGGATGATTCATACTATATACATGTATATGTTGAGCCCAAAAGCCTCAATTGAGGAAGCAATTGGTTTTCATGGCCATGCCTTGAAATTGATAGAAAACCCAGACAAGTAATTACGAAATGCACATGTCAAGTATTCATACTTTTCATGGAGTGTGAGTGATACACGAGAAGCATAATCATACTTTGTAAAATAAAATCAGAATAGGAGCTCGGTATCCTCCTTCAAGCAGATGCCAATGGAGTGACACGTAAGGGGCTGAATCCAAAGCCCAAAATATCTTTTTAATGACCAGAAATTTGAATTCCTTATATAATTCAATGCCCCTGACATAGGTTGGTTGGGCATTCCACAGTGTGGAGCCAAGATAATGAAGCCTTATATTTATCCTACCCCTCAAATAAATCTCCATAGACTTAACATGGTGTGACTGTATGCCACGGTTATGGCATAAAATATTTATATGCCACTGGTGACATATGAGGTTAAAAACATGTGACAGGGTAGGATCAAATCTAAACATCACTCAATTTCATATAATTGTTGATATGCCATTCATTGTCTTCCGCTACAGATATCACTCAGCTCCGCTTCGTGATAACATGCTGTGAAGACAACTCATGCCATATAAACAATCATATGAAATTTCGTGATGTTTCATGATAGTATGCACCACAATTTGCATGTTGATCTATGCAATAGAAAGTCGGAGAATGGAAACACGTATTTATAATGCTGACAGGAGCATGTGGTTTATATGTAGCGTGTGTTTTATAACATTTGATCTTTTTAATTTGTTTCCAAAAGAGAGATGTTTAGCGTCAGACACGCCCACTCAATCATTACTTCTGAGTCGAATTGAATGGTGTGCAGTTTGTTTCTTATTTGCTTGTCCCAGCCAGATTGCTATTTATTCCTTGTAAATTCTCTCATTGGACCTGTCATATCAGGACATGTGTAATAGTGCGTACCTATAAAATGAACAAATATCAGTACCCTGTTTTTAGGAAAAGTTGGATAACAACTACAATATAGACTGGTTCCAGAGAAACGCGGTTGTATGTTCCATGGAGTTGCTTCAACGCAATATCCTCGCATGCGCTCAGATAATACTACGCGTCAACACATCGGAGAATACAAATGCTTGTATATCTGAAGCCAGTTAATATTGTGTAAAGTAGACTCCCAGTTTCTCTTCCCTTTCATAGTTGAATGAATGGTGTGCAGTTTGTTTCTTATTTGCTCGTCCAAGCCAGATTGCTATTTATTCATTGTAAATTCTCTCATTGGACCTGTCATATCTGTCTGTGGAATTTTTGCTGTACCCGGATTGCACTTCAGAACTTTCTTTGCTGTTCTATCTGAATATTAATTTCAAACTATTCCGATGTGGCTTGACATGGCTAATTCCATACTAGAAGATTACAGAAAGAGGAAAGTAATCTTTCTATATATTGCGTGGGCCGTCAAAATTAAGATCCGTTTGTAACATTCTGCAAAAACCTTTCTTAAAGTTAGACCGGTGGAGGTTAAGCTGAACAGTCAGTCGCAAGCAGGGACTGGTTTTCTACATACAGGGAGGCAATATCGTCTTTCAGAAAGCCATTTTTCTATGTTATTCTACCCCTAATATAAAATCCCATAGGCTAAACATTGAGTTTCCGTATGCCACTCTGACTGGCATACGGAGTTTTATATGCCACTAGTGGCATACAGAATTATTATCACACAATATTCAAAATTCCAGGAGACGGGGTAGGATAAAATCAAAACCTGATTTGTTTTAATCATGGCCACCGCATGCCACTCCTGGAGTTTGAGCTCCGGACTTCACTCGGCTTCACCTCATGAAGTCACTCTGCCAAACTCCAGTCGTGGCATACGGTGGCCAAGATTAAACTCATCCCGTTTTACGATGGATGAGTTTTAGGATAATATCTGGGCTGCCTCCCTATTTATTTATTTATGGCATATGGATCTCGATGCAGTTCTTTCTTAATACTCAGAACTGAGATGAGACCCTGCCCCTCATCAGAACCTCCCCGTCCCCCCTCCGCCCACCCCCACGTGGGCGGGGCCGCCATGGACAGCTGGGCCAATTGACCTGAGCCGCTATAGCCATGCGTGACAGCGTCAGGGGCACCTGGTCACCACCACCATGCGGTTTGTTAACACATTCAAGGCAGGTAGCGCATTGAGGCAGTCACCAACATTTGGCAAATGGTGCCAGTTTTACTATATTATTGGGTTTCTATTTATCATGTTCTGTTTATGTAACTGTGTATTTATTCTATTTGACCATGCTTTAAAGGGGGCGTCCACCAACCACGACAAGGTTACGACAAGCTACGACAAGGCACTCTCCCAGCTGATGTTCTTACTACAATAATTAGACTCTCTGCTGGAAGAGTGAATTATATAGATAATTCTCACAGCTGGTCTGGCATGGTGCTTGGAGAATTCAGTATTGCAAAGCCCCTAATTCATGTTACCATTTTCTTTTTGGTGATTTTTTAATAAAAAGGACCAGGAAGTTAGACTTTGCTATCAATTAGCTAAGCTAATGATATTTTGTAGTCACAGAGTATTCATAGATCATATTCTAGGATGTCAAAAATTGGATTCTGCTTCGAGATATTTGTATCGAGCCCTAGTGGTCAGAAAGTGATCGGACCTGACTCCTGACCAATCTCTTAGTCGGAGACAGAGGTGGTGAACCTCCTCCAGCAGGCTGGTTTCGCACCTTATCTGCCTGGTTACGCCATGCCTGCAGCCAAACAAACACCTGGCAACGTATTCTTTAGCATTGGATCACTGAGTGGTTTTTTTTAATTTATTTTTTAATTTGACAAAAAAAGACAATACAATCACCCTCGATTGGGCGTTCATCCTTGTATGAACGTAATACGTTTATAATACCCGTGTGCATTATTTCAATAGAAATAACAATGATTGCATCGTATTCTAGGGTATCCCAGCTCCATAAAGGCATATCACCTCAATGATACTTAAGATAAAGCTTAGATTACACAGGAAAACCGAAGCTAGATACACAATAATACATTGGTAGGCCTAGCCTTCACATGCCCATTATTTTCCAGGTTAAAACCAAGACAATGATCAACTATTGGATTTAGACAGGCCATACTCGTTAATACAAGACCCAATTTTGATCCAGAAATCAATCTGTCAAAAAACAACACTCCTGCAATCACACCCACCATTCACACCATAGGTGTGATTGCTGTGTCTCCCTATATGCATATGGCCTGCCTTATATGGCAGTGAAGGCAAAGGGACAACTCCATGCAGGAATCTGCTGATACCAATCTTGACCCTGACACTGACCCATATGAAGGGTTAAGATTGACTCAGTATGAACCATTTTCCACTGTCTGACAAAAGCAACACTGATTAACTAAGTTCTCCTTAAAGTCGGTTGGTTGTGGCCAATGACTGTATGTCAGTATCTGAAAACCGGCGAAGGCACAGTGTATGCCTTGTTTCTGCCGCTTTTGAAAGTTCATTCCGACAAAACTGTCTTCCAAACACAATGACCATCAACACGGTCACATGTATTCGCATGGTCGCATTGTCGCATGAACTCAATGCAAAGTCAGTCGCCTTAGTGGATATAGCGCTTTACACAAAAATACCTCCCCAATTATGCCAAGGATGCAACACGCCCATAACTGTTCAGCATATCCGAACTGTCAAAGTGTACACAAAAGTAGGAGAAAAATAATTAACAACATATCAGCAACATGGAAATGCAGCTTGTTACTTTTCCAACGAAAGACAGCTTTTTGAAAGAGACAAATCTCTTTCGATTGTCTATGAAATATTTTAAAACATTGAAAAGAATTGGCTGAAATAAGTCAGACAAAAATATACCTGCAGCAACACGCTACTGTGTTAAAATTCACAAAGAACTGGATCGAGAATCGTATGAATACACAATACCCCAAGCGTTAGAATGCGTCGCAATCGTCATCGAGGCAAAGCCGAGTGACGATGACAGTGCGTCCAAACGAGTGGAGTATTGTTTTACGATTTGCGTGCGGTTCTTGATTTATCCTACCCCATTCAATGACATTAAATAGCATCATAATATCATAATAATTGCAATTATTTTGCAAATCCAGTTAGAAGCTAGTAATCACAAGATTAGAATAATTCAAATTATTTTGCAAACATAAAAAAAAGAATTTTTAGGGCAGAGATATAAAGATATAAACAAGGTGACTTCTACCCCAGAAAAATTGAAAATATATATTATTTTGCAAACATAGTCAGTCAACGTGACTTCATCTCACATTGACCACTCCACCACCATGGCATGGTATTGTCACTTTGCGGGGTTGATCGTTGAGTATTTCTTTCTAACGTTATTCCTATGGCTAAAGTTGTACCAGGGGTGTGATAAATAGCCAGTATTCTAATTTTGTGAAAAGCTCAAATTGACTTAGATGCACGAGATGGTTGAGATTACATCTGTCTTTCCCCTGTTGATATTGATCTGTCAAGATCCTCTGATGAGATGCAGGATAGTACGTGGTTAGGGTGACGGACAACCTCTTCTAGATCTAAGCCAAAACCAATGTTGTTCTGCCAATTTGCTTCTCAACAATTATCTCACCCCTGGTATTTTTGTCCCATAGGCTTAACACTGATAACTCATTCCCTATGCCCCTACGAGTATTACAGTCTTTATCTCACCCCTGGTATTTTTTCTTCTCCATAATATTAACATTGGGAACTTGTATCCAAAGCCCATTGAGTATTTGAGACAAAACTCCATGGGGGATTATATCACAAAGGTTAGACCACTAGTTAATGTGAAGGGTGAGATAAATTCAGAAACCCATTCAGGTTTGTGGTCAGAACTTTTTCCCGAAGAAAATGACGCCTCCCCGAATAGACTCGCAAAGAGTTGAAGCGAGGAATCCCATATCGCACGGAAAAAATTAGAACCATTATGGTCAGAACTTGTTTGAATCGCTATGTAAATCGCTATGTGAATAACTACGCGATTCAAACTCAATGTGATACAATCTCTGACCATTAAAATTCATAGGTTTCCTCTATATAGTTCTCCAACATCATATATATTGAGTGTGTCACCCATTCCTTTTAGCGTGCACAGGGGTTAGATGAATACAGAAAGCAACTTGTTTTGTTCAACATCGTCGTTCTCCAACTTGTTTGAACGCTACATGATATTTACCCTGCTTCGCCTAATCTATATCGCTCCACATTAAACTCGTTAAGAACAATGACTTTGACCAAAATTTATTGGTTTCTTCTTTGTACATACAAAATCCCTCTTACAATACGCCTTGCCCCCCCCCCCCCCTCCTTCTCCATGTCCTATCCGCTGCTGTCTTTGTGTCGTCTTTTTTCATTACGAATGGGGATGTTAAAGTGATGTTAGATTAGCTTTTATGTCACGTGTATCCGGTCAAAGCGACCCTTGGGTACAAAAGAAGGTGGTGGCGCCCCCTCCAGGGGAGATCTGCTGGGGTGGACAGCAATTACCAATCTGTTCACCCTCTTGGTCACCTCGGCTCCTTGTGGTGCAGGCCGGATATGCTTGCACGCAAGCATAACAAAAGCGACCAGCATGGGGAGTTAGCTCAGTGGTAAAGAGCACTGGACTTGTAATGCTAAGGTTGTCAGACTTTGTTGATTCGGGTCCCACTCCAGCCACTTTTCGCCTTCATCCCCAGCAGTGATAGATTTACTGCTCTATCAAAGGCCAATCCTTCTCATACCATGTCTATGTGGTGTGGGAAGTAAAAAAACTCTGACCTCGGTAAATGTGTAGAGGTGAGGTTTCTACCTAAATTCATTACATAGATTCAATAAACACCCTTGTGGTGTAAAAGAACCTTGTGAAAGTCTGGTGAGAACCTGCAATGGTTATCTGGACGTTAAATCAAACCAACCAACCAACCTTCAGGGGACAACTGGGACGGGTGGCATTTTATCGTAAAACTAGACGAGTTTTAATCGTGGCCACCGTATGCCACGACTGGAGTTTGGCATAGTGATTTCACGAGGCTAAGTGAAGTCCGGAGCCCAAACTCCAGGAGTGGCATGCGCTGGCCACGATTGAAACGAATCAGGTTTTGATTTTATCCTACCCTGTCTCCTCGATTTTGGAATATTACATGATAACAATTCTGTATGCCACTAGTGGCATATAAAACTCCGTATGCCAGTCAGCGTGGCATACGGAAACTCAATGTGAAGCCTATGGGATTTTATATTAGGGGTAGGATAAAGCGTTGTAACGCTTTGCGCACTGAGATACCTTTCACCCATTCAGGCGGCTGATAATGGGTATTTTGATCCTTTTTTCCTCTCTAACTGATTTATCATCTGTAGTGAAATGCGAGTGTGACACGCTCGGCTTGTGTGTGTTTGTCCACAGTAGCTTTTCAGTCTCACAGTGAGAATGCAGGCAATGCGAGCTGCACTGAAAAGGATCATCATTCTATTAGCGTGTTGTGGAGTGCTTACATGAGGTGACTGCACCCTCCAGACGTTGTATTATATCGGTTTAAGGGGGCTGTCCACCAAGCGACAAGGCTATGACAATGGCTTCCTGACAAGGTCCACGATTGGCCTACGATTGGAGGCCTTGTCGTGGTTGGTGGACCCCAGTTCCAGACAAGTGTCTATGACAAGGCCTCGACAAGGCCAAGATTGGAAGCTTGTCGGGAGCCTTCTGACAAGGCTACAACAACATTAAACATGTTCGATTTTTCCCATGACTGGACCCTTGTCATGGCGTGTCAGAGGTGGTCTATGATAGGAAATCTAGGTCGAGCGTGCACTTCCCGACACGCCCCGACAACGCTGTCGTAAAGCCCCCCCCCTTTATACAACAAGGCTGTGACAAGCGCCGATTGGAACTTTCTTGTCAGCACTTGTCGTAACCCCCTTTAATGACAATATAGTCTCTAGACTTTGTCAACGTTTTCCAATACAATTTATTATCCATGGTATACAAAGTACCCGTTGGGAATGTATGGGGACTCAATAAACCACTACCCATTATATAAAACCTGTCAGATACCATCACCACCCTTGTGGTGTAAAAGAACCTTGAGAAAGTCTGGTGAGAACCTGCAATGGTTAACTGGACGTTAAATCAAACCAACCAACCAACCATAGCTGTGGTATACGGATTTAAATCTGTAGTATACGACCTCAAAGCCATGGTATACGGGGAAAATAGTCCATTTGTGCTATAGAGCAAAGAAATAGTCCCTATTGTTATACCCTTTGACATAGCAATTAATGGATTCAATTTATTTGAAAAGATGGATAACAAATTAAAAGAAGGATGGTTATGTGAACAGTCAGCTCTGTAAACCACTCGCGGTTGACCTCGTGATACACTCGCTAGCGCTCGTGTATTACTACGCGTCAACCTCTCGTGGTTTACGGCCGCCTGTACACAAAAATATCGAGTATTGTCTATGTATTATATCGCTTTAATGGTAATATAGTCTGCAGTCTCTGTCAACCTTTACCAATACTCGCATGTAAATGTTATCAATCCCCTTCATTGACGGGCAGCAAGGTATTTTGTACTCAGGAGTAAATAAACCTCAGTCGTAGTCATTCTTATCAACTTCCATAATTATTGTAAACTGTATACGTCAGCAAAAATAATGTCGTCTCTAGGTTTTTCCGAATTCAGTGCGACTGTAAATTGTCCATTGCTTTTGTTTAGATTTGAATTGAGTGTATTTAGATTATCGGCTTAGTAATAACCCCTAGTAGCAATGGACTATAGCTACTATCACACGGACTGAAAAGACTCTAATCTTTACTGAAATTGAAGACGTTATCTTCAGGACAATTTTACGAAAGTTATACTATATTGAGGGGAAAATCTAGAAACAGTGTAGCGATGTATATATCTAATTTAACTTATCATTCTGTAGGAGATATATTGGACAGCTAGAACACAGACTGTTATAATTGCCTAGATATATTATGAAAGTCACATGATACTGATAGCGCTAGAGCATGTCTACGTATACCAACTTATGTTTTGTGTAAACTCAACACGCTACCAAGGCGAATTACTTTGCAATAAAAAAAAGCGAATTACGTTGCAATAACAAAATTTTAAAAATGTCAGTATAGGCAGGTTTGCCCTTGCCTCTTTAGACGCATTTATTGACTTGCAACGATCTTTATCTCATCACAAGTTGGCCGCCATTCATATAAACACGGCCCAGTCTGGCCCTCTGCCTATAGAGACACACCGCAATCATACCTAGAGTGTGATCGTTGGGTGTGATTGCGGGAGTGTTGTTCTTATATAAATTAGCCCGCTGGAACAACACAAGGCATTGTATTACGGAGTCTTGGCCCGTTGAATAATCCAGGATCGTACATGAAGACACTTTTCTGTAAGCCATAGAGACCCAGGGACGATGTGGGTCAGCTCTATTCAACACTTATGGACGACCTTATATTTGCTAATACTGTCTTAGCGATTAGACTTAAATATCATACTATGGTTAAGACTGTCTTAGTGAAAAAGACTCAAATATTATTAAACGATAATCCTTGTACGAGTTACAGAAAAGGTTTGTTTGTACGATCCTAGATTATTCAACGGGCCGCAGGTGTCTACGTAGCATAATATTTTCGCCATTGAGGGTCCTCTGACTCTGAGAGTTTAGTGTGTAATCTCTATAAATAGTAACCTGATTCTTTATAGAGCTTGCTTTCAGGATAATTAGACACCGTTCCTTCAGAAGTCTGATTTTATTTTTACAGGTCAGTAAATAGTTTCATTAACAGGAGACAGAATGAGGCAAACATCAGATAATCCTCAATTCTGCGTGTGTCGGCAATTCAGAAAAAGGATGGTTTGAAAAATAAGACGGACTGTCAATGAATATAACAAAACGCATTTTTCATTTAAAGGTCATAATGTATGGAAACTAGTAGAAGACCTTTAGCAAGAATATGAATGTGGTGAAGAAAGAGATATTTTCTTAGCAGATTTCTCTTGTAAAAAGTTAATAAAAACATGTTAAAATTTCTTTCTGTAACCATTCAAAATCATGACATACCTCTTTGGACGTTAGGTTGAATAGAATTGTAATATTTTTACCTATAGATCTCACTTCAGAAAGTTATCTGATAGATTTAATCAATATGCAGTGTTCTGTTCTGTAAGATGTATAAACGAATTAGCAACGATTCTTCCTAAATAGCAGAAAAATCTTCTAATTTATTTGATAATGGTACTACTAACAACCAACTGCATTGTAACCCAATAATCTCACGGATTTATGTGCATTTGGCATAGAAAGCTCAAATATCTATGCAGCTGGAATCCTATCTCTATTCTTTTTATGATATAATCCTTTTAATCTCCTGTTCAACACAGCTCTTCCAGTGAATCATCTGATATTACACAGAATTTCTATACTTTCAGATAAGTTAAATGATGGATATTATCATATACGAATGTAGGGGAAGATTAGGAGTCCGTTCGTCACTTAATGACGAAAGAATATTCATACGTCCCTCCGTACCACGTGACCACTGTAAAATGGCGTTTCTAGAAGGAAACTATGTTCCGGTGAGCAAAAGTTCAAAGTTACGAGGTAAGGCTCGGAAAAATTATTGCCTAAGGCCTTGGCTGCGGGCGGTAATTTTTCCGAGCCTTACCGAGTAATTTTGACTTTTGCTTACCAGTACTACGTTTCCCTATTCCTATATACCTTCAAATATCGATAAAAATTGTTATTTCTTTACTTATGATAGCACAAAAAAAATGGCCACCCTTATCGAGTAACTGCAACAGCTATGTTTTCGTCCCGGCGCTCTTTATATCACGTGGTCAGCCCGGGACGAAAACGTCAGCCCGGAACGAAAACGTCACCCTTGCTACATAACTCATAATTACTGCACCCCAGCAGCGGTATCTAATTATTGAGTGTTCGGAAATGGGTATATAGGAATAATTATTTCCTGGTGTCCTTTCTGACACCGATAGCCTGACCAACCCACAATATACTAAATGTGCAGGCTTGAATGATATCCTTCAGGATTTCTAACAATTATATGTAAATTTTCAATTTATTAGCCATCGAGTAATAAGAATAGAATCTTTTTTAAAATAGAATAGTGCGTGAGTAGGAGGGGAGGTCGCGTGTTGAAAACTGATAAGGTCAGTTTAAAACCACCTTGTAATATCACGTCCGACTATAAAAGGAATACCAGGAGAAAAAATAAGTTTGATCTTTTCTCAATTTCTAAATGTGCACCCGCCATTTTCAGCTGCTACCGTCTGTGTTAAATATCACAACATGGGAATTGTCATGAGGTTGAGTGAGTCTTGGCCTTGTTACACTCAGAAAGGTTAACTGCGGATAACAAGGGGTCTATATATATATATGTTTTTTTTTAAGAGGTTTATTTAGGGTAAGACAAGTACAAGTCTCCCTGTTCGGCCTGGGCCGTTCTGCCACCTGGTCCCTCAGGGAACAAAAAAAATCGGTAGCTTGACAAATAGTTGTTTATAGCTCAGTTCAGCATATTAAGATAACAATATAAACTGGCGCACACCAGCAAGACTAGGCACTCACATAGATGTGATGAGGTGGGATGATTTAAGCAACAACCTAGTAGTTATACCAGTACAAAAATTCTAGTACAACGCAAGGGACAGATACCTGCAGTTTAGAAAGAGTAAATACAACAATAGACAATAAGATTTGAGCCACAGAGCAGATTTATTTCATCTACGGGTAATGGCTGTAAAAGTATGGGTATTAGGCTCATTCAGGATGAAATAAGAAACAACAAACGCATTACAGTAATAGGGAATATTTAAAGGGAGATTTAGATTATTTTTCACAGTCTCGGTCACTAACTGGGGATTCAGGGGACACCAAGAACCAACCCAAATACGTCATTGACCCACTGGTGATTGATATAGTATGATCCGACAAAAGGTAGGTGTGGAAATGGCAGGTTTGCTGGGTGCCAAGTGAGTTACAAAACATTGCCCATAAACTAAATAACACCAAACCTTTTGATAGTTATTTCGTTATAATTCGACACTCCTTCATCAAAAATGAACATGCCTTTGGTTCTTAGTTATATTACTCACGACCTTTTACTGAAACTTTGAAATGAAATTTGTTATTCTCGCCATTAAAGACTTATAATGGAGTATGTATTTGAGGAAAGAAATGATATATGAAGAACGCATTCATATTCCGAGGCTAAATGATAGATCAGATAGGACGACAGTGGATAGAGGAATATCCAAGATGAATTATAATTGGAAAGACGCGATACAATACGGTTACTTATTATATAAGGCTGTGTAGAGAATTTTCTCTGAGTCTTTGATTCGTGGTATCGATAAACAAAATCAAAGCTTGAGCGTACATGAAGATAGAACATGAAGCGAATGGAATGGATTCATAATCACAGATTGTAAAGGAATAACGTGCCTATCAACTTTTCTTATTATGTATATTATCGAGGAAACCTATAAAAGTTTAGGATTAGAGCTCGTATCCCATCGAATGCAGGGATTCAAACTAGATGGGATAGAGCTCTGACCATAAACTTCAATAGGCTTATGAATTTATCGCACCCTTCACATTGACTAATGGGCTAATTTTTGTGACATAATCTCCCATTAGATATTTTCCTAAATACTCAAATGGCGTTGGATGTGAGTTCCCACAACTAAGCTGTGTAATATCAATTGAAATGTATTTCCCTCAAATTCTCAAAATTCTCAAACAAGTATTTTGTGTTCATATTCAGTCCATCAGGGAAACTACTAGAATGTGTAAGAATAATTATTTAAAGGAAAGTCCACATAGTTAACATACTAGATATCATCCTATTTTTATATACATGTAGAGGGAATACCTGATAGGTTTTTCGAGGGAAGTCCACATATTTGACATCATAGATATCTAACTATTTTTATATAGAGGGAACACAAAAATTTAGAGAAAAGTCCATATTTTTAACATACTAGATATCATCCTATTTTTATATAGAGGGAATACCTGATAAGTATTTAGAGGAAAGTCCACATATTTAACCTCCTAGATATTTTCCTATTTTTATATACAGGAAATACCTGTTAAATTTTTAGAGGAAAGTCAACATATCTAACATCATAGATACCATTCTATTTTTATATAGAGGGAACACCTCATAGGATATATCGGGGGCGGTGCAGCAAAACAGCATGAATATAGCGCCATAAAATGTGTCTACTATTACACGCCCATCTATCAGCGTTAACGTGCCTACGAGCACGCCTCCCCGCAGCGGGTGGGAGAAAAATAGATCTCATCTGCCGAAATTGAAGTCGCTCCTGGCGTCTTAACAACTTCCACAGAGCGATAATGGGCGATAATAGATAAAACCAGATTGTCGTCTGCCTGTCTCGCGTTGTCTCGCTTTGTCTCGCGATAACAGCGCCAGCAGACGACACTTTATCTTTCCCGCCATTTTCACCTTTTGTCGTCTGCAATTTGATGGAAGCTTTATATATATTAGTGGGCTCTTTGTCGTGGCGAACCATCATCAGATAGACTTGCATCTTTCTTACTGAAATATCCCTTTAGACCGAACCAGTCGAAGCAGTCGACTTTCAGACGACTCTGGGGACAGTTGAATAATATTTTGTCGTCCGTGATAGATTCATTTATGATTATAAAACATGAAATCAGTTACCAAAACCCCCACTATTCTGTACTATCAGACTCTCCTCCCAAAATAGCCCAAAACCTGCCTAACAGCCTATTTGTCCTAGCAGACGATCGAAATCACTTGAAGGAGACTAATTACACAGGATTTCTCTCCTTAAGGACGACACCCATTATTCAACGTGAATGGTCTCATCTCCTCAAATAGATCTTGGGTCGGTGGTACGATCCCTAGTGGAATCTTCTGCCCCAAAAGATTTTAGACCTCCCCAAGGACAGGGATGACGTCATCGTTTATGCACCATATTGAGGTATCCCATAATTCATTGCAGGTACAGGGTCCGCTAGTTCCAGCACTGCGCGAAAACCACCAGTTTATTGAGCGCGGGAAATCGCGCTCATATACATCTAGAGGCTAGAATGCTCACACAGGGTTTCAGCTTGCTGCAGAGAATCTAACACTTCACTATCAGTGTTCCAACTATAAAGGCCTGGTTAAATAAGCAGGGGTCCAGTATCAAGTCTTACCATAACCCCTGCCTGCTACTGACTTGGTTCCTTTTAATAGAACTTTCAAGGCTGAGTGACCTTGTGATGGTGTGTGCGCTGCACTGTAGCAAATCAACAGAAATCACATATCTACAAGGTATAAAATACTCAAGATGAAAACCAGGATTCTATAATAAGTTCAAGAGCACAGAGAAAGGACAATTATGGTATTTTGAGTTCGATAAGTGTACAAAAAACGATCAGTATTTCAGAGGAAAAAACCTCAAGACACTGACACATTGACCTGTGAACGATCAGGTGTGAGTACCAATGGTGAATATTGATTTGATTGACTGTATTTAACAGTATAGCTGTTAGTCAACCTGGAGAAATTATCTCAATGGACCATGATGATAGTGTCTAATATATATGGATGTTCCAGAAGATACCCCATCTGAAGATATCAAAAGAATTCATAGAAGGAGAGGGAAAACAGATAACAGACATGTTAGTAAGAGGACTACCAAGAGCACTAGTTGTACTCCAAATGAAGTACCCTCAAGCCAAACAAACATTAGTGCATCAAACGCTAAGGGGCTATCAGAGAGCAAAGTGAGTGGCATAGTTGACCTATTAGCCAGAGAAATAGGGCAGTTGACTAAGACCCTCAATGAAAAATTCAGTCACAACAGTGACTAGTCAGGGTGACAGTTGAATGGGATGTGTGGTGTGCTAGACCAGGCACAAGTCGAAATAAAAAACGTTAGGCAACATATGACACACACCTCAAAAGAAATATGCCAACATATTTATAAAATAAAAGGTTCACATGATGTCTTTAAAAAGAGACTTAATGATGTTCAGCATAAGCCTGAAAAAAACCACAAACCTATTCATAACACTCTAGTCCTGATGTCACTTTGATTTAAATGTCACATGTGCCATGATACAAATGGCTTACCAATCAATAATTTCCTATAATATCTCTTACTTTTATTTGATGAAATGATTTAGGTATACCGCGCTCTTCCATTATAAATGGATATAACATTTGTTTCTAGTACCTATATGCCCCATAGCGGAAGTGCATGTATCGGATGTAAATCGACTTGTTTTCGTATATGTACGTTCGTATTTCACCCCAGCGTATATGGCATATACAAGACTGTTTCCTTTGGAATACGGACGCGTCTTGGCTGTATTTCACACCTGGTGTAAACAAGAGGAAATATCCTCTGTGCAACATGTATACACCGGGCGTATACATGATAAAAAGAAAGGTTGGACGTGGCTTATCGATGATTTGTGTGACTTCTTCCAACCATGGAGTTTCCCGTAAACCCCTACGGAACGAAAAACATAACACAAACACCATATTGAGGTATCCCATAATTCCTTGCAGGTACAGGGTCCGGTGTTAGCTGGTTCCCGCATGTATCGTTGTATGTAGCAGAGTGAATATAATACGGGTTTCTTTGATACACTGCTGTGCAGTGCCATGTTAAACACTTTTAATATCCCTTAAGATTGGAAATCCGATGCCTGAAATGGAAATTTCAGGTATTTCTACATTTGTATCCCAAATCATATTCAGTTTCCCCAGTTAGAAATCGGGAAACCGTGGTCAATCGGGCCACCTATCTCAGCCATTGTCACATAGGACTCAGACCAGATCCTTTTTTATCTTACCCCCAATATAAAATCCCATAGGCTTAACATTGAGTTCCCTTATGCCACGCTGACTGGCATACGGAGTTGTATGTGCCACTAGTGGCATACAGAATTGCTATCACGTAATATTCTAAAATCGAGAAGAAAGGGTAGGATAAAATCAAAACCTAATTCGTTTTAATCTTGGCCACCGCATGCCACTCCTGCAGTTTTGGCTCCAGACTTTCTTCTTTTTTTAATTGTTTATTGACAACATCTAGTTTCGCCTCATGAAGTTACTATGCCAAACTCCAGTTGTGGCATACGGTGGCCAAGATTAAAACTCATCCAGTTTTACGATAGCACTCTCCTAGCATAGATCCTGGGCTCTACTTCCTCTGGTGCTTATATCTCTGCACCGATCGACCTGCCTGTTTCGGGCAAAATCTTCCCCAAACACCTGTTTTTCAAATATCCTAAATTCTTAGCGCTTTGGGGAGTATTTTGTGTTCTACTTGAAAATAGAGAGGCACATATTTATATGGTAAATGATACACACTGATTTCTTTCATTTATCACATCAAATCAGACATAGTCTTAGGGATTACTTTCTTAAGTGGAAAGCATCTCATGTATTGCAGGGTCTCATAATAAATGAGTTGCTTGAGTTTCATGACTTTTGACAGTTGCCCTGTTTTGAATCCGTTGAAATGTTGGCTGGTTGACCATGTAGTGGGTACCCTGGGAACCAGCATGTGACGTCACTGGGTTGAGGCAGAGATTAGTAAGCGCAAATGCCACGAAATATCTGCTGGGAGAGTGATCGTTTAGGTACCGGGGGTGATAATAAGGAGTTTAGTGACGTCTGGAGGGTGTTTTGACCATAGGCTAGACTGGCTCCAGTCCCTGCATCCTATGGCTACCCTCCTCGCTGGTATACAGGGATTGGTACAATCAGTAATGGTGTTGGATTTCTGGCGCTGTTTAGCTCCAGCACTCCCAACACTCTCCATACAGATATCCTGGCTACTGATCAGGATATCTGCTGGGAGATTGATACTCTCTAACTTTGATCTCAATCAAGTCACAGTCAGGAGTAGGCGAAGGGGAGGGGTAGGAGGAGGTATAGGGTTACAGGGATTGGCTTGGGGCCATAAACAGGAGATTCTGTTCATAGTGGACAAGTCTCTGATTCTTGGGCCAGTCAGAGAAAGATTCATACTTTAATGAACTTTATTCTTATTGTGTTTAATCATTTAATGAATGTTCATAATCAAAGACTTAAGCAAGTCTAACCATAGACGATAATAGGGAGTTTCGTGACGTCTGGAGGGTGTTTTGACCATAGGCGTGTGACTGACACAGATGGCAGACAGAGTCAATTATATAATAGACCCAGGACGCCTGTGGGTACGGGCAGCTGGACAATGCCACTCAGCTTCAATGTTATAATATTTGGAGGTGTTCCAGAAACTCCTCCTGTACCTATTTACGTTAGGAGTGGGAAGTTGTGTAACAACCAGACTCGTAGTGTCCAGGGAGACAAGGCCAGTCTCAGGTGGACAGCTCTATTCAGGAAATACCGTGCTTCCTAACGCCCACTAGACATTGCAGGTTTGAAATGAAATGAAATTACAAAGCACTCTTCCCGGGTAACCACAGCATGGAGCCAGGGGTTTGTTGAATAAATTATGCCTTGTACGAAAGTACAGGGCATGTTAAAGTAGAGCTTGTGCGAATACTTGAGAACTCGACCCACAACGAACTCGACCTGTAACGAACTCGACAGGTTTTAAAAACTCAACCCATAACGAATTCGACCCGTTTTAAATCTTTCAATTTCTGATCCAGGGATGAAAGTCGGGACTGATGAAAAAGTCGGAAACGGAGAAAAAAAATAGAAAAAAATGGGGCGTATTCGGGGGGGCAGTGTCAACGGCCCTTGGCGCGTTTAACTGCCGCCAAAGTACTGACTGGAGGTTTATACGCCGTCGGTGAAAGCCTGCTGCCAGAATTTCTTGGAATTTATTTTCATTTCATGATTTTCATACTCTGTTAATGATCATATTTCAAGATGCAGAAATTTCTGATTTCCGTCAATTGTCGGCAAACTTGCATCCCTGCTGATCTCCTTACAACTGTAGATAAATACTTCTCTGAGGAAGAAAACAAACAGAAAACCCTTCTCCTAACCTTTCCCTAACCCTATCCCTATCCCTAATCTTAACCCTTTTCTTATCCAATGGTTTATTTGTGTAAAAGCTAACTAGTTGGACCTTTCTTTCTATATGAAAATGTCTTATTTATAAGTATCATAAACGGGTCGAGTTCTCCAAACGATTTCTCCAAAACGAGTCGAGTTCTGCTGACATCTACGGGTCAAGTTCGTTTCGGGGGTCGAGTTCTCCAGTAACTCCTTGTGCAGGGGTTATCGTTCAATGATATATACACGTAGCTCAATGCATACGACAGCCCTAGCAGAAGAAAGGTCACGATGTAGGTCAACACTTTAAGTGATCTATAAGTATTAAAGAAAGTTGATCCACACCGTCCCTGGGTCTTGTTGCCGTACTTTTTTTTATAGAACTGTATCGAGAATCGTATAGATAGACAATACTGCACGAGTCTGAATCTTGTTACGTCAACAGGGTTATGAAACCCAGGTCCTCGCTGTCAGCTGCTGCAAGGCGAGCTGCTCGGAAGTACTCGGCTCCACTCGGAAGTACTCGGGTATACTCGGAAACGTTCGGGTAATCTCGGCACTGCTCGTATGTGTTCGGAGGAAGCTGTGTGGTTCCCGCGGGTTCTATTAGAAACGGCTTCAAGTTACGACCACTGTGAGCAACCGAGAGCCCCTCCTTTACTGTTTTTTATGCCTTGATGGTGGCTAGCCTGATAGGTTTTTCTTTTTTCTTTTTTTAAAGGCATATCGGACAATTTGGCTTGAAAATTAAAACCCATGTCAATTTCCTGAAAATTAGATATGATGATCTCTAGGTATTGTGAAACATATATCTAACTTGAAAATTGAGGTTCACAATGCTAGTTTTTGATTTAGAGATCGATATTATGGTTATAAAAGAATATATAGGTATTCTATAAAGTTGCTTTTCACATAGTAGAACCCATGTCATTTTCCTCCAAACATTCACAGAATATAGTAGATGTATAATACTACATATTCAAATCTAACACTCATAGGTCACCGTCCTTGTTTTTGAAAGAATTAAAGAATACCATATTTCCGAGTACATTTCATAAGTAAATGAAACAAATCTTCATTGGCCTACTTTACCGATTCGGGTTGGATAAACTTGATAAAGCATTAGATTTAGTGAAGTGGCATTAAAATAAATCCATCAGAACGAGTTTTAATTGATAATTGACAACATTTAAGAATCACCAGGCGGCGCAATTGTGAATTGTAGGATATGCCCTTAGATTTTTAAATGATGTTAATTATTAGTCAAAACTGGTTTCATGGGATTTATTCTAATTCTAGATAAGTAAATTTAACATTATATCTGATTTATTCAATCTTAATCAAGGTAAAATAAGCCAATTTACATTTGCTTGATTTGTACTGTACTGAAAAGTATGGTTTTCTTCAATTCTTTCAAAAACAAGGACGGTGACCTATGGTTTTTAAAACCTGAATAAGTAGTACTATACATGATGTATTCTCTGAAAGTTTGAGGAAAATGATACGGGTTTTACTATGTGATAAATACTGTTTAGAATTTCTAATATAAAATTATCCTAATATTGATCTATAAACCAAAAACTAGCACGGTGACCCCGATTTTAGTTAGACATGTGTTCAACAAAACTTGGAGATCATCATATTAGATTTTCAGGAAATTGACATGGGTTTTGATTTTCCAGCCAAATTGTAGGATATGCCTTTAAGGGCTGAGGAGGGTGCTCTACATTACGTTTAGAGGCCAATTTCCAACGGCTTCGAGCACAGGGAGATTGTCCTGAGATGGTATCTGAGTCACAGTGACGTACGACGACCAACATTCAGCCTCTTTTCACCTTGAGAAGGCTGGTCCATGTGTCAAGTCACCAGAGTTCAGGGATCCTTAGAAAATTACAGGCCTGTTTCCATCGGCTGACGAAAATGATGTAGGTTTTTCGAGTTACCCAGAAAGTCTGTCGGTGGTGCATCTGATAGTGCGTCGGCACCGAAAAATCGGGAGGGTAGCAGATTTCATTCAGTGGCCAAGCTTTCACTCGGTGGTGGGTGGTGCCACATTGTGTTATCTAAGCAGAAAAAAATGTTGGGTCATTTCACGAGCTGGGTCATTTGCATTGACTGATTTTGGGTCAGTCCGTCGGTTGTTACTGACTGGAAACCGGCCAATGGAAACAGGCCTATAGAAATTTTGTACTCAGGCTCAATACAACCTGATCTAGGAACCCCATATACCTGATTTCCTTGGAAATATGTGCATTATTACTTCCATGATCTTCAGGGTTTTCCCTGATAAGCTACGAATAGATAAGTCATGGAAATCCATGAAATCTGGGATCTTTAGAAAACATAGAAAAATATTCTTCTCAGCCTCAAAACAACCTCTGCCAGGAACCCAATATACCTGACTTCCCTGTTAATGTGTGCATCATTACTTCCATGATCTGCAGGGTTTTCCCTGACAGGTCTGCTGGGATGGACAGCAATTACCAATCTGTTCACCCTCTTGGTCGCCTCGCCTCCTCATGGTGCAGACCGGATATGCTTGCACGCAAGTATAACAAAAGCGACCAGGGTGGGTGGGGAGTTAATTCAGTGGCAAAGAGCACTGGACTTGTAATCCCAAGGTTGTCAGACTTTGTTGAGTCGGGTCCCACTGCAGCCACTTTTCTCCTTCACCCCCAGCAGTGGTAGATTTACTGCTATATCAAAGGCCAATCCTTCTTATACCATGTCTTTGGGATGTGGGAAGTAAAGAAACTCTCACCTCGGTAAATGTGTAGGGGTGAGGTTTCTTCCTAAATTCATTTAATAGATTCGATCACCACCCTTGTGGTGTAAAAGAACCTTGAGAAAGTCTGGTGAGAACCTGCAATGGTTAACTGGACGTTAAATCAAACCCACAAACCCACAAACAATTTCCCTGACAAGCTACAAATAGATAAGGCATGTATGAAAATCCCTGAAATCCCTGAAATTATTGGGCAGTTGATCCACATCGTCTCTGGGTTTTGTTTGCGTACTTATATAGAACTACATCGAGAATCGTATAATTAGATAAGGCATGGATGAAAATCCCTGAAATCCCTGAAACCATTGTGTAATTACCATACAAACTACTTTGAATCCATAACTAACACCAGAAACTACCTCGATACTACACTCGCCCATGCTTATATTTGGTTTAATATCAATAGGTCATAAATGGTAGGTCTCTGTTTGGAGAGCTAAGTCCAACTCAACAGGGGACACAGTTTTCATCGTTTTTATGTTCCTAGTAAGCTTATTCATTTCTGACCCGCCCGCGTCACGCGAATTCACCAACGTACTTCGACTAATGTCAAACCATGAGCACAATGTATTTTACGAAAACAGGGTTACTGTGGTTGTACGTGTTAAAAACGCACCAATGCCGAAGGCAGAGGTTTATCTAATCATTATTCTTCCACAGTGTACCTGTTATTGGAATATTATTACTTGAAATACTCATTTCTTTCCTTAGCTTTTGGACAATTTTTTTGGGTTTCGCCACCGTACTATCATGAAACATCACAAAATTTCATATGGATGTTTATATGGCACGAGTTGTCTTAGTGGAATGATTTCAAGAGGCAGAGCTGAGTGATAAATGTAGCGGAAGACATTGAACCCCATGTAAAAAATTATATTAAATTGAGTGGTTTTATCCTACCCCGTCACATGTTTTAAACTTTATGTCACCAGTGGCATAGAAATATTTTATGGCATAACCGTACAGTTAGACCATGTTAAGTCGATGGAGATTTATAAGAGGGGTAGGATGAATTCTCCGTACGCCACTTACGTGTTGTACGGCCATGGGAACGGGCGGTATATATACGTATGACATACGACAACATAGGTATATGATAACATATATGATTTGAAATAGCCATCACAACTAGAGCTTCAGGTATTTATAGCATACATTCAGTGGAAGACTATTTAGGAAAATCATCCAACTTAGAAAGTGGCCGTCCTCCGGCAAACCGTTGTCAGACTTCGGTCATGGCGGGAAGCCCTGCCTTAGTTACCGTGAAATGTCGTCTGCCTGCTGTGGATAGAGGTCAAATCGGTCAATGAGCAGTGAGGGGATGCTTCCAGGAAGACTTGGGCAAACACTGCCTTTCCTGCCGTTTACACGAGACGACTATAAGCAGCGATTCTTGAATTTAGCACCACCTGACAACTATCCCGGCATTTACACGAGACGATTATAGGCAGCGATTCTTTAATTTAGCATCACCTGATGACTATCCCGGCATTAACACTAGTCAGGAACTGGGGTCCACCAACCACGACAAGGCCTCCAGTCGTAGGCCAACCACGACAAGGCTACAAAAAGGTCCACGATTGGCCTACAACTGGAGGATTTGTCATGGTTGGTGTCTATGACAAGGCCACGACAAGGCCATGATCGGAAGCTTGTCGGGAGCCTTCCAACAAGGCTATGACAACATTGAGTATGTTAAATTTTCCCCACGACTGGACCCTTGTCATGGAGTGTCATGGCATGTCGGGAGTGTGTTACAGAGGTCTACAATAGGAAATTTTGGTGGGGCGTGCACTTCCCGACACGCCCACGTCGTAAAGCCCCCCTTCTTACAAAAAGGCTGCGACAAGCGCCGATTGGAACTTTCTTGTCGGCGCTTGTCGTAGCCTTGTCATGGACGCCACCCTTTAAGGTTGAAACCTAAAAGGGCGCATTCCACCTGGTCGGCTGATCAAGGACAGTAGGGTTTGTTTTTTTCCATTTTGTTACCTTGTCTGGCTGCCTGGCGTGATTGCTGTAGTGATCTGATTACTATCTGCTAATGCTATTGACCAGCCAACTACCCTTGGTCAATGGCCAAGCTGGCTGTAGGGTGCATTATGCCCTCTGATGCAAGTCGATAGTTCATGTTCAGTTCAGCAAAGTAGTTCTACTTTCAATAAAACCACAATAATAAAGTTAAGATTGAATAAAAATCGTGGGGAGGCGTCTAGATAGCTTGAGTTAGTGCTGACAAGTGGCTAGTTTCCGACTCCAGATCCGATTACTGTTCCGTGGGTCCCACATTGGTCAATCACATCACGTGATCAATATGTCTCTGTCTCATTGGACGCTACCACGAAGAAAGGCCAGACGTTGTACAAACATGATCCGAAAATGTTGTTGTCCACGAGGAAAAATGGTACACCATAATTTGCCATGCTCCATTCCAGACAGAAATAGGAAGGAGGTTTTACCAGATAATTATTTTTAAGATCAATGAATCAGAGCTACTGGTTAACAATAGAGGGAAACTATGTTCCAGTGAAAGAAAGTCAGAGTTACGAGGTAAGTAAAAATTATTACCCGCGGCCATGGCCTTGGGCAGTATATTTTCTGAGCCTTACCGAGTAACTTTGACTTTCTTTCACCGGTACTTGGTTTCCCTATTCCTATATACCTTCAAATTCAAATATCTATTATTAAAAAAGCTTCTACCTAGGTATGAAAACGCATGTTACAACTGTAGTTAATCCGCCAAAAAGCTAATAGTTTGGACTATCAGTGGGCTCAGTAGGCCATCTCTCTGTCTGTCTCTCTGTCTGTCTCTCTGTCTGTCTATCTGTCTGTCTTTCTGTCTGTCTATCTGTCTGTCTATCTGTCTCTCTCTCCCTCTCTCTGTCTCTCCCTCTCTCCCTCCGTCTCTCTCAATCTGTCTGTCTCTCTCTCCCCCTTTCTGTCTCTCTCTGTCTCTTTCTCTCTCTCTCCTTTCTCTCTTTCCCTCTGTTTCGCTCTCTCTCTCCCTGTCTCCCTCTCTCTCAGTGTGTCTCTCTCTGTCTCCTTTTCTCTCTCTCTCTCTCTCTGTCTGTCTCTCCCTCGCTCCCTCTGCCTCTCTTCCTCTCCCTCCCTCTCAATCTCTCCCTCTCTGTCTCTGTCTCTTTCTCTCCCTCTCCCTATCTCTGTCTCTCTCTGTCTCTTTCTCTCTGTCTCTCTCTCTCTGTCTCTCGCTCTCTCGCTCTCTCTCTCTCCCCGGCACGTAAAAACCTGGAACAACCGATGATGATTATTAGCTCTACAGCTACCAATAATACGTTGCATTTCTGCAGATTTTTCATGAATACTTAAATTTCTATCCAAGGTCGTTGAAATAAAAGCCAAGAGAGAAACATGAATACCGTCAGGGGATTGTTGTTATTTGAGTTGTGACTTGATAATTTGGTGAATCAAATTAGTTTAATAGAATCTCATTCTCATTATTATTTTGTTTGTACATTTGTTTTAGCACCTTTTTTGAATACCAGGCTAAGATTTCCAAGTTGTTCTATTTCTGTTGCATCCAAGAAGGACATTCTCTGTTTTACTTATTTCATCGCTATGAATATTTCCCCTTTGAAGTTACGTAGATTTCAAAGCCGCAGGTTTAAAATTATGCTTTTATTTATATGAATACAGAAATTCTCCATGCAGAATGCAAAATAATGAATATTGAGATTAGACTGGGTTGCCATTTTTACACATTAATAGAATGGTCGGTTAGTAAGCCTGAGAACGGTCTAGATTGGGATGCATTGAATATTGGAAGCAAAAACAACAAAAAACGCACATACACCCTCATATCCCTTGCGTTGGTGCACCTCCTATGTCATGGCATGTGTCAGTACCGTAGTTACCTTTTTATTTCCGCAAAACCCGTTCCGATAGAGTGTGGTGTGGGAAGTAAAAGAACTCTCACCTCAGTAAATGTGTAGGGGTGAGATTTCTACCAAAATTCATTACATAGATTTGATCACCACCCTTGTGGTGTAAAAGAACCTTGAGAAAGTCTGGTATTAACCAGTAATGGTTAACTGGACGTTAAATCAAATCAACAAACCAAAAGCGGAGTCTCTGGCCACCCTTGGAAACTTGAGGTTTGCAGGATTTTAGGAGAACTATGCATAAATAGTTTAGCGTCTTTTGTGTGTCATTCCTGGATAGAACCCCACTGCAGCCACTTTTTTCCTTCACCCCAACAGTGATAGATTTACTGCTAAATCAAGGGCCAATCCTTCTCATACCATGTCTATCTGGTTTGGGAAGTAAAAAAACTCACCTCGGTAAATGTGTAGGGGTGAGATTTCTAGCAAAATTCATTTCATTGATTCGATCACCACCCTTGTGGTGTAAAAGAACCTTGAGAAAGTCTGGTGAGAACCTGCAATGGTTAACTGGACATTAAATCAAACCAACCAACAAACCAAAAGCGGAGTTTCTGGCCACCCTTGGAAACTCGAGGTTCCAAGATTTCAGGAGAAATATGCATAAATAGCTTAGTGTCTTTTGTGTGTCATTCCTGTTTAAAACTGAGATTGAGGATGCTGATGATTAGAGAATCCTCCTGTTGGACATCACCAGTGTCCAATTAATTATAATTAACGTTACGACCCGAGAACTGCTCCTTTGAAACGTCCCTCTTTTTACACATCCGTCAATTGCATTCCGATTCGTCGTAAGCTGTTCCCTTTGCACACGGTCCACTATCACTTTCCACTATTCTGGAACACAACAGCGCACGTTTGAGTGTAACGTGGTGCCCCGACAAGGCAAGGAGAGTAACAGGCCTCGAAGATTGGCTCCTGAGAGGAAAATCAATTAACTTCATTAATCTCTAGTCGCCCTTGTCTGGCCGACCAATTAAGAAAAAAATCTGGGGAAAAAAACGAGTCAGATTGAATCAAAGACGTTGTGGGTATTCTGCTGAAGCATTGGGAATCTTATCTGTTAATTTTTTTTTATCTTATCTGTTAAAGGCATGTCGGACAATTCACAGTGGCGCCACCTGGTGATTTTTAAATAATGTCAATTATTAGTCAAAGCTGGTTTCCTTGAATTCATTCTACTTCTACATGAGTAAATTTCACATTTTGTCCAGTTTATCCAAACCTGAAAGGTAAAATAGGCCAATTTATGTTTGCCTGATTTACATAGGAAATGCACTGAAAAATATGTGTTCTTCAATTCTTTCAAAAACAAGGACGGTAACCCATGATTTCTAAAACCTAAATAGGTAGTACTTGATATGTACTATATTGTGTAAAAGTTTGAGGAAAATCACATGTGTTTTACTATGTGAAAAAAAACTTTTTTAGAATTCAAATACATTCTTATATAAATTAACATAATATTGATCTATCAACCAAAAACTAGCACGGTGACCCCCGATATTTAAGTTAGATATGTGTTCCACAACACTTGATGACCATCATATTCAATTTTCAGGAAAATGACATGGATTTTAATTTTAAGCCAAATTGTCCGATATGCCTTTAAGGATAGAGAGGAGGGGGGCATCTTTGCTGTGGGATTTTACAGTGGACACGTCCCCTGTTTTTCAGCGGGTCTGAATTAGCCGTGGTGCCCGATTCGAGCACCTCCTCAGGCACGACCCTATGACCCTGACACGAGAAGTGCCCGCTTTTCTCTCTCACTAATGACTAGAGTCTCCGGCATCGTGAAAGGTCAGCACAACACTGACGAGAGGGCCTCAGATGGGAACAGCGATGAATGAATCCCTAATTCTTATTAGACAGCGCCAAGCTCGCCAGGGGTCTGTTGAATAATTTAATCTCGGACATGAAGACACCTTTCTGCATGCCAAGAAGACCTAAGAGAAGATGTAGGTCAGCTTTAGGACAGGCGTCCACTGAGATCCAGTACCCTACGATAGACCTTAAGCCCATCTACCTATTAAAGCCAATGCCCATCTACCGATTTTGGAACATTTATGTACATTTGTTGGCGACAAACGGGCGGTAATTTGTCTCAGGCAACCCATCCTAACGGAGTCGGTAGATGTAGCATAGCTAGGCAAGGCTTCCCACCGATTAGTGAACCACCGCCTTCAGACGTCCTTTTGTTGTGGTTTAAAAGTTCCAAAATCGGTGGGGATCAGTTTATCAACATGTTGATAAATGTTGTCGGCGACAAAGGAAATCCTAACTCAGTCGGTGGGGTGCATAATCGTATCTCTGTCGGAAGGTGTAGACTGATTTGCTTAGGACTAATACCCTCTACCCCCTCTCCTCGAGGGTCGCGGGTCGAGCGAGGTATTACGTAATTTGCCTGCGACAAGGTGACCGACTCGTATACGATTTGGGAACTAATCGTTCAACCCGAAATCGGTAGATGGACATCCGGCATAAATGGTTGAATGATTAGTTCCCAAATCGTATAGGAGTTGGTCAACTTGTCGCAGGCAAATTACGTAACCCCTCGCTTGACCGGCGGCCATAGAGGAGAGGGGGGTGGTGGGCATTAGTCCTAAGCAATTCAGTCTACACTTACCGACAGATATACGATTATGCATCCCGGCGACTAGATTTATCAACATGTTTATAAACCTTTCGCCACCGATTTTGGAATGTAGAAGGCACAACTTGTCTGCGACAAAAGGACGTCTGAAGGAGGTGGTTCACTAATCGGTGGCTCACCATTGCCTAGCTGCGCTACATCTACAGACTACGGCCGACTCCGTTTGGATGCCTTGGCTGAGACAAATTACTGGCCGTTTGTCGCCAACAAAGGTACATAATTGTTCCGAAATCGGTAGATGAGCATTGGCCCTCACGATGCGTGCATCAGGGTGCATTCTCGGGTGTATCGGCTACGGATAGAGTTGACTTTCCAACACGATTTCGATTTTGTGTCTGGAGATGCATGGTAGATTTACTGCTATATCAAAGGCCAATCGTTCTCATACCATGTCTATGTGGTGTGGGAACTAAAAGAACTCTCACCTCGGTAAATGTGTAGGGGTGAGATTTCTACCTGAATTCATTACATAGATTCGATCACTACCCATGGGGTGTAAAAGAACCTTTAGAAAGTCTGGTGAGAACCTCTAAATTAGAGGTTCTCACCAGACTTTCTCAAGGTTTCTCAGAGATGTCAGTTTTCCACTTTTCCGTGGAAATCCACTTTTCCATTTTCAGTATCATGTAATAACGTGTCCTTGTATCAACCAAAGATGATTTTGATTTAGGCTCATTTACGCAGTGGTATGAAACTCCCGACAGACCCTCAGCCCCATGGCATGGCCGACAGGGACATAATATCCAATTTTTCCTAGTCTCTCTGTGGCAGAAAAATCCACATGAAAAATGTTTCCACTTTTTTCCCTGACTGCAACTGACATCCCTGTCTTATGGTTAACTGGACGTTAAATCAAACCAACCAACCAACCAACCAACTGGAGATGCATCATGAACCTTATGTAGTGTATCGGGAGCTCAGTGGACGCCAGGCCTTATTCAACACTTCAGCCTTGCACCCACCAACGCCGATTCTGGTCCCGAGAGGCCTTACGATTGACTTCCCGACTGGAATGAAATTTCATCGGGAGGTCAGAGAAAATTGTGGCAGTGGAACATGTTTCTACAATTGACTCTATGATAGCCCATGATTGGATACTAATAGGCCACAATTCGAAACGCCAATTGTAGAGCTCCCGATTAGATCCAACCTGTTGGATTTTTCGTAGCCTATTGTAGCCTATTGGTAGCTAATCATAGCCATGGATCATGATTTACCAATTGGATCACGGCAGAGCTCTACGATTCAAGGCTACGATTTTGCCATTTCAAATCATAGCCTATCGGGAGCTCTATCGTAGACCATCGGCGTTGGTGGGTGCAAGGCCTTAGCTCGTACATTAAAACATTTTTCTGCATGCCAACACAACTTTACGAACACATGTGAGTCAAATTTAACCAACACTTAAAGACGACCTTCTATCAGCTATGACTTTATCTCACCCCTGGTACAAGTTTAGCCATAGAAATAACATTAGAAAAAATATTCACCCCCGTAAAATGACAATACTACGCCACGACCGTGGCGGGGTGAATGTTAAATGACATCATAAGTAATTTTGATTATTCTGAGAATGTGATGCTATGTAATGTCCTTGAAAGGGGTGAGATAAATCCAGAACAACACTCGAATCATAAAATACACAATACTCCACTCATTTAGATGCGCCGTAATCGTCACTCAGCTTCACCTCGATGACGATTACGGCGCATCCAGACTCATGGAGTATTGAGTATTTATACAATTCTCAATCCAGTTCTATATAAGTCCTAGCAAACGAACTTGAATATTATCAAACGACAACCCTCGTTCAAGGATTCCTGTACGTAATCAAAAGTTGGTCAACAGGCTCCATGTTTGAGCAGAAGACGTAAGAAAACAGACCCTCATGTTAATATGGCGAGGATCATAATAAAAACAATCAATAAGCAAACAAACTGCCATGAGTCATCAGTATTTGCTCGGGCATTCTTGCTCATTAATAGAGTAGAACTATTAATATATCCCCAGATCCTTAATCGGGTCCAGGATATGAGACGTAATTAAAACAGTTTTCTATCCGGGATGCTAAGAAGGGGGTCTCACATCTAGACACAAACATGTACAAATAAGCAGGTCTTTGGTGGAGTTCTGTTATCGCCGAAAGTCTACTCTGTCAAATGAGAATGACGAATGTTTACCTCACCCCTGGTATTTTTGTCCCATAGGCTTAACATTGGGAACTCAGTTTCCATGCCCAAAAGAGTATTGCAGTCCGTTCTCCATGGTTTATATCGTGTGTCGTCCATTCTTGTAGTGTGTTCAGGGTTGAGACAAATACAGAAAGCAACTCGTTTTGGTCAAAGTCGTTGTTCATCTACTCGTTTTACAGATTTCAATCCGTATACAACAGTTATAGTATCTGACAGGTTTTAGATGATGGTTCATGGTTTACTGAGTCCCCATTCATTATCAATGGGGTCTTTCTATATCATGGATAATAAATAATGGGTCATGGTTTAATGAATCCCCGTACATTTTAAATGGTGTATTTGTATACGATGGATAATAATTGGCATTAATTTTCGCATAATTTATATTTAAGGTGTCTTCTTAGACTCTCTTTATCTCGTCCCTATCGCTGGTGTTCCTGTGATCCACAGGCATTGCTTTGCTGAGTGCAGCCGTTTTATAATTCACCGAGAGTTTGCCTTTGTCACGTCGAAAATGAGTAGGTGTGCCTAGTACAATCTCATCGTGCAACCTAGTGTCTCTGTTATGATCTGCCAGATATCTGTAGTCAAATGATCGATTAACAAGTGTGATTCTTGTCGGTCTGATAGATAATTTATTTTACAGGCTCTGTGTAGCTTTTCAGTCCTGGTAATTTTCCCGTAGACTTAACATTGGGAACTCGTATCCAACACCCATTGAGTATTGAGAAAAAAATACTCAGTGGAAGATTATGTCACAAAGATTAGCCCATTAGTCAATGTGAAGTGTGAGATAAATTCAGAAACCTATTCAAGTTCAGGCACAAAATAGTTTTAATCGCTATGTAATTCAAGTGGCTTCGTGTTATGAATTACTCAAGATTCAAACTCGATGAGATACGAGCTCTGACTCTTAACTTTCATAGGTTTCCTCTGTAATAAGCATGTTTGGCAGATGCTAGATGCTGTCAGGTTCACAGCCTGCCCAATAAAACACCCCCTTAAAATAGGTGACAGGGACTCAGTCGAAGATTATGTCACAAAGGTTAGCCCATTAGTCAATGTGAAGGGTGAGATAAATTCAGAAACCTATTCAAATTTAGGGTCAGAGCTCGCTCCCATCTCGTTTGAATCGCTATGTAATTCACGCGGCTTTGCCTTGTGAAATACTACTGTTCTTTCCCTGTGAATTCGTCCCGATGGATCATACCCTTCAGTGCGAGCACTTTCTATGGCATCAAAAAGTCAAACACTATCAGAAACGATTCTTGCAAATGTGTTTCCATGCAAATGTCATTTCTCTTTTACGTAGAAATGCGACGTTCTGGATACGCATATGGATTTTACGACGGGATGTCTTTTGAAGCGTATTTGATGTTCAGATTCTCCCTTCACATCACACCTTTTAAAATTGTCATACCTTCAACGGGCTCAAACACCCATCTTAGTGCTAATAGTAATTAAAATATAAATATCTGAATCGTGAATCTGATATGGCTTTACATCATTCCCCAGGTTTTTTGTCTTATAGTTCTACTGAGGATGGAATAATATTATCAAGATATTGCCATTATTTCATTAAAAAAAGAAAGCAGTCATCAAAATTCCGGAATTGATGCTTCAAGGCATCATAGCATACCACGCCTGGGAAACTTCCAGGTATGTTGCGTAGGAAAGGGTTAAACCATTGTAAAGTCTAGAGACACAGACTAGCTTCATATAGATTCTCCAGGGGGTCAGAACTCGGGCACAGGAGTACTATATAGAAACAGGATTCCTGTGTTGTAAGTTTCCGGATTACGAACTCATTTCGCCGGAGGTTTAAACCGAGTTCGGAGAACGAGGTTTAAACCTCCGGGGAAACGAGTGAGTTATCCGGAAACTTACGGACACAGGCATACTGTTTCTTTATTACTATATACCTCAAAAACAGTACGATATTTATCTTATTTAAGCTATGACAGTCATTTGTAATCCGATTTGGGGATACAACACTCACAGCATAACAGATTACACCCCTACCTTCAACTACCCAGTAGTACAGTCTGCTCTTACCAGATGGCGTTTTCATGGGAATGCCGGCGGGTGTCGAATCGGCCGACAGCCGCAATGCAACGCGTATTCACACACACTTCCCAATGGAATTGAGTCTCAAAACTTTAAAATGAGTTTGGTCTATATATGATCTGTTAATAGTCCAAAAATGGAGAAGATCGGACGATGGGAACTCTCGATATCTGCATCTGATTTCCCTGACACTGAGCTGTACAATCTCCCGTTTTTTTGTTTCAAAGTATGACGTCAGCATTGCTAACGTCGCGACCCACGGCAGCATCGATATCAACAAGCACACATCACGTTCAGATTCATATATTAAGAATCACAACGTATTATTTACGAATCTTCCTAGATTACTCGATGTATTTGCGTAATTCAGTAGGATTACACATGGTTAGGTGTGTATATTTACTGTATTTTGCTGTAAATCACGATGTCAACGGTCGAGTCGAGGTGCTGCTCAAATCTGACCGCCATTATCCATCCGCTAAGACCTTAGGCGTAACGTGCATTACTTCTCGGCAGTGCCGAAACCATAGTTACCGTATATATAGCAACGTGTGGTATTTACGTTAGTTACGGCAGTAGGTATATAGTAATTATAAAGAATTGCATCGAGAAACGTAGAAATAGACAGTACTCCACGAGTTTGGATGCTCCGTAATCGTCATTGAGGCAAGTGACGATTACGGTGCATCCAAACAATTTTACCATTCGAGTCTGGTTCTGGATTTATCTCTCCCCTTTCACTGACAAAAGAAGAATATTACAATATCAGAATAATTCAAATTACTTCGCAAATCCAGTTAGGGGCATTTCAATCTTCATGTTGATGTCTTGTCTGTTCTCTGAAATCCTGGCCGCTGATTGGTCAATCGCCTATGACGTCATCTCATATTCACTTCGCCACGACCATGGCGTAGTATTGTCACTTTATGGGGGTGATCGTTAAGTATTGCTTTTTAATGTTATTCTTATGGCTTAACTTGTACCAAGGGTGAGATAAAGGGATCATCTTTGAGACCGATTTATTGACAGACCGGAGGAGCTTTTATCCTACCCCTAATAAAAAACTCCATAAGCTTAACATTGGGTCACTCTATTCGGTCTGGAGTTCAGAAAAATGAAAAATATCGCTCTAGTGGGATACACTTGACAAATGACGTCATTTGTTAATGTAGAAGTAATTTAGACGGGCGGGGTAAGATAAATCCTAAACCAAACTCGAGTTAGTCATGTTATTGTTCATCGCACTCCGGCAAGATTATTACTGCTCTCGGCTACGCCTCGCACAGTAATACCCGATCTTGCTGTTGTGCGATAAACAAAAACATGACTAACTCTTGTTTGGTTTCTCCATAGTATTGAATCCACAGGGGGGGAGGGGCCACTCAGGCAGAAAGCTGTTCTCTCACACCTTTCTCTCGGAAAACGAACACATCCCCAATGCGACCATCATGATCCAGTCCCTAAGGAAGTCATAATAATTGGGAGTTGGTGAAATTTTGTAAATTACCTCGGCTCTTTTATTCTCCAAATATAGACACTATAGTTTGTTTGATTATATCATGATATACTCATCCATGTCCAGTACTATTTGTCTGCTTCGAAAAAGATACATCAACATGATAAAAATAGCATCAATCTCCTGTAAATCAAATCATCTTCACCCCCATTGCTGATGCAAATAAAATTTCCCTCGTTTTTGTCCGTAGCATAAAGCAAAGGAGACATACATACATACACAATATTGACTGGTTTCAGATACAAGCTATTGAAAGCGAACAATTTCCGAAGCACTCTTTCAATATTGCAGTCCTTTGCGCATAACCATATTCACTATCTATATTGTCAATGCATCCCTCCAGCAATGTCTATTTATAAAACTGTTGTGACAATTTCCCTTCTTTTCCTCTTTACAGGTGAGTGAGGAAACAAATCGGGTGAGGCCTATACTAGGACGTGTACATGCCCTATTCCTACAGATATATACAATATTGACGGGTCTCAGATACAAGTGGCCATATGCTCCAATCAGTTGACATGTAATAATGTCCAAGCGTATGTGAAGATGTTGCTTAGAATCAACTTAGAGGATCATATTATCTGAAACCATTCTGTATTTTATTATATACCCGTGCACGAAACTAGTGCCTATACTGTATGTAAGTAATGTTTGGATACTATATCTATGTGCACGAAATTCAGTGTACGGGCACCGGGTGTGCGAAACAGGAAGTATGTAGCTTGTTCCCGACCGTATATTTCACATATGAACCAGCGAAAAAATATGTAAGGCATCGTTTAAGTATCGACCGTAAATTTACACGATCAAAACCTGTGGATGTGGTACATAAATACATAAATAAATACAAAACATCGAAATACGAGGTTAAACATTTCAAAGTCTAGGCTTCGTTGGACATTGTATAGTACTTGGTCCGAACCCCTTGGTCCTAGGTCCGAGAGTTAGCTTGCAAAATGTAAACAATCAATGACGTCATTGCCCTAGCGACAACGGGAGACACTGCATCGCTCCGATTTGTTTTCCGCAGTTAGTGACTCGAGCGAGGCAGTGTGATAACAATGCGCTGGTTGTGGACAGATCTCAATCTTTCCTATAGTAGAACAGTCGGCAACAAGCTAAATACAGCTCACTCGCCCAGCATATACTTTGCCCTTAGCCTTAATAGAATAAGACAAAGAATGTGTATGGAGATCGGCAAGTTGATGATGTCACAAACTCCAGGCTTGCGATCAGCACAAGAGCGACGTTGTTGTGAAAACCACGATTCGAGTACACGATGCTGTGCCCGGAAACTTTGATAATGGCGATTAGGTAAATATATAACTAATTATGCCGATTTGAGGGTATATAATAAATAGAATACAGTCTAGGCTACGATTGACGTCGTTTTGTACTTGGTCCTAGCTCCAGTTGTACGTCCTTCGCTCTACGAGCTCAGGACGTACAACTGGAGCTAGGACCACATACAAAACGACGTTCACGTAGCCTAAGCCAGTATTCTCTAAGTATTCATTATGCACCATTCTGGACAAGTGGCATGTCAATACTAGTTCAATTTTTCCGTATGCGCCTCCTAGAGCATAAAACACATCCATTTGCACCAGGTTTGTCCATACAGCCTCCCTATGTGTTTTCTTAGCCTTATCCTACCCCTAATAAAAAACTCCATAGGCTTAACACTAGCGGACTGTATTTGGTCTACGGTGCAGGAATATGAAATTTATCGCTCTAGTGGCATACATTTGTCAAATGACGTCATTTGAAGAGCGACCAATGATTATCACTGATTATCGGTGAGTTTTATGTTATTTCTTATTCATTGTTATGGGGTAGGATAAATTCTAAACCAAACTCGAGTTAGTCGTGTTGTTTATCGCACTCCGGCAATGTTATGTATCACTGCACTCGGCTTTGCCTCGCGCAGTAAACGCGACATTGCCGTCGTGTAATAAACAACAACACAACTAACTCTCGTTTGGTTTCTCCTACAGGGTTCGTACAGAATCTGGAAAACCTGGAAAAGCCTGGAATTATGCTTTTGGGTTTTCCAGGCCTGGAAAAGCCTGGAATTCTCACAGAGAGCCTGGAAACACCTGGAAGAGCCTGGAAAATTTGGTTTTGCATACACATTTTTTTTGCCTATGAAATTCTGGTCATTATTAGTTTTCCTTAACTATGGTACCTGACTCTCTATGAAATTTCAATTACCTGGATTAAATAGTCCTATATTTGACCATGTATAGCATATTGTTAATACTATGGCATGGTTTTGATTATTTGTCTGCATACTCAAAAGTGGCAAAAAAGAATTTTGAAGATATCTATCCCAAACTACTGAAATTCCACAGTTAGTAAGGAAGATAAAGAAACTAGATTTGGTGATAGATCAGACATGGCATTAAAAGCAGTGACCAGATGTGCCTGGAAAAAATATATCAGAGCCCGGAAAAGCCTGGAAAAAGCCTGGAATTTTATTGGGCTGTCTATGTACGAGCCCTGCTCCTAATTCATATGTGTATTACCTTACTGGTACATACTGGTGTACCTTGTTTCTTTCATTTAAAATATTTCACTCGCTGTGCGAGTTCATGGAATTTTTTGTATTGAAAGACACGCGGTACACGAGTATCTACCAGTAAGGTATACATTTTATCTTACTACAACACTTAGAGATCATCATATTCAAGTTTCAGAAATATAACATGGGTTTTAATTTTCAAGCCAAATTGTCCAATATTACAGAATCCTGATTGATCCATCAGCAATACAGAATCCCGTATTGCTGTGGAACCTCGTGCCATGCCCTAATTCATTTGACATTTCAATTCTCCATTTGAATAATGAGAACAGATACGTTTTGTTGGAGGCATTGATCGCAAATAATGAATGTCTCTATCGACACTAGTCTGATCGATCTCAATCACGTCAGGGATCAAATTAATGAATCGCCATAGTCGGGTCGACGTAAAGTGGAAACCAAGTGAAAGGAAATGAAGGTAATTAAGAGAAAAAGTACGCTCTTAAAGGAGGTTTTATCCCCATTTGATGGAGTTATTTTTGTAGTGCTGAAGCAGGCAGCAGTTGAGGTCTTGAGCATGGTGAAGAAGTAACAACCTTGTCTTAACTAATAAATGTCATTATTATATACCGACGCACGTATATCTTACAGTTACTTACCTCTGCTAAGCAAATAATAACAGTAAAATATATAGAGAGTCTTCAGTAATATTGTAAAACTGAATGAGTTTTAATCTTGGCTACCGTATGCCACGTCTGGAGTTTGGCATTGTGACTTCATGAGGCGAAGTTAAAGATAACCACATTTCTCAGTACATATCCTCTGTAAATCAGAAAAATTAAAATTGGTCTATTTTATCTATTAATTTTGGTTAAACTGGACAAAATGTTAAATTTACTCATGTAGAAGTAGAATGAATCCCAAGAAACTAGTTTTGACTAATAGCTGACATTATTTGAAAATCACCAGATGGCGCCACCGTGAATTATAGGATATGCCTTTTATCAAACTCTGTCCTCGCGGCCAGTTTTCAATTGAAACATTTTGGCAACTTTTTAAAAAAAATAGTAAGATGTGCAGATATTCAGTTTTAAAACGCCTGAATCCAGGTCTGTGTTATATTGACAGATCTCGTGAAAAGGAGAGAAAATTGGAGCGAGCAACTCAGTTTTAAAACACTTCAAATCAAGTCTATAGTGTCGAAAGATGTTAAACACAGAGACAGAGAATTGGAGCGAGCTAGACAGATCACCACATAAATAGATGTATGAGCTGACACTTAATATTTACCACGAGAATGTGCCCTAGGTGCATCACTAGTTTTGTGCTGACGTTTAAAACTACACGAGTCAATAACTCCTGAACTTCAAATGAAAAGTAAGCCTTACCAGAATAACAGCCAATGTCGGCTGGTAAATGACAGTTATTAGTTACTGAAGAATTATTAGAAGGAAACTCACGAGATGAAAATATCGTGGTCCGTACTCCATCGAGTTTGACCGCGGAGTTATTCACGAAGCGAAGCTGAGTGAATTATGTAGCGGTCAAACGAGGTGGAGTGCAGACGAATGGCTTTCTGATTTCATCCCAACCTATTTAACATCGTTTATCAATGAAATAACTCATTAAATTAGCTATTGAGTATCGGGTACACTACCTTCATGTTCATGGAATATAATATCCTAACGTTAAGAAGAATGACACCAGGGTCAGATTAAGAAGGAAACTAATGAGTGTTTGGTCTGTGTCCTCGTACGCCATCGAGTTTGGAGTGCTCAGTAATATGAACGAGGCGATAGCCAAGTGAATATTCTGAAGCGCACCAAACGAGATGGTGAACAGGGACTCGTACCAAGCACGAATATGTTTCTGATTTTATCTTAGCCTGGAAATATTCATCTCTTTATCACCCGTTGAGAACGAGCTACCGTTCTCGCAAGCCTGTTGAGAACGAGTTCGTAATGCTAAGCCTATGGACGTTTATACCAGGCTAAGATAAAAAAGAGGAAACCAACAAGTTTTGGTTAAACTCGTTCTCCACAAGTTTGATGTTGAGCGATATGAACGAGGCTAGGCCTCGTGAATATTGCGTATCATTTAAACGAGTTGGAGAACGATGTTTTTACCAAAATGAGTTGCTTTCTAAATTTATGCACCGCTGTACACACTAAAATAATGGATAACACAGTAGATACATATACCATGGAGAATGGACTGTAATACTCATAGGGGCATGGAGAACGAGTTCCCAATGTTAAGCATATGTGTAAGAAATACCAGAGGTGAGAAAAAAAACTAAAGTTACCTTATCAGTGGCAGATCACAGATCATGGGGAATGGACTGTAATACTCCTAGGGTTATGTTGAACGAGTGCCCAATGTCAAGCCTATGGGACAAAAATACCAGGGGTGAGATATAGGACTCAAAGCCCCAAAATATCCACAGGGAATCAGGAACATAGTATCTTTAAAAAAAGATAAGGACTTAACTTAAATGTGATTGTTGTAGCCTATGACACATGGGTACACGGTCATCTCGGGCCCATCGGCATCTCGGACCCCTTTTTGTGCGGTCATCTCGGCCCTCTCGCGGCCGCGTTTCGCACCTCCATTTCGCGGGTTAAGGATAAGGTTAGTGTTAGGGAAAGGGTTAGGGATAGGGAAGGGGATAGGGTTAGGGTTAGGCTTAAGGTTTGGTATAGGGTTATCACACATGTTTTGTAAGATATGCTTTTGTTTTTTAAGATTCTTTATTGTGGATGATAGACAAATACTATAATACAGCAAAGCTTGTGTCTTTGGGAATCTGTATTTTGGGTAAGTAATCACATTGGAATACATTTCCCGTTTTCGCGCATGAAGGCGTGAAAGCTGTGAAAGCGTGGGGCTCAGGTGCCGATGGGTCCGAGGTGCCGTAGGGGGTCCGAGATGCCAAAGGGGCCGAGACATCCTGGAATCGTGATGGGGTCCTGGAGGAATGCGGTGGTAATTACCAGGGAGAGTATTCAGCAGTCAGATGTTGGTGCAACCCTCTCATAAGATCTCACACTCTCTAAGTGGTATTCTGTACAAGGTTCTCACGAAGCTCTATGGTTTGTTTGTTTGTTTGTTTGTGTGAGTAGTTAAACGTCCATTTTGTTCAATTAGACTTACTTTGGATTTGACCGAATCTATGAGATGAATGTAGGAAGAAATCCCACCCCAACACATTTACCGAGGTGAGAGTTCTTTTACTTCCCACACCACATAGACATGGTATTAGAAGGATTTACCTTTGAGTAGTCCACAGTTGCCTGCTATTGTGTGATTTAGTCTTTAGAGGTATGGGTTAAGCATCGGGCCTTTGTGGTCTTAGGGTACAGTCACACAGCAGGTGGGTGGGCACAACCAGTGACTAGCGGCCTGAAAATTTCAAACATGTTTGAAATTGAATCGCAAGATACTAGTGCTTTTTTGGGACAGACTCCAGACAGCGTCTCACACATGCACCATGGTGGGCGGGGCAACAGTCACCGAAGATTTTGCGTTCCCACAGATTCCAAGAGGTTTGTGCTTATAGTCACTGAAGCCCCGCACATGCCCCAAAATCGCTTCGTGGGAACTGGGCCTTAAGGTGCATGTCATGTGACCAGGCAGAGCAGCTCGGACGCATGTCACGTGACTGGTCAGAGCAGCTCGTGTGCCGCGCAGTCGCAGTGAGGTGCTGCTCACTGCTGGTGCCGGACATGCCATTCATGCTCCAACAGTGAAGCACGATAGAGACCAGCATTAGCTACCAGAGAGGGACATTCATTGAAACGACCAGAAATAAAAATAAAATCAAAGATCACGTGTCATGTCACGTGACCAAGTAATGCAGGCCCGTCACCAGGCAATGTACACTGACACCGGAATGCGGCCCAAACTTTTTTTTTCAAAAGTGATAGGGATAATTCACGGGTCACCCTAGATTTACAGTTAAGTCCACCAACCACGACAAGGCTACGACAATGGCTTTCCGACAAGGTCCACAACAGGCCTACGATTGGCAGGCTTGTCATAGCCTTGTCGTGGTTGGGGGACTCCAGTTCCCGACAAGTGGCTATGACAAGGCCACGACAGGCTGCGACATGAAGCTTGTCGGAGACCTGTCAGGGGCCTTCCGACAAGGTTACGACAAAATCGAACATGTTCGATTTTTGCCATGACTGGAGCCTTGTTGTGGTGTGTTGTGGTTTCCTCGATATCACTGTTGTAGTGTGTCAGGACCATGGACGCCTTTTTTATGGGAACCAGCGACGTCTACGACATGCCCCGACAACGCAGTCGTAAAACCCCCCTTCTCACGACAAGGCTGCGACATATAGCTATGCATCAAAATTACTGAATCATTGCATTTTCAGAATGTTGAAAATTTCGGTTTTATAGAATTTTAGAATGCAATTCTGAATTACTTCATCGTTACTGTGTCAGCATTTTGAAAGATAATGTGTCTTAGAGGGGGCGTCCACCAACCACGACAGGGCTGCGACACACGCCGACAAGAAAGTGCCTTGTCGCAGTATCGCGTGAGGAGGGGAGCTGTCGTGACCCCTTGTCGCAGCCTGTCGGGAAGTGCACGATCCACCTAAATATTCTATCGTAGACCTCTGCGACAACCTCCGGACACGCCACGACACGGCTCCAAAATCGAACATGTTCGATTTTATCGTAACCTTGTCGGAAGGCCCCCGACAGGCCCCTGACAAGCTTCATGTCGCAGCCTGTCGTGGCCTTGTCGTAGCCTCTTGTCGGGAACTGTGGTCCACCAACCACGACAAGGCTACGACAAGGTTCCAATCGTAGAGCTGTCGTGGACCTTGTCGGAAAGCCGTTGTCGCAGCCTTGTCGTGGTTGGTGGTCGGAAGTGTGTCAGTGTGTTAGTGTGTCGGAAGCTCAGAGGGAGTCCTAGCCTTGCACCCACCAACGCCGTCGGTCTATGATAGAGCTCCCGATAGGCTATGATTGGAAATGGCAAATCATACAGGGATGCCAGTTTGTAGGATTTTGCCTACATGTAGGATTTTCATTTTAGTCTCAAAGTGATGAAAAGTTCATAGAATTGTATGTTTTGAGAACAAAATAGACTCCAGGTTCCCTGAAATCTAAATCTTAGATAAACTTGTTCTGTAATCTTTCAAAATTCTCAATTTAGTTACCCTGAGTACACTCAGTTAGAGGCCTTATTGATCCCAGTGCTCCAACTTAGAACTGTAGGATGGTAGGATTCCTGTAGGAAATGCTCTTACGGATAAGGGCAACGAGAGTGATGGGGATTCCCCATACGCCATGTTCGTTTTAGGTGATACATAGACTGGCCTCAGTCACCATGTAGGAGTTTTTTCTGACCCCAACTAGCATCCCTGATCATAGTCCATTGGCAGGTATATCGAAGAAGCCTTGAATTGTAGAGCTCTGTCGCGATCTAATCGGTGAATCATGCCCCATAACTATGAAGGGCTACAATAGGCTACGATAAGCTATGAAAAATCCAACATGTTGGATCTTATCAGGAGCTCTACGATTGGAGTATCCAATCGTAGTCTGTCAATATCCAATCGTTGGCCATTGGACAGTCAATCGTGGAAACATGGTCATAAAGGCGCAGGCTTCTAGCAGGCCACTTCAAAACTATACTCAGGTCTTGCATGATGAACTGTTGGTGTGTAGGACTTACTGACTGAAGCAAAAACCATGTAAGGACAGAAGAAAGGTAGGAAAACTAGGAATAATGCTTATTAAGCTGGATACATAAACAGTATTATTATATACCTGTGGTAGTATATCCTACACACATACGGCCCGCTACTACCCATGTCGTATTTATATCCGTACGACAATAATGATAATAATAATAATAATAATAATAATAATAATAATAATAATAATAATAATAATAGTAACAGCAATAGCAATAGTAATAGTAATAAAAATAATAATGCGAAAACAGGAATATTAGGAAACGTCCTTACTGTGGACGAAACGTTTCTTGTTCTCGGTCAGTCTTTGATTTCATACTGCCTGACGCCATAGGCGGAAGGCAGTATGAAATCAAAGACTGACCGAGAACGAGAATCGTTTCGCCCACAGTGAAGACGTTTGCTTATTATTATATACCTTAAATCGATGAAAAAACGTTATTTTGATGACTTATTAAGTCACACTCACAGCGGGCACGAACATTATTATTACTGCACCCCTAGCAGCGGGCAGTATTTCATAGACATTCGTAAACAGGCATATGATAATACTCTCAGGGATGCCAGTTTGTAGGATTTTGCCTACATGTAGGATTTTCATTTAAGTCTCAAAGTGATGAAAAGTTCAAGAAATTGTATGTTTTGAGAATAAAATAGACTCCAGGTTCCCTGAAATCTAAATCTTAGATAAACTTGTTCTGTGATCTTTCAAAATTCCGAATTTAGCTACCCTGAGTACACTCAGTTAGAGGCCCTATGGATCCCAGTGCTCCAACCTACAGCTATAGGATGGTAGGATTCCTGTAGGGAATGCTCCTACAGATAAGGGCAAACTTGAATACTGACTTCTGATTTGCTTAAAATATATGCCCAAGAATCTGCTAGGAGAGTGATGGGGATTCCCCATACACCATGTGCGTTTTAGGTGATACATAGACTGGCCTCAGTCCCCATGTAGGAATTTCTTCTGACCCCAACTAGCATCCCTGTACTCAGTCTGTACGATAAATATTTGATAAAATTGACGAATGCAATTGTAAAATTGCGGCATCGGTTCGTTTTATCGCCAATTTTCACGCATATTTATCAGGTACAGTCACAACCCTGTTTCCGTATAGAACACCCTCCGTTCTGGGCTAAAGTGACCACTTCCGCGGGGTGGCCGCTTACACGTGTTGAAATAAACATCTAATACAGGGAACCGTTCCGAGCAGAGGTGTCCGTTAACGCGAGGTGTCCGTTGGGTTCTACTGTATGTGGTAAGTGATGATTCTTCTGCTAATTACTAACTGATTTTAACATTGAAAACCGTTCCTCTTCTGGGCTAATCCAGTGCTACTGGTATTTGATGAAGGATTTATGGATTACTCTCAAATGCAGTCCCACAGGCACAAGTTGCAGATATCTCAGTAGAGCCCGATGTATGGGACGTCCGTTTGTGGGTATGTCGGAGTTGTATGGTGCAAAGTGAAGCACACAGAAGGTTCACATTATCCTCTCATCCTCTCTCTATGTGACAGGCTAAGTGCTGGATTCAAGTCATAGAATAAAAGGCAAGCTCCCACGCCATATCCATTAGGGCTCTATACATCGGCTGCTGATTCCCATGGAGGTCGCACATCTAGCTTGTGAGTAGATCCTAGCTGTGTTTTATTTTATCTCTTTTTTGGAGCGTCATTGTTCAAAGAAATGCACTTCCCGGCCGAAGGAATATATCCTTTCTCAACCCCGAATGACAGAGTGATTGATGTATCCTGGAAATCTCTTTTTTTTGTATCATCTGAGTCGGGTTTAGCCTAAGCTGCCTTGATTTCTCCCTTCCTAGAATGAATCAATATCATAAATATTTCCGATGGTAGGTATTCCAAGTGGGAATAGCCCTGAATTATGTATGTTGAATATCTCACAGACCATGATATCGAATTTATCGTATTCTTTTTGTTTTTAAAACACTTATTTAACCTGGATGGTCACTCAACCTGGGATGGCTGGTATTAATGTTCCTTAACGGCGATCATTTATATTCTTTACATCCATTTAAAATATTCTTTACATCTTTCTTTGCCTGCTGGGGTGGACAGCAATTACCCATCTGTTCACCCTCTTGGTCGCCTTGCCTCGCATGGTGCCGGCCGGATATGCTTGCATGCAAGCATATCTAAAACGACCAGGATGGGGAGTAATCCCAAGCTTGTCAGACTTCGAGTCCTACTGCAGCCACCTTTCTCCTTCATCCCCAGCAGTGTTAGATTAACTGCTATATCAAAGGTCAATCCTTCTCATACCATGTCTATGTGGTGTGGTGTACAGCCACCTTTCTCCTTCATCCCCAGCAGTGGTACATTAACTGCTATATCAAAGGTCAATCCTTCTCATACCATGTCTATGTGGTGTGGTGTACAGCCACCTTTCTCCTTCATCCCCAGCAGTGTTAGATTAACTGCTACATCAAAGGCCAATCCTTCTCATACCATGGGAAGTAAAATAACTCTCACTTTGGTAAATGTGTAGGGGCGAGATTTCTACCTAAATTGATCTCACAGATTCGGTCAAACCCAAAGTAAGTCTTCTAGAACAGTATGGACGTTAAACTACTCAAACAAACTTTTCCTTGATCAGCATGGTCGCTGCTTTGAACATGAGTAGGGCACAGGGTGATTGCTAGTTCAGCCATCGTCCACTAGGTAATTTTAAGATCGCGCCACTGGAGTCCGAGGACAACAACTAATATCTGTTGTTATAGTTTATAGATGATCGTGAGACGAGGCTAAAGCCCCTCCATGGCAAGGCAAAAAGAAATATTCAATCAAATCCATTGATAACTTGACCCGTCACCTGGTGTTTGTTTAGTACTGGGAGCAAGATGGCTGCTTCCATAACACAATACCTATGTGCCCTATGTATCGACATATTATCCTACCCCTAATAAAAAACGCAATAGGCTTAACATGGGATTTGTCTATTTCACGGGTGTGACATAAAGTGTTGTTTATGCCAATACTTTTTAATGCTGGAAAAATGTGGAAACGGGGTAGGATAAAATCTAGACGCCACTCGTTTGAGTTTGAGCTTATTTATGCCACGCATTTTGTTGGCTCCGTAATGTCACTCGTCTTCGACTCGTGAAATTACGGAGCCAACAAAATGCGTGGCATAAATAAACTTAGACTCAAACTCGTGACGTCTCGTGATATGATATAATAGCGAACTAAGTAATCTTATACCTTCACACACGACATGGCTTTAGGAGTACTTAGAACAAGACTAAACTTTGAATTTTTGTTTTATTCATCAAGTGTTTCAGCTGCCCTTGAAAGTTAATTTCAAATTTTACTTAATGTCTACTGTCCATAATGACCTTTTTGTTCCTTTTTAAAATCCCTAAGAGTTTCTCTCCTTCTTTATTCTGTGGGAAGAGAGTTCCATTTAATTGCCCTATGATATTCAAGATATTTCCTATACATATTACTCTATGGTCTATTGATACTAAATAATGGAGCAGATGTGGTGCTTCTTTGTAATAAGTTATTAAGTAGTGACAACGCATAAATACAAGTAACAATCACTGCACGAAACCTACCGCTTTACATATGTATGCGAAACGCGTCTAACAGTAGGATTTTGCGTCTAGAAGTTCGACCTGTTATCCGTCTCATAGATGCCTTATCTAGTGGCGTATATACATGTCCACAGTGCGGTCTTATATACGTCATATATATGCCTGATTCTGTTGTATATACACCACCATCCAATAGTTCCGATCTTTGCAACTTGGGGACACTACTGGTAGCATATTTCATTTGCCATTAACCATCCAAGTCTGTATTATATGAAAATTGCAATCTTATATTACCAATTTATTTCATAAAAACCTAATTAAGTATAAATTGATTAATTACACATAGTAAACCTTGCATTATGTTGTTTTTTAATTGTTTTTCTAATAGATCTTACTTTCAAACACCATTTCAATGTGTGGACAGTCAGGCTTACTATATAATGACCCTCTTCAGACTTGAGGTTGAATCCTGAAATCTTCTTACACAAGCCGCAGCCCCCCCCCCCCCCCCGCGCCGCAGGCGCGGATAAGAGGCGTATACAAATGTAAACAAGGCACTATACTGCCGATACGTGCATTATCGCGATGGCGTATATATATGTAAAATGGTGGTTTTCGTGCAGTGAATGTGGCTTTTCCTTTTGTAGTTCAAGTAAGGTATACACTTTCGCATTCTTCGCTTAGAATACATTTCTTTTGTGTAAGAAATCATGTTCATCATATATTCAAGGTACGACAAGTGGCTTCAGGCAGGCTTTGACCACAGGTACCTCCACAGTTCTAGGCACGTCCCTCACTTTACGGAGAAAGGCAACTGGCCATATGACACGCTAGAATTTATCTCACCCCAGGTTGTTTTTTTTCATAGACTTAACATTTGGAATTTGTTCTCCGTCTCCATTCTTTTGGTATGTACAGGGCTGAGATAAATACAGAAAGCAACTAGTTTTGGTTAAAGCTGTTGTTCTCTAACTCATTTGAAGAGATTGGCGACTTTGATCAAAACATGTTGGTTTCTTATTTAATCCCCAGTGGTGCCCACCTTGCAATATTGCCCTCCTGATGTGTTATTGTATGGCACGCACAGAAATGGCAGTTTTTTTTACTCTTTTCCAAGGATATTTTCAGTTCATCAATTTCTTTTTCTTGTGTAAAACAAACAGAGAATAAATTGGGCCTCATTCACATCAATATTTTTTTTATTGATCCGCTTTGCAATCGACAGTATACAGCCGTTCTTCCATGCAAATTTCCAACATGGGAACTCAAAACAAAACACCACATCAATCGAATTTATGACAATGTACAAATGTTTTTTGTCCTCTTAAATATGATTTGTATTTTTGATCAAGCATAGAGAAGTTATTACGAGCAAAGCTCTTTTCCGATTATCTTGATCAACGTAATTTCATAACCGATCGAACCTTAAATCCCTGACACTTTCAGGTGCTATTTACAATTACATGTGCAGACTACAGTGCCTGTTCGCTTCTTATTAAGAGGTTATACCATTTAGATAGAGGAATCATGTTATCAAGTTATTCCTGTGTATTCACAAATCTTCATTAAGACTGCCTTTTTGTACATTTTTTTAGATTCTATTAACTGCATTTCTTTTGATAATTTATTCCATAGACTGTAACCAACATATAATGCCGATCGTTTGAACCGTTCAGTGTTCGGTTTTCCTAACATCTCTTTATCCCTGGTTCTAGTCCCTACCCCATCCCTTGTTTTTTCTAAAGGTAGCTCATCCATTTTATATAAGCTTCTAATTGTACCCATCAATAAAAGGAGTCCCCTATTCGTTACTGCCATCACTGAACTTTTATCTAATAGTTCTTTATTGCTTATAAATCTACTCTCCCTAAACGCTTCGTTACCTAATGCTATTCTAATATAACAGCGGTTCAAACCTCCACACACACGTCATCCCTATTCTATTGCCAATAACGATGTGTATTCCATTTTTATCCCATTCTCTCTGAGGCAAAAAGAATCATGTGAAAAATATTTCCTGTGTTTTTCATGACCTCAACTGACATCCCCGCACATGTGATATGCTGTAAAATCTAATTGTTTGGGACTGACGTATTATCGTAAAACTGGATGAGTTTTAATCTTGGCCAACGTATGCCACGACTGGAGTTTGGCTTAGTGACTTCATGAGGCAAACCCAAGTGAAGTCCGGAGCCAAAACTCCAGGAGTGGCATGCGGTGGCCACGATTAAAACGAATCGGTTTTTGATTTTACCCTACCCCGTCTCCTCGATTTTGGAATATTATGTGATAACAACCCTATATGCCACTAGTGGCATACAAAACTCTGTATGCCAGTCAGCGTGGCATATGGGAACTCAATGTTAAGCCTATGGGATTTTATATTAGGGGTAGGATAAAACTTTATAACATGACAGGTGAGAGTAGGGCGCCACGAAAGCGCTGTCATCGTCTGACCTTTTGAGCTGCTCATTTCTCACTCAGAGCAACTCATCCTCAGCTCTAGACTGGCCTCAGTCCCTGTATCCTACCCCTCCACCCCTTCTGAGTGACACAGGGACTGGTCTCATCCGTAATCGACCGCATAGACTGGCGCGATTTTGCGCCACACTCCCCAGAATATCTGCTTGGAGGTTGATACCCCCAGTGTGCTAGATTGACCCCCCCCCTCTGGTCAGCCACAGTCAGGAGTAGGCGAAATATATTGCTATGACAACACAGGCGGCCAGGGAACTGGAGGAGGGGAGGGGGGAGGGGAAGGGGGAGGTATAGGGTTACAGGGAGTGGCTTGGGGTAATAAACAGGAGATTCTGTTCATAGTGGACAAGTCTGTGATTCATGGGCCAATCAGAGAAGGATACTACTATCATGAATTGTATTCCGATTGTATTGAATCATTCAATGAATGTTCATAATCAAAGACTTGAGCTAGTTTAACTCAGCTCATCCTCAGCTCCACACCAGCTCCACACCAGCTATGACGGCTGCCCTAATTGCTAAGCCTGACAGTTTGTTCATTGTCAAATCCTCACCACGGACCTAGTCGATAAAACTTTATCAGGTGCTTGGGCAAATGGCCCTTAAAGAATAACACATTCATAAACTTGCATCTGCCACCCTATTCATACTAAAAGCATAGATTGAACTTTCATTACTATAGGGATGCATACAAAAGAACCGCAAATGTTTATGTGTAATGGTCTGTATACATGTGTACACAGAAGCAAGCAAACATCGATAATGCTATGGATGGCAGGCAGGAAAACTTCATTCCCTAGACTTGTTAATTTGGGAGTTACAAATGATTTCATCATTGTATGAATAATATCATCATTGTATAAATTTTTTAATACCTCCAGAACAGTATGTGATATGCGGTAATTGTGTTTATTGTTATCATCCATTCCTACTCTGACATCCTAATGAAAACTTACAGAAACACTATGATGAATAAACAAATCCTCTACATGTCAATAAACGAGGAGTTGACACGTAGTAATATCCGAGCTCATGCGAGAATATTGCGCAGAGACAGTTTATATTGTATTTATTATCCACCTTTTCCTGACAAGTAGGGTATCCATTTTAGTTCATTTTAGGTATGCACTATTTTTTCATATGCACTATTTTTCCTAGTGCGCTGGGCTTTGCATAGACCACTGCGCTGGGCTTTGCATAGAACACTGTATGATTTGGTTATGTAGACACACACTGCCCTTGTGTTATCCATGGATACTTTGTATTAGGTGGATGATGGATACATTTTCCTTTTCTCGATGGATGTGAAAGGGACATGTCTCGATAGATTCACTGATTCATCCATACCTCTTTTCTCTCGGCTCACCTCGTACATAATTCTCTCTCTCAGTGGACCGAGTCCTGGGCACCTCCATGTCCCCCACCACTGTGTGCTGTCACCTCATAAGGCGCCAACACCGTCTTTTAACCCTTTCCCTGCAGCTTCCAGTTCTCCTGCTTAGCATTACACGACAGGCATTGCCTGCCGAAACAGCCCTCATACAGGCACCTTATTTCGGATAGAGCAATGCCACATGATGTGTCACGCGATTTGAGTAACCTATCATGGTATCTGATGATATTTTGTTATATCAAATCAAAGTCAAATATGCCAAAATTTCTTTCAATTCACAGGTTTTCTTTTTACAGAATTTTATATATATAAGTATCAATGAAGCCTCTAAGATGTCTGGCATAATGCTGCCATTCCCAGGGGGATGCCTGGAGGCATCATGCTGCTGTAGCCAGCATGATGCCTTGAGGCATTATGCTGCTGGAGCAAGGGGAATGCCTGGAGGCATCATGCGGCTGTATAGCTAGGGGAATGCCTGGAGGTATCATGCTGCTGTAGTTAGGGGAATGCCTGCAGGCATTATGCTGCTATAGAATAAAATGCTAAGTGAGAATTGAAGAAAACTATATTTTCAGTATATTTCCTATGTAAACCAAGCCAATGTATTTCACCTATCAAGATTGAATAAACTGAACAAAATTTACTCATTTAGAATTAGAATGTATCCCAAAAAAGTAGTTTAAACTGATAATGGACATTATTTAATGAAAATCCTCTTTGAATTGTAGGATATGCCTTTAACCCTTTCCAGGAGAGCAAGTTGGTGGGTATCAGTAGCTGCGGGGCCTAGGGTGCCCCTGGGTTGTGTCTGGGGGCGAGAATGCCTTGAGGCATTCAGGAAGTTTTCACTTGTCATGTGACCTAGAGAACTTCTTTATTGCCATACTTAATTTTTTTTTGAAACAGTATCCAAAATGTATTGATATCTACACATATCTTTCCATATCTTACACAAACTCCTTAATTTTGTCTTGTATTTATTGGAAAATGCCTGAATATATCATGAATGCCTGTAGGCATTCTCGCCCCCTGTGTACATGATACCTGTAGCCATTCTCAACCCCTGTGTACATAATGCCTGTAGGCATTCTCGCCCCCTGTGTACATAATGCCTGTAGGCATTCTCGCCCCCTGTGTACATAATGCCTGTAGCCATTCTCGCTCCCTGTGTACATAATGCCTGTAGCCATTCTCGCCCCCCATATACATAATGCCTGTAGCCATTCTCGCTCCCTGTGTACATAATGCCTGTAGGCATTCTCGCCCCCTGTGTACATAATACCTGTAGCCATTCTCGCCCCCTATGTACATAATGGCTGTAGGCATTTTCGCCCCCTGTGTGCATAATGCCTGCAGGCATTTTCGCCCTGAATGGCTTAAACTTTCTTTCATCGTTGTCACTGTGAATTGTAGGATATGCCTTTAAAACTTTAACTCCTCGTGGTCGTGAAGTGGCGCCTTCAGACAGCCCCGTCCCCCGGCGTGCCTCCCGCAGTGACAACTGTCACGCGGCGGTCGTTTAATCTCCGAGATTCTCCGTGTGGGGGTTTCTCTCTCAGGCCCCATCCATCCATAAATCAGCAGCGAATTATAAACCATTTGTCATCACACCTCCAGAGCTGTATCTGTCTGAACACACATCTCCTGGAGTAGGCGGCATTGTGTAGGGCTAGAACCCTTTGAATAGAATAATGAACTTTTTCTAATATTCACATATAATTCACCAGGGAAGAAGGTGGACTTCCATTATAAGATTATATAGAAAATATTATATCATAAAATAATATTATATAGAAAATATTATATTAGAAAATCCCGGCTGATACACAAAGTTTCAAGGTGATTGTCCAAGTCTCACAGAAAGGTTTCATGAAAATGTAGTGGGGCGGGAATCCACGAGAGTGGTGCGGCAGGGGCCGGGATTACGTAATGCTGGGTATATATACAGTAGGTTGACAGGCTGTCCTCATGTGTCTCTCCACAAGAGCAGAACATTGGACCCTCACTTTGCAGGCGGGTTCTCGTAACCTTCCTAGTGGTTAGGCGAGTCTTTCAGATTAGCCTCTCCAGCGTTACCTGACACGCCATGCTGGGGTACTGTACTTGTGGAAGTGATCTTCCAAGATCACTTCGGGAAGTAGTTGTAATAAATATTCCTGTTTATTAAAGGCGTGGAGTTGGGTCTTGTGTGACTAGGTTAGTTCATACTAACCAAACCGAACCGACCTACGTAATAGCGCGTAGTGTTCCGGAGATAGATCTTCCGACTGCTAGGTAGGCAGCGACCACCACAAAAAGTTATCAATAAGTATGGATATTTAACTATGAACATCAGATTTGGTATGATGAGAAGTCAGCAGTGTTTACAGAGTAGTAATACAAATACTACGAGGGTAATCTGAAAAGATTGACAAACATGACACAGGACAGATTTGAATACGGGCTCAGTAACCACGTTTTCTGTTAATGCTGCTAGTTTAATGTAAAACTCGCAGTATTTAGAGAAAACATTGTTACTGAGCCCGTAGGGATGGTCGTTCGAGGTCTTTAGTAATATAAGATATATCCCAACGTCAGAGGCAGAGGGATATATTTTATGTTACAAAAGACAAGGAACAGTTTCCCAAGGGACTCAGTCACTGGTTTTGTTATCATTAAATACATGGAATTGATGAGAAAACGACATCTTATTCACCATCGATTCTTAACTCATTCAGCACGTCTCAGTGAGCCCGAATGTAATTTATACTGCAGAGCGTATTATTCCATAGATGTTCGGCCATACGTATATAAAAATATGCACGGTTAGAAGATATTCCTCTGATCAGAACTTTTTTTTCTCTTTTTTTTTATTTAGAAAATAGTATCTCGGTCTTGTAATTTATCCTAGCCTGGAATGAATAGCCATATTTTTAGCATTAGGAACTCGTTCTCAACAGGCTCGCGAGTACGGTAACCATTCTCAACGGGTGATGTATAGATATCTCCAAGCTAAGATAATATCAAAAACATGTTTGTGCTTGGTCTGGGTCCCCATTCGCCATTTCTTTTGGAGTGCTTCTAAATATTCACTCGGCTATCGCCTCGTTTATATTGTTATATACCTGTGTACGAAAGTCTATGAAATACTGCCCGCTGCTAGGGGGCCAGTATAATAATGTTCGTGCCCGCTGTGAGTGAGACTTAATAAGTCATCAAAATAAAGTTTTTTCATCGATTTAAGGTATATAATAATGAGCAAACGTCCTCACTGTGGGCGAAACGTTTCTCGTTCTCGGTCAGTCTTTGATTTCATACTGCCTTCCACCTATGGCGTCAGGCAGTATGAAATCAAAGACTGACCTCGAACAGGAACCGTTTCGCCCACAGTTAGGACGTTTCCTAATATTATTGCGATGGCAAACGAGGACACAGACCAAACAGTTTCTTTCTTAAGTCTATAGTGGACGCCGACCCGACTGCTGTGCCCGACTCTATCTTTACCTGACGTATCCGTCAGGTCTGTGACAATCTGCATCAATTGGGTTGATGGACGCACTTCACCTACCCGATTTTATTGCTTTTCGCGACAGGTCGGGCATTACTACCATGTCAGATATGACCGACTCTCCCCGACCTTAAGATTTTGATGTACGCACTTTCACTGATTGTTACCGATTCTGAGTTGGAGGTTTGAATAGCGATGCTACCTATCCCCTAGTCCAATTTAGAGGTTCCTTATATCTATTAGTAGGTGAAACAGAGGCGATTATAGTTCTGAAAACCGTTTCCCGATATCTTTTTTATTATAATTAATTTCTATGATTCCACACCAGCGGCCCGTGGCTCACCCCGGCTCGGCTCCCGGCTGCTCTCTTTAATCTTATCCCGGGTAATTTACAAAGTTATAAAAGGAGGAGGTGTCGTCGGGAAGAGTCTACATCGAGACACCAAAATTTTATTTCCGACTTTCACCGAGCCGATGGTCGGGATGAATCGGGAACAAATGTCGGTGTCTTATAGGCTTTAGTGAAACCAAACAAGAGTTAGTTGTGTTGTTGTTTATTGCACGACGGCAAGATCACATATTACTGCGCGAGGCAAAGCCGAGAGCAGTAATACGCGATCTTGCCGGAGTGCAATGAATCAATAACATGACTAACTAGAGTTTGGTTTAGAATTTCTCCTACCCCGCCCGTCTAAATTACTTCTGCATTAACAAATGACGTCATTTGTCAAGTGTATCCCACTAGAGCAATATTTTTCATTTTTCTGAACTCCAGACCAAATACAGTGACCAAATGTTAAGCCTATGGAGTTTTTTATTAGGGGTAGGATAATAGACCCATTCTGCATTGATGCTGTCATCCTGACTTTCATCTACCTGTCCAATTCTTTAACAGACTGACCTTGGATTTGCAATCGGGAAATGGGAAGCATGGTAAATTGTATTATGTGGCGCTGGGAATGTGTAATGACCTGGAGAAGAACATCTTATTCCGATTGAATATTGAATCTAATTCCTAATACTTCCTACTACTTTATCCCTTAGGTTTTAAAGTAATCAATCTCTATGAGATAATGCAGTCAAAGTAGATCATGGCGATTTGAAATTAGTTTTCCAATAACTGGATTAGATTCCGAGGTAATATATCTCACAAGTTTCTTCATCCTGATAGAGCAATTTGATAAAAAAAAAAAAATCCTGTACGTTTTTCGCATGTTTCGCTACTTAATTCACGTAGCTTCGCCTTGTGAATTACTACACGATTATACAAGCTACAAGCAATGTCTGCTAGTAGGTATTAAGTAGAATTCCTGGCTCAGATACTGTAGAGGAAGCCTTAAGAGAAAGTTTAGGATCAGAGCTCGTATCCCAGCGAATATGAATCGCTTAGTAATTCACAAAGCGAAGCCGCATGGATCACCAAGCGATTCAAATGAGATGTGATCGAGCTCCGACTCTAAACTTGAATAGGTTTCTGAATTTGTTTCACCACTCACATTAACTAATGGGCTAACATTTGTGGCATAATCCCCCATTGGATACTTTTTCTAAATATTTCATGGGCGTTGGATACGAGTTGCCAATGTTAAGTCTATGGGGGGAGAATAACAGGGGTGAGATAAAAGTTCTGACCCCTAACTTTCATAGGTTTCCTCTATAGTAACAAGCGTCGTGTGGTCATATTTTGAATATAAATAAGAATTTATTAGAGGGTAACAAAAAATCTAAAAGGATTTCACACTGTGGAATGCATCTGATTGGCATTGTGGGTGGCTGTAGGATGTAGGCCATGTTTTAGGAACGCTCGACATTCACCGGAAATGGAGTGCCATTGACTGTAGCTGTCCCCTGGCGGCTCATCGGTGAACTACAAGTGGCGGGAGGCGGGAGGGTAGGCGGGTGTCAGGGGGAAACTCGTCAGGAACAACTCGAGAATTCAATTTAGAGCGGAGACAAGTGGTGGGCGGTAGGTGTGGGTTGGAGGGCGTTTGTCGGCAGGTTCCTCAGTTTCATTCATTAATAAAGTACAGCATGACTTTTACCACCGTCGCTATAGTGTGATTTACACGATGGGATTCATGTACCTCGCAGGGTGTTTATCTGACACAAATCCTGCTGAGATTCATGAACCTCATAGGGTGTTTATCTGAGATAAATCCTGCGAAGATTCATGTACCTCACAGGGTGTTTGTCTGAGACAAATCCTGCTGAGATTTGTGTATCTCACAGGGTGTTTGTCTGAAACAAATCCTGCTGAGATTCATGTACCTCACAGGGTGTTTGTCTGACACAAATCCTGCTGAGATTCATGTACCTCACAGGGTGTTTGTCTGACACAAATCCTGCTGAGATTGATGTACCTCACAGGGTGTTTATCTGACACAAATCCTGCTGAGATTCATGTACCTCACAGGCTGTTTGTCTCAGACAAATCCTGCTGAGATTCATGTACCTCACAGGGTGTTTGTCTGACACAAATCCTGCTGAGATTCATGTACCTCGCAGGGTGTTTGTCTGAGAGGAATCCTGCTGAGATTCATGTACCTCACAGGATGTTTGTCTGAGACAAATCCTGCTGAGATTCATGTACCTCACAGGGTGTTTGTCTGAGACAAATCCTGCTGAGATTTGTGTATCTCACAGGGTGTTTGTCTGAGACAAATCCTGCTGAGATTCATGTACCTCACAGAGTATTTGTCTGAGACAAATCCTGCTGAGATTCTGTACACGAACACAATCTCTCTGTCCAAATTGCTGAGTTCCAGTTCCTTAAGGGATGTTTTTTCCACTGCATTTGTTGGTGACATTTACCCCTTATGCATAGACCATATTGAGGTATCCCATAATACAGTCTGTTTACAGGATCCAGTGTTAGCTGGTTTCTGTCGTTGTATGGTGATAGACCCTTGACCCATATCCCACAATTATTGCAGTTAAACGATTTTTATAAATCTTGTAAATAAAATTTGAAATCCGATGGCAGAAATCGAAATTTCAGTTATTTCTACATTTACATTCCAAATTTTATTTGAGTTTCTCCAGATAGAAATCAGAAAATGATGGCTTATCAGGGGACAGGCAGCTGTGTTGTGACAAGCCAGTCGGGAGCGGATCCTGTTCGTCCCCGGGCGATATTAGGGAGTTTACTAAGTCTGGAGGGTCTATGGTTTCTCCTACATTTCAATTTGTGGATTCGAGTCCCACTGCAGTCACTTTACTCCTTCATTCCCAGCAGTGTTAGATTTACTGCTATATCAAATGCAAATCCTTCTCATACCATGCCTAGGTGGTGTGGGAAGTAAAAGAACTCTCACCTTGGTAAATGTGTAGGGGTGAGATTTCTACCTAAATTCATTACATAAATTCGATCACCACCCCCTTGCAATGTACAAGAAAGTCTGGTAAGAACCTGTAATGGTTAACTGGACGTTGGATCAAACCCACCAACCAACTAATCCTACATTCCACATAATAATTTCATATCCATGCTGAAAACCTAGGCTTCCCCTTTGAAAACAAGGCCTTCTGATTCTGTCGGTCGTTGACCAAGTCAGTTGGTGGTGGTCTTATTGCGTAATCTTAGCCAAATTAATCTGTGACCATTTCAAATGCCAGGGAATGCCATGAATGAGATGATTTTAACTGCCCGCGTGGTATTTCCGTGACGCTACTAGAATTACTTCATCTGACCGTGGTTAATTACCTTTCTTTGAGGCATTGATCTGTGAGCTTGTTGCAATCAAAACGACCAGAAAATTATCATCTTTTTGTTATCAAAACAACCATTTACCAAGAGAGTCCTATGTACAATGGTTGTATCCTCTGGAACGACTTAGAACAAGTTGTACAAAGAGCAGACGATGCCCCAGTCACACTGGCGTAAAAAACGGCGTTTTTCCGTGTACGCACGTCTACGTTCTTCTACGTATTTTGAAATATACAAATACGTTGTAAAACGCCGCAATACGCGGAGATGCGTAAAGGAAAGTCGGAATGCGCCGAAAAACGCCACAATGCGTACAGAAGCGTAGATAAGCGTTGATGAACGTTGATGAATTTTGAGAAGCGTACTAAAACGTTAAAGAAAAGCAAACAATACGTTCCAAATCCGTTCCAAATCCGTAGCTAATACGTGGTCCCCACCAGTCCAAATACGTAGAAGAAACGCCGAATTTTACGCCAGTGTGACTGGGGCATTATAATGCCCCAGTCACACTGGCGTGAAAAACGGCGTTTCTTCTACGTATTTGAATTAGGATGCGAGTTCCGCGTATTTGGTACGCAAAAACAACGCTTTTATATTTTAGTACGCAATCCAGTCACACTGGCGTAAATTCTGGCGTATCTAGTACGTATTTTAGGCGTATTGAGTACGGATTGTGAGTTTCTATTTTCATAGCATGTACGTTCTTTTACGTTCCTCAACGCTTATTTACGCATTTCAAAATGCGTAGAAGAACGTAGACGTGCGTACACGGGAAAACGCCATTTTTTTTACGCCAGTGTGACTGGGGCATTATAGGATTCAAAAAAGCTGTAAAAAAGGAAATGTTAAAATATGTATGGAGATTAGTAGAATCTATTGAGGAATAAGGTTGAAGCATCGTTATCATCACTCATCATGTGTATAGGTGTAAACATATGACAGATCTTGTATACACTATGAGAAAACATGGTTACTGAGCCCGTATGGATGACCGTTCAAGGTGTGTTGACTCGAAATTACGGGGTCTGGCCGTATTTTTTAGTCAAAAGACGAAGTGTGACTTAAGGACCAGCGCACCTTGCGCTATCTTTAAACGGCGGAGGCTGTTCCACGCTAGTCTCAGGGTAAAGAGATTAGAAACGTACATTTTCGAATTTAGTTTTCAAGATGGCTAGAAATAATTAGTAATTAAGAAAGTGCGTCTAAGTATAGATATACAAAAATAACAACGGGTTTGATTTTTCCTGCACACGAGGATCTCACACTCGTGGCGTCTCACTTTCCACGCACAGGTCTGGTTCTGTCTGTCTCTATGTCGGGGAGCAACTCCAAGCAGATCCTGTCGAAACCATGCCTTTTTATATATATGCACGTTATATATGGTAGGAATAAAGATGATAAAACATGATCTGCTGGAGGCCAACCATTCATATGAGGCACAGTTAAACATGGATTAAGTTGTGCATATCACGTTTTTTTAATGATAGAGGCTGCAGTCATGGCAAGCTTTAGCCTTGAGATGTCCTGCACTAAATCCCTATAACATGTTAATTTGTAAAACAAAGGCACAATAGGATGTGCTGGGGCGAACAAATCCTTATCCGCTTCTTCACTGTTATTGCTCTCCCACCTTCCTGATAAGGGCCATGATAAGATAAGCAGGCTGGGGATGCCTACATTTATGGACCTAACCGGACGGGTATCAGACGTTTAGGTGTCAGCCGAGGGAAATAAATCGTTGAAATCTAGAATAAAATTGGAATTAGGGAATAAAAAAACAGAACTCGTCCTTGAACCTCGTTATGTGCACTGAGTCAGATCCTGAATGACGCAATTTCAACATCAGTGATGGCTTTTGTATTACCTAATCTGCCTGTTCTAGTCTCGGATGCTGAATAAAAACCCTATTTATGACCATGACTATAGGCTCATTTTCATTGGAGAAGATACAGAGGAATTGGCATAATAAAACTACTGCAGAGACCAAAGCGGGAAAATCCTCGTGAAAAACGTACTCGATTGTCTATAATCGCTATTCCCCTGAAAATTGATGTATGTTTTCTACCGTATTTTTTGTGGTTCTGAACCGTAAATTATCATCGAGTTTTGTAGCTTATACAAGCATGGTAGGACGTTATATATTAACTATCTACCCGAAATTAGGAAAATCATTAATTCATATAGGCCTAACAACTAATATTTTAATCAACGCACATAGACATGGTATAGAAGGATTGGCCTTTGATATAGCAATAAGTCTACCAAGCTCGATAGCTAAGTGGTAGGGGTGTTTGCCTTGAGCATGGGAGGTCGTGGGTTCAAACCCCGGTTGGGTCATACAAAAGACTTACACAAAAATGGTACCCACTGCTCATTCGGCTTAACACCCACCATCAGAATGAGGAGTAGGGAGCTAGGGCCTGAGTGGAAGAACGGCTGTGTAGCCGAATTAGGTGATTGTGAAACACAAATATTCCCTAATACAAATTCCAAAAAGAAATTTAAACAAGTCTACCACTACTGGGGGAATAACGCACTGGTTATCGATCAGTCTCATTCGAACAGTCAGTAACCAAGGACCTGTTTCACTAGTTTCGTCACATGTCTAGATGGCGTCTAGATGGTGTGTCCGGTTTCATAAGGACTAGATATTAGGCTTTGTTTTATCTGTTCTTGCTTGCACTGTTGGTGCCGCTTTTCATGTCTGTCAAACACTTTTGTTAACAGGTCCCAGGTAAATACCACATGTTTCAGAATACCTAAATTAAGCAGCTCCTTCCTCAATAACCCACACAATATCCACCCTTCCCTTCACCTGTATTGAGGGAATCTCCAATAAGTTCCCACAGAATGAGCATCCTTTAAAAGCGAAAACACTCAGGAACACCATAGAACACAACTGGATCCATAGACTACAAACTGTAGCGGCGTATGGTTTAAACACAATGTGGATGAGATGAGATATGGATGAGAGAACAAAAAGCCACGTAAAAAATCTTTTTAGACATCGGGAATGCAGATCTTTATCTACTTCCCATTGATCTGGAAAATTTGGAAATACTATTTCACATTACTCTCAATCCAGGCTGCAAACCTGACCTGGAAATCATAAACATTCAGAAAATACACTGACAACAAGTGTGGGCCTCACTGAGATCCACCTCCTGATAACCACACACACAGATGTCAAACAAGCCTACAAGTTGACACAAAAACAAGCATAAACATATATGTGAAAACATTCAACTTACAATGCAAACCAAAAATGTATCTGATGAGCCAGACGATGGCGAAACTGCACAGATTAATCATGTTTGGTGGGGATCCACAAAACAGGAAGACCACCATGACAGTGGCTGTAGGTCAAGGTTGCTCAGAAGGGACACACCCCTCAGAACAACCAACCACAACCCCCAAACTACAGTGTGTATAAGTAACCACAGACAACCACAATTTCACCCAATGAGAGGACGATAAAAACCGGAAATCAGCCGAAATGCGCGAATTTCTGTGGGTCAAACTCCTTACCTGGTCAGAGGTGCAGTCATACTCGGTCTCTCAACACGCCTCGTCACCCGATATCCTTTAAAGGGGCTGTTCCATATAGCCAAATTCTCAGCCAAAGTATTATTTTGACAGTGTCTGATTTGCAATTTGGGTACTATCGGTGTAATGGAATACCATAATCGTGTAAGATCGGTCCCGTCGGCCACCTTCGGCCGCCGTCAGCTGCTGTGGTGTGCCTTGTTTCATATGTCCGATGCACGCCGATATAAGTACATCCATATTACGCTAGGATTTTTTACTGGCTGTATCTTCTGTTGTCTGAAGTAGGAACTAAAAGCTTCGACCTTGACCCCTGGAGTGTTTACTGAGAGTGTCCGTTTGAAGGTAGGGGGTGCTTTTGAAGTGAATAAACGTTGTGTTTAGTGATTATTTTGAGAAATAATCGAATTGTAACTGCAATAATGTCATATTACAGTCTACAGGGCCAGAACTGTGGAAATAACCGGAGGTGCGATCGGGTGAAGTCAGAGATTTTTAACATTTTCGGGTACTATCGGCTGGGCGTCAGAATCAAAACAGACGATACTAGATACTGCCAGGGTGAATCTATTAAGCCTTCATCCACAGATAATCAGCAAAAGATTGTTGCCGATTCTGTCAGGGCCAAGCAGACGATCACAAAATTACTGTCGGCTATATGGAACAGGCCCTTAAGGTACAGTAATCAGAAACCCCTGTGGGAGAACCTGAGCAGCTTATAATAAAAGTCTCAGAGGATTGAAATACAGCTACTCATGGTAGGTAGCTGCATGCATTATGAGTAGCTCAACAGGCCACACTTTGCTTTTCTTTAGTTACAAAGAAGTCTACACTTTTACCTGAGGTTGCATGTGGGGATGTCACCAGCTTGCTGAAATATGTATTATGAATGTGCTTTGGATCTTTCATAACAAGATAATTGTGTCTGTATATTCTGTACATTAGAAGGACTTGAGATATAGAAGATAAATGTAATCCTACATTGACTACCACTGCAATGGCCAATAAACATATTCTCAAATAAAAGAGAAGAAAATCATGGTAATATTGTGTATGGGGGCCATCGATGAAGTACGCACGCAGAAATTCCAAATTTCAGATCCCCACAACTCAATCTTGTACGAAATAGAACAAAGAAGGGTCATACGCGCAATTTTCAATATTTTTGCAACCCCCACCCCCATCTCATTGCGTACATACTTTATGGATGGCCCCATGTCTCGAACGTTGGGCAATCCTATAGGGGACAGAGCCATTGTTAGTTCATGAAGCAGTCACTAGGTGGTCGGGGAACAAAACCTGTATTCTGGCTCTTTGTTCTTACCAAATTCAGCTGCCTTTCAATGTTTTAACAAGGTTCCTTTGACTCTCTACACCGATCCCAGAGCAGGAAGATATAATGCTAAAACCCAGGACATGATGTCTTTTACATGGAACACTTTATTTACATATGTGAGCAAGGCAAGAAAAGTGACATTTCCCAATTATCACTCACTTCTTTTGCACCTCCAATAGTGAAGAACAGCTACTTTTTCACCTCCTTTAGTGAAGAACACCTACTCGGGGGGGGGGGGGGGGGGCGCGTCATGGCGGCGCCCATGCATCATAGGCTATATGCCGTATATATAAGCCTGAGGAATAGGTACAATGGTCTAGCTTTATCCCAGTGCATTAAGTGCGAGGACAGGCATGTCTGAGGGGCGTGTATGGTGCGTGCAGGGCAAGCAGGGGACGTGCAGGGGCACTCTCCCAGCACATCCTTCGCAGTTACTAATCTCTGCCGCAATTCAACGCTGGTTCCCAGGGTATCCAGTTAAGACATAGGAAACCAGCCAACCTTTCCAATTCAACAAGCAACTGTCAAAAGTTATGAAAGTCAAACAACTCACATATTATGAGTTTGGAAATATAGGAATTGTTAAATGAGCTTCACAGACAATCCAGCTGTTTCTTTTTTTTTTAGCTTTAAATCACTGTATAATATGAATCCACAGTTGATTAGACTGCCCCTTCTTGTTGACCCTACAACACATGAGGTGCTTTCCACTAAAGAAAGTAATCCCAGAGGCTATGTCTGTTTTGACATAACAAATAACAGAAATAAGTGTATGTTACTTACCATTAGATATGTGCATCTCTATTTGAGTAGAACGCAAAATACTCCCCAAAGCACTGTGAATTTAGGATATATGAAAACCTAGTGTATAGGACAAATTTTGTCCCAAACATGCAGGCCGGCGCAGAGATACAAGCATGGCAGGAAGTAAGGCGCAGGATCTCTGCTAGGAGAGTGGTGCAGGGTACGTGCAGGGTCACTCTCCCTGCGTAGACACGTGTTATAAACGTGGCGGGATGAACAGCTCAACTGCGCACCTTTCAGTGACGTCACGTCCTATGTGTGGTACCGTTAATGATGACGTTGTGCGTCAGCTGGGCGACGTGAGGTCAGTAACTGTGTCGTGACAGGTCGTGACAGGCCGTGACGAGCCGTGATAGGCCGTGACAGGTGGCGGGATCTCGCCTCTAGGCCAGTTTCCATTTGCCGACGAAAACAGTATAGATTTTCTGTGTTCTCTTAATAGCCTATTTCCATTTTCCAGTCTGAGACAAATCCTATTAGGATTCAGAACTGGAACACACGTCGACTGAATTATAGGGTTCCATTTTGCTGAGACAAATTTTCTGTCCTTGCAATTGTCGGCGACAATCACCCCTAGCAAGGAACAGAATCTCATGAGATTTTGACTTTAAACAGGTTTAAAATTTGGAGGGCATTTTGGTGAGACAAATGTACTTTACACATTCTCCTCCAGTCTGTGAGTCTCACCGGTCTCACTCATCCTGTGTACCCTGTGTAGGGGTGTAGGGGTAAGACTATGTACCTGGTAAGTTTCCCTTGTGAAATGAATCCGCCATGATTCCCTGGAGTGGGATTCACACGAAGAGACTCATGTACCTGAGACTGATGTACTTCACACCTTTTCTCTAGTCTCAGACAATTATCGTTTGGTAAAAAATTCTCATGGCTAAGTACTTTTATCAGTCTCAAGGAAAAATGGCGAATCTGATTCACATGGGAGGACACACCTGGTACATAATCTCAGACATAGTCACAGTGACCATTCACCTTGGGACTCAATTACCCTTGATGTGAAGGATGTTACAAACATGTGATTATGCTTGCTGGCCTCCTATTGGCTAGGGCAGGTACATGGTCGCAGCAGGTCCATTTGTCTCACCAAAAGGGGTGATTGTCGCCGACAATTGCAAGGGAAAAAAGTTGTCTCAGCAAAATGGAACCCTGTCATTCACACGAGGAGATTGTGTTCCAGTACTAAATCTCAACAGGATTTGTCTCAGACAAACACTTTGTGAGGTACATGGATCCCACCGTGTGAATCCCATTTTAGACTGTAGAACACCCCAATCTGTGAAACTTTGTACAAAGCGGAAAATAGTCGGCGACTGGTGAAAAGGTGTGAAGTACACCAGTCTCAGGTACATTTGTCTCTAGGTGTATATCCCACTTTAGGAACAGAATCTAATGAGATTTAAAACCCTGTGAGGTACATGAATCTCACCATGTGAATTCTACTTAGAAAGGAACAGAATCTCATGAGATTTTGAACCCTGTGAGGTACATGAATCCCACTGTGTGAATTCCGCTTAACAAGGAACAGAATCGAATGAGGTGTTTGTTATCTTATCTTCCTTATTATGTTCGTATTATAGTTTTTTTCTTGTGGGAATATCACTGTGTTATGACTCTAAGGAGGTCGGTGGTCCCTTTAGAAGAGTTTTTTTGTTTTTTTAAAAATTCTACTTAACAGGAACAGAATCTCATGATATTTTGAACCTTGTAAGGTACATGAATCCCACCGTGTGAATTCCACTTAACAAGGAACAGAATTTCCTGAGATTTTGAGCCCTGTGAGGTACATGGATCCCACCGTGTGAATTCCACTTAATAAGGAACAGAATTTCATGAGATTTTGAGCCCTGTGAGGTACATGGATCCCATCGTGTGAATTCCACTTAATAAGGAACAGAATCTCATGAGATTTTGAGCCCTGTGAGGTACATGGATCCCACCGTGTGAATTCCACTTAATAAGGAACAGAATCTCATGAGATTTTGAGCCCTGTGAGGTACATGAATCCCACCGTGTGAATCCCACTTAACAAGGAGCAGAATCTCATGAGATTTTGAGCCCTGTGAGGTACATGAATCCCACTGTGTGAATTCCACTTAATAAGGAATAGAATCCCATGAGATGTTGAACTCTGTGAGGTACATGAATCCCACTGTGTAAATTCCATATAACAAGGAACAGAATTTCGTGAGATTCTGAACCCGGTGAGGTACATGAATCCCACCGTGTGAATCCCGCTTAAGAACCACACCAATGTAATTAGCTGGGCGCTTGTTTATAGTTCCGCGATGCCTTTCATCTTATCTGGTTTTAAGCGGATTGAGATGATTCCCCGTAAAAGCCTCATCCCCGAATTAGATACAATTTAGTGCAGTCTGTTAGCCACATTAAAGGCCCAGGCCCCATCGCTCGCCTCACTCAGAGAGCTGTACTAACCTCATCCTGAGTGTGTTTTCACATTACTTCAAACATCAGATAGCCAATCGCCAAATGTCAACAATGGTGATAAACTACTTTACCTTCTTCGCGCTAGCTTTGAAATGTGGACACATTCAATCCCGGCTTACTTTCTTTTCGTTGCCTTAATAATTCGGATATTAGTGGAATTCTGTTATTACTATTTGTATCTTTGTTTAATCCTGTTTGCGATTTTTATGTACCATTATTTAGTCATTATCGGGTATATATACGGAATATTATTATATTAATTTGGTTCTATGTATAACGATTGGAAGAACACCCTAGGCTACTGTTCACATGATGGAGGTAAACTAAATTTAGTTCGTTAATATAGAACCCAATACTGTGATTATTTCCATGAGATTAAGTAAGAGCAGGGCAAAGGATATTGTGTACCTAATGCGATGTCAAACAATATCCATCTTCCTATTATGTAGGTCACAGAGTCATTGCTAGTTCGCCAGGAAATTATATGATAGCGCCACTGTAGTCAAGGGACAACCACTTTTATCAGTTGTTATAATCTATTGATGATATTGAGAAGAGGCTAAAATTTCTCCATGGTAAGCCCCCAAAAATTATTTTTGATAAAATCCATTGATATGTAGTCCAACCATCTGGTGTTTTGGAGGGCGTCGGAGGGCAAGATGGCTGCCTCCATAGCACTATAGCTATGTGCCCTATAGCACCCAAAATGAGTTCAATATGCTTGTTTTGTGTATCATATAGCGACCTATTTGTGAGTTATATTTATGGATACCTTGGTCAAACTCAAAGTTAATAAAGTGAGTGTGTTCTTAAAATATCGATAAAAAGATTTTATTATGGTGTTTGTTGCCTTCTGGTTAAGTTGTGCATAGGCCTTTATCCTACTCCTCATTCAAATGTCTATAGATTTAACGTGGTGTTACTGTATGCTACAGTTATGCTATAAAATATTTACATGCCACCCGTGAGATATGAAGTTGAAAACACTCGGTGAAGTAGGATAAAATCTAAAACGTTTCTTGATAGAGACTGAGAGTGAATTGAAGTAGTATATGGAGAAGCGCCTATGGTCCAGGTACAAGACTGGCCACTTAATACATGGCAGTACTGTATTTTACGGTATGGAACAGTGTTCCGTACGCTATTTTTACATTATATGACGAAGCAGAGTGTAATTACAGTATATACGTCATGGGTATATGAAAGATATCAATTCACAAATGACTGAGTATAAGTACATTTCAGTTGGTATATTTCATATATTGAGGGCCCCGTCAGGAAATAAGAAAAACCTACGGTGTATGGTCATATATCATTCAAGAGTCTGACTGTGTTAAGCCCAATGCTTGAAGTATACGTATAGATTCATCTCGGTGGATGTTAGAGAAGTAATAGTCTGTATATGTCAAGAATGTGTGGTGAATGTGTGGTGGGTGGCCGCTGCGGAGTAATGGCAGCCATACGACAACTGAAGAGCGCAGTGATTACTCTCCCAGCAGATCTTTCGCGGCGCTAGCGCTTACTAATCTCTGCCCCCACCCACTGACGTCATACGCTGGTACCCCGGGTATCCACTAAAGACAGGAGGTACCAGCTAACATTTCAGATTCAAAACAAGGCAACTGTCAAATGTTATAAATGTCAACAACTTATATATCATGAGTTGGGAAATATTGGAATTGTTAAAGGAGCTTCACAGACAATCTCGCTGCTTCTTTCTAAGATTTAACCCCTTTATAATGTGAATCCACACTTGATTAGACTGCCCCTTCGAGTGTGCACATGTATTATGTTGACAAACCAAATCCTGCGACACATATGCTGCTTTCCACTGAATAAAGTAATCCCTAATAATATGTCACATTTTAAATATTAAATTACAGAAACTATAGTCAATCATTTATCATGTAATATATGTATCTTTATATACATGTAGAACCCAAAATATTGCCCAAAGCGCCAATGATTTAGGATATTTCAAAAACTGGCGGATACGACAGATTCTGTCCCAAACAGGCAGGTCGGTGCAGAGATACAAGCGGCCGCAGGAAGTAGAGCGCAGGATCTCTGCTAGGAGAGTGCGCAGTGTTTATGAGCATGTAGTGCACAGCGTGATTGCTAGTTCTGCCTTTATCAGCCAGGAAGTTTTCAGATAACGTCACTGTAGTCGGAGGGCAAAGACTGATATCAGTTGTTAAATATATATAGATAATATTGAGACGAGGCTAAAATTCCTGCCGTCCCACCATCCGGTGTTTTAGATGGTGTCGAGGGTAAGATGGCTGCCTCCATAGCACAATGGCTATATGCCCTATAGTGTGGCTCGCACGGAAAGCCCTTCCCTGGTCCACCACCCCTCCCCACACACATACACTCCCGGCCAAGTCTACCCCACGTAGCGGCGCAAGGCCGGGCAATACTGAGCCGGAATCCATCTTGGCGTGAAGGGGCAGCAATCGATGGTTTTCTCGGTATTTGATGGATGTGTTTGGTTCTGTGTGGTCCACCCACAAGACCTGTCACATCAACCTAGACGTCAGGGGGAGAGGGGGCAGGGATAGGGAGGTGGGGTAGGCGGAGAGTGGAGGAGAGGGGAGGAGAGAGGGGGCCATGGATAGCGAGGTGGGGCAGGTGGGGAGGGGAAGGGGGAGGGGCTGGCAGGAAGGGAGGCAGGGATAGCGAGGTGGGGCAGGAGGGGAGAGGAAGGGGGAGGGGCCGGAAGAAAGGGAGGCAAGGATAGCAAGGTGGGGCAGGAGGGGAGGGGAGGGGGAGGGGCTGGCAGAAAGGGAGGCAAGGATAGCAAGGTGGGGCCGAGGGGAGGGGAGGGGGAGGGGCTGGAAGAAAGGGAGGCAAGGATAGCAAGGTGGGGCAGGAGGGGAGGGGAGGGGGAGGGGCCGGCAGAAAGGGAGGCAGGGATAGCGAGGTGGGGCAGGAGGGGAGGGGAAGGGGGAGGGGCCGGAAGAAAGGGAAGCAAGGATAGCAAGGTGGGGCAGGAGGGGAGGGGAGGGGGAGGGGCCAGCAGAAAGGGAGGCAGGGATAGCGAGGTGGGGCAGGAGGGGAGGGGAAGGGGGAGGGGCCGGAAGAAAGGGAAGCAAGGAAAGCAAGGTGGGGCAGGAGGGGAGGGGAGGGGGAGGGGCCGGCAGAAAGGGAGGCAGGGATAGCGAGGTGGGGCAGGAGGGGAGGGGAAGGGGGAGGGGCTGGAAGAAAGGGAGGCAGGGATAGCGAGGTGGGGCAGGAGGGGAGGGGAAGGGGAGGGGCCGGGCGGATAGAAAGGGAGGCAGGGAGAAGCAGGTAGGAAGGTGAGGCGGGGTAGACAGGGAGGAATGGGGAAGGAGGCAGCCAATGAAAAGACGGTCGGAGGGGATGTAGGGATTATCTCACCCCTGGTACAAGATTATAATCCTACTGCTTTGTAGGTTTGAATCCTACTGCAGATACTTCTGTCCTTTATTCCCAGCTGTGGTAGATTTACTGCTATATCAAAGACCAGTCCGTCTCATACCATGTCTATGTGGTGGGGTGTACAGCCACCTTTCTCCTTCGTCCCCAGCAGTGGTAGATTTACTGCTATATCAAAGGTCAATCCTTCACGTGACATGTCCATGTGGTGTGGTGTACAGCCACTTTTCTACTTCGTTCCCAGTAGTGTTAGATTTACTGCTATAACAAGGTGAATCCTTCTAATACCATGGCTATGTACGTTGGGAACTAAAAGAATTAAAAGTAAATGTGTAGGGGTGAGATTTCTACTTAAATTTATCTCATAGATTTGATCACCACGTGCACATAACCAAAGTCTTATAGAACATATTGGACATTAGACTACCCAAACAAACATATGCCTGTATGTGATAAATGGAAAATGGGCGTTTAAACTGTGAATTATTACTGACTCATGCCCTTGGAAACATGTGTCTCCTGCCTAACAGCATCAGGGACAAATCCTTAAGAGCTTAGATCTATCTATATGGGTGGAGAGGACTGGAACTACTGAAACCATGTCGGAGCATCGGGCCCACTACTGTGATAGACCTGTCCCTTCTGATAGGAAACGGGATTCTGTGTCGTAAGCATGTCGAAACTCCTGTCATCGTGTGTCAGGAGCTCAGCTGGTTTCCATCTTAAGGCCACTGAGCTTCCGACACACTACAACAAGCTCCCGACACACTACGACACACAATTTCGACACACTACTACACACAAAATCGACACCCTACAACACACAATTTCGACACACTACGACACTCTACGACACACAATTTTTCAACGTTCTGACACAGGAAGAGATGATGGGAGATATCGTAGAGACAACAATCCGAAAAACTTGTACCATCCATACATGACCACAAATTACCTTGTTACTGTAAATATGTTTATTAGAGATCATATCGCTCTCATGCAAAGCAAATTGTGTATGTTGCAAACCATCAGCTCAGCACACATTGAAACCAGTCCTCGGACTGAGTGTAACCGAGTAGAAATAAATGTTTAAAAAAAACCCAAAAAAATGACGATGTGGTAATTTAGTTTCGTACTCTGACATCCTATGAAACCATTTTTTTCATCATTCTGAAAAGATTATGATGCAGTAACATTGATTCATAGCCTTATCATGGCCATGTTGGTGCCATATCGCAAGCAGTGGGTGCACGGCTTTTGGCAGGGAACCCACTGGACTTCCGACGCACTGCAACTGCATTGCGGGAATCTAGTTTCATGCTCTGACACTCGACGACATTCTAAAGAGTTTATAGATGACACACTGCGATACAGAATTTGTCAACCTTCTGACACAGCAACAATTTAGTTGGTTCAGGCACATTTCTTATTTAGTAACATATTTCAAATTTAAATGTTGAAGATCACAAAAACCAGACACTGTAGATTTCTTTTAAGTTGATTATTATTTGAACTAAGTGGTACAATTGGTGGTAGATCAGGTGTATCAAATTCTGTCACAACGTTTCGCTAATATATAGCTGGGTCCTAGGCAGCCGTCCTTAAAGGGTTAATTAGCTTCATCAGGTGATATTTCAAATCTAATATATGGGTTTACAAATAATAATCTTTTGATCATATTATACGCAGTAATTCTATTTTGGCTTCTCGTTTAAAAACCTGACCTCTTTGTAAGTCTTGTATTTCTGGACAGAGTTTATCCCATAACCATAACGAGTGGTGACCTGAGATATTTATTGCCGTTTGGCTTCTTGATCTTTACCCTTTTCTTCTCAGCATTGAGAGAAATATTTTAATCACTTATGATACAATTATACTCATTCTCGGTCCACCATTTGACCAATGGGAGAACATGGGTGGCCCTACGGCACTCAAGAGTTCTAATCTTACATCTAGAATATAACTCATAAGACCTAGCCGTTCATCTGTGTCTCTATGTTAATATACACTTTAATCAGGGCAAAAGCATCTAATCAAGGCCCTCCTTCTACAGCCCTGGTCTCCAGCCGCCATTTGGACCTCAGGCACATTCCCACATGGGTCCCTGTTAAAGTTGTTTTGATCATATCATAGCAGTTATTCTGTTTTGGTTTCTCGTTTAAAAACCTGACAACTTGGTAAATCTTGTATTTCCTGATGGAGTTTATCCCGTAGCCATAACGAGTGGTGACCTGAGATATTTATTGCCGTTTGGCTTCTTGTTCTATACCCTTTTCTTCTCAACATTACGAGAAATATCATAATCACATATGATGCAATTATACTCATTCTTGGTCCACCATTTGACCAATGGGAGAACATGGGTCAATCTTGTATTCCCGGACGGAGTTTATCCCATAACCATAACGAGCGGTGACCTGAGATATTTATTGCCGTTTGGGTTTTTTATCTATACCCTTTTCTTCTCAGCATTACGAGAAATATCATAATCACATGAAGAAGCTGATTAAACATTAGCGAAACGTTGTGAACAGCATTGATACATCATATGAACCGAAATTTGTAAAACTTGGTTTCAATAACATCACTCTAACAACAACTGACTGTGTCTGTTTTTTTTGTGATTTCTACTGTCTGAAAATATTTTAATAACTTATGATACAATTATACCCATTCTCGGTCCACCATTTGACCAATGGGAGAACATGGTGGACCTACGGTACTCAAGCTTTCTAATCTTACACCTAGAATATAACTCATCAGACCTAGCGGCTCACCTGTGTCTCTATGTAAATATACGCTTTAATCAGGGCAATAGCATCTAATCAAGGCCCTCCTTCTCCAGCCCTGGTCTCCAGCCGCTATTTGGACCTCAGGCACATTCCCACGCGGGCCCCTGTTAACTCTTTCAGTCCGAGCAATGCCTGGAGGCATTCCCACACAGGGGACGAAGAATGCCTGGAGGCATTCCCACCCAGGGGACGAGGAATGCCTGGAGGCATTGTTTAAAAATATATTTATGTTTATGTGTCATCATCATAAACGTTATGTTTTATGAGAAATAATGAATAGATTTACACCATTTTTTCACAATTAATAAAAAATACCATGTTCATCATTACACTCTGTGGGTATTCGATAAGTAACTATAGAAACTTGTATCTAAGGGTTGCTAAGTGACGCCCATACGATAAACAGATACCATACGGCGATAGTCTCGTCCCCTTGGGGTTTATAGCCGCATTACGGCTCGTCCTATAGTGCGTGTGCTCTCCAATCAGGCTCGGACAGAAAGAGTTAAAGTCGTTTAAGTGCCAAAGGCCGGTGGTAATTAGGAATTAAACGTTCAGAGGTAGGGCCGGACTGGCGTGCTTCTATGTAGGGTAATGCGAAATTCGCAGAATGCCTAAAGGGAGGATGAGGTCTGAAACCCAATAAACCCCTGGGTATAAACTGACTGCTCAATTACCTAGACGCGCCTTAATTGGCTTGAGTCGGCTTCAGGGAGAGTCTGTGCCAATAATTGTCAGTGAAGGTGCAGTCCCATATCTGCGTATTTGAGAGCAGATTGGCAGACAGAATTGTGTCAAGTATTCTTGAGTAGTGACGTTTGATTTCCCATCGGGTTTGTAAGTATGTATTTATTGAAGGCTGGCTTCGGCGATATGTACAGTGATATAGATGTGTATATGAGATACAGTTTATTTCGCAATATCGCTCTTTGCCCAACTTCCAGTGGTTTTATAAGATTCTCTATTTGCGTTAGTCTGTCCTCCTGTACTCACTTCGCAAATCCAGTTGGTTAATTGCGTATGACGTCATCTCACATTCACTCATGGCGTAGTATTGTCACTTTACCGCGGTGATCGTTGAGTATCTTTTTTCTAACGTTATTCCTATGGCTAGACTTGTACCAGGGGTGACGTATGTATGTTCCGTACAGCAAACTACGGAGCACTGTTCCGTACGCGTTGTCTAAAATATTAGGCCAAATTAAGTTAATCATTTTTAATCATTTCCTGTTGATTTCGGGTATTTGGTAAAAATAGAACAACCTACCTTGCTAGCACAAGCCACAGAACTCTAAAATGATTTACGCTTCGTACGGAACTCGGCATAAACGCCTCGTTCCGTAGGAATCTAAAATTATCATCTCATTTGTATTTTGTACAGCATGATCAGGTTGTTCTATATAATTTGAATTATCATGATATTTTGATGCTGTCAAATGTCAGTGGAAGGGGTGAGAGTAATCGTGTGGTGTGATAAATGATTTTGATACACTATAATCATCACTCGGCTTTGCCTCGATGGCGATTGCGGAGCATCCAAACTCGTGGAGTATTGTGTATTTATACGATTCTCGATCCAGTTCTAAATAAGTACTCATATATGTTTGTGCATGGCTAGGCTCCAGTGCTTTCACGATTCTCCATTCTCAGCTTGTATCACTCCACCCCACTTCTAAAAGACGGAAAGTGTATCACAGTAGAGATGCACAAATAAAACTCCCAATAGGGGCACTCCACTCAGAGGGGAATATATATGCACAAGGAAGGATATTGCCTATACTCCATGGGATGGGGAGTTAGCTCAGTGATTAGAGCACAGGACTTGTAACCCCAAGGTTGTAAGACTTTGTGGGTTTGAGTCCCACCCCCAGTAGTGGTAGACTTACTACTATACCAAAGGCCAATCCTTCTCATACCATGGCTATGTGGTGTGGGAAGTAAATGAACTCTCACCTCGGTAAATGTGTAGGGGTGAGATTTCTACTTGAACTCATCACATAGATTCGATCACCACCCTAGTGGTGTGAAAGAACCTTGAGAAAGTCTGGAAAGGACCAATAATGGTTGACTGGACTTCATATCAAACCAAACAATCAAACAAGCCTATACTCCACTCAAGTTTCTTAAAGTGCGTTCTTGAGACGGAGATTGAGGTGATACATACAAAATATTGACTGGTTTCAGATACAAGCGGCAGTATGCTCCGAGGAGTTGACACGTAGTTATATCCGAGCGTATGCGAGGATATTGCGAAGAGTCAACTCCGAGGACCATACAACCGCTTTTATCTGAAACCAGTCTATATTGTATTCATTATCCACCTTTTCTGGGCAAGTGGCCTGTCAATATCAGTTCGTTTTAGTTATATACTATTTTCCTGTACGCACTATTTTTCCGTATGCGCCGCCCGGAGCATACAACATATCCGTATGCACCAGGTATGTCCATACAAACTCCCTATGTGTTTTCTATGGGCACTTTGTATTAGGTGGATATATCTGTATGCTCCCGGTATGGTGATACACACTCGCCGTGTGTTTTCTAGGGACACTTTGTATTAGGTGGATATATCTGTATGCTCCGGGTATGGTGATACACACTCCCTATGTGTTTTCTATGGACACTTTGTATTAGGTGGATATATCTGTATGCTCTGGGTATGGTGATACACACTCCCTATGTGTTTTCTATGGACACTTTGTATCAGGTGGATATATCGGTATGCTCCAGGTATGGTGATACACACTCGCCGTGTGTTTTCTATGGACACTTTGTATTAGGTGGATATATCTGTATGCTCCGGGTATGGTGAAACACACTCCCTATGTGTTTTCTATGGTCACTTTGTATCAGGTGGATATATCTGTATACTCCAGGTATGGTGATACAAACTCCCTATGTGTTTTCTATGAGCACTTTGTATTAGGTGGATAATAAAAGGAGGGACAATACTTGACGCCTTGGATATACCAGGCGGTAGTTGTATATACAGCTGCTCATAGAGCTGCTCATAGTTTAGTGTTGGCCTTGATGTCACTCCTGGTATTTTTATCCCATAGACTTTACATCGGGAACTCATATCCATACTCGGTAAGGCTCGGACAAATTACTGCCAATAGGCCAAGGCCTTGGGCATTAATTTTTCCGGGCCTTAATTTGTAACTTTGACTTTGTCTCACCGGAACATAGTTTCCTTCTATTCATAAAAGGATTATCCTTTCTGCTAAGTGAAATACCAAAAAAATACCCTACCCTTCGCCTGTATCGTAAATAGACCTCAGAGACTATACCTGTGCTTAATCAACACATTTTCAGATGTCACCCACTTATAAAACATGCTCCGTACAAAGAGGGTTGCCGGGCTTGCCAGTGCTCCGTATCTCACGTATTTCTCACACCTGCACGATCTCAACCTATACGTAACATCTTTGTAAATCACTACAACCTGAGCCTACGACAGCCTCACCGTGCTATTCCTAGGCGTTGGCCTTTTCCCAGAGGGTTCTAGTTAATTGCCTTTGATAAATAAATAATAAAATCTCTTTCTACAAAAGGCTCATCAGAAGTTTTAGTTACTCGGGAAAATGCTTTGAAAACAACCGTGTGCGTGTTTGTAGTCCTTGCCAGGGCAGCTGTTGGGAATTATTTTCATTCTTCGCTTGGAGTGATGATCCATTGTCGATATGTACAATAATACGTTTGTATGTGGCACCTGGAGTTATTGATAGAAATAGCAAAGGGAAGAGGCTGGGGTCTGTTTAATAATTTAGGCTCGTATATATGAAGACCCTTTTCTGCACCTCGTAAAAGGGTTACCGTTTTCAGGCGTCCCAGTGAAACCTTTAAAACCTGTAAATCCTATAAAAACCTTCTTTTTTTTTCAAGGAATCTATATACCCTATAAAAAACCTATATTTTCACTGTAATTCAGATTGTCAAATGACACGAAATCCACATTATCACTTTATTTAAGAGATCATAAATGTGTTTAAGAATCAACTGTTAGTGTGACTTCTTGCAAGACTGGCTTGCCTGTTGGAAACGCAACATGCGTGTACATGTTTGCTTGGTATAACCTGATGAGCCAGACATCCTGAAGTCCTGCAATTTAGTACTAAGTACATTTTTTAGAAATCAAAAACTGAAAATAAGCGATTGACTATACTTTGACTCTTATTATGCTGAATATGTTAACCCTGAAAACCTATAAAAGCCTATGTTTTCGGCCTTGAAAAACTTGTAAAAATCTATATTTTGATTTTCAAAATCTATAAAAAAAACCTATATTGAGGAAGTGGGGCACTGGGAGGCCTGCTTTTGATAATATATTTACGCTCGTTCGCTAAGACGGTCTAAGAGGTCCAAAAGTGTTGAATAAGGTTGAGCCACATAGTCCCCGGGTTTCCTTTGCATATAGTAATTAGTAGAAACTGAACGAGAGTTCGTAGTGAGAGGTAGACCCGACCGGGGTATATAATCAATATATAACGACCCACCATGCTTGTACATGCAGCAAAACCCAGTGGGAAAATCGAATTCCCACCTCGTTTTGTAGCATGTACAGCAGGGTCGGGTTGTTCTATTTGATTACTTGTTGATATGCTAAACCTTACTGGTGTGTTTTTCTTCATAAATCAGATCAGGAGGTAGACCGCGATACTTCTCTGTTTGCGAACCTTGGTCCAATAAAAAATGATGCGATGTCATGCACGTGTCATGCACGTGACTCTCACGGCCCTGTCACGTGATCTGCTTATACTTTAATAAGGGATATGAGTAAAGATCTGCTGGGAGAGTGATGAGAAAATAGTTGTCTCCAACACAGGCTGACAGGTCACACAAAGCGCACACTCTCCTAGCAGAGATCCTGCGCTCTACTTCCTGCGGCCGCTTGTGTCCTTGCCCCGACCTGCCTTTTCGGGACAAAATTTGTTTTAAGATATCGTTATTTCCGATCTCTTTGGGTAATCTTTTGTGTTTATTTTACTGACATGGATTTAACAACAATTCTGTTTGTTTGTGTCTTGAAATCCTGCTTGATATCTAGGACGATTTTATTGGATGGTGGACACCATATGTGTCAGGGTTTTAAAAAGGTTCATAAACAAACGGCTAGCTGATAGCGAGCGACCGTGGGAGGAGGTTCGCTCAAGTTAAGCCTCGTTCATCCACGAGGTTTTTAAACAAACGATGTGTGTCAAACATACGACCATTTGTACGAACGATTCACATGTTTCCCTACGATCTAGTTTACGAAACGACATTGGGCGTGGATCGTCTATGAGGTCATACATCGTTCGGTAGATCGTATCGTCCACTGCTCGTATCGTTCAACATTTATGTAACGGACCCCAGGGTAGTAGGGGTGCTCATGTGCTCTTTTGAGAATGCATTGGCTTCAACTTTGGATGGCCACTACCCTGGTCCCCAACAGATGGACAAACAATTTATAAGGTCTTTCTGGACATGTATCCAAGCATAAAAAACAGCCAAATTTAAATGTCTTCAAATGGGTTACAGCTTCTTTCAAACCTGCAGTTTGTTTACAAATAGACTCGGAATGTAGTCACTTCCTGTTTCGCTCTGACGTCACTGGGTTGAGGCAGAGATTAGTAAACACAAACGCTACAAAAGATCTGCTGGGAGACTGAAAAGTGCAGTGACGCAGGGCGACAAAGACCAATGAGCTGCAGAATCTGAGGCCTTATTATGACACCAACTCACTCTTAGTCAACGGAGACGTGCATTTCTTTCCAATTCGGGAAAAAAACCATTGACAGGTGAGCGATATAACGGCGTTTGTACGTGTTGCCAAAAACAGATGAGTAACAAACGAATAGACAGCAAAATATTGACAAAAAGAGGAAGAATTGGAAGATGGTTGCTTGCCAAGCACGATCATGCCTTATGTTCCATTCGCAGATTAGAGTTTGGTTATTTAATAGAATGGATTTCAGGCAGATTTTGTAGTGCAATTTATTGCTGTTCTAGTGGGTGTCTTTTGGGAGGTTATCCCATATTTGGCTATCTATAGTGGGGAACTGTGGTATCTTTCAAGTTCTGGATATCGAATGTGGATTACTGTCTTTTCATTTCGTCTATTGGTTCGTCTGCTAATAATGATAAGGAACTGCATCGAGATCCATAGATACTGAAAATATGCTATGAGTATCATTGTGGAGTAATATCATGAGGCAAAGCTGAGTGAGATTATGTATCAAACCAAACAAAGTAGTGAAGAACACCTACTTTTCACCTCCAGCAGTGAGGAACACCTACTCGGAGGCAAAAGGACAGGAACATCTCCTATCTGCCCTGGAACACTAGATCCGCGCACCCCTACTACCCTGGGGTGCGTTACATAAATGTTGAACGATACGAGCAGTGGACGATATGATCTACCGAACGATGTACGACCTCATAGACGATCCACGCCCAATATCGTTAAGTAAAGTAGATCGTAGGGAAACATGTGAATTGTTCGTACAAATGGTCGTATGTTTGACACACATCGTTCAGGACATCGTACGATATAACACATTCCAGTACTAACGATCATTCAGTACTGGTATTCAACCCACAGCACATAATCGTAGGTATTTCGGTGTATTCTACTGATTGTTCATTAACAATTCATATCTTGAGGTTTTGGGTTCAGATACTCAGGAGAAAATGCAATATTTTCAGAGTTACAGTATAAGCTTCAGCCACGACACCCCCTTGAGGTGTCGTTTATGTAACGATTCTGAGGCAGCCCATTGAATCGTATCGTATAAAGGTCGTAGCTGTACGATCAAAACACTTATGTAACGATATAATCCCTAGAACAATCATACGATCTTTAATATGATCGTCCAGAATGTATTTAACGGACCCCTGGTACTCCCACCAATTAGCACAGCATCATTCCCGTACCCAGAACCGCCTTCCATTGTAGCCAAAACAACAACAAAACCAACAGACCTAATGCATAACATAAATATGAACACAGAGTATGTGTCAGCCGCTCTACATTGGATTCACCTGTCTGCATACAGGCAGCATGAGGTGCACAATGCATGACTAGGTGAGAACAATTACCACGTTGAGAACGGCTCTGTACAGTAAGTCAACAACAGGGGTCGCCTATGGCAACAGCATCAATGCTTGATACATGGTCGCGCTGAACAAAAGCTGACTGCCAGTTAGGGTGGTGATCTGTCGGGTGTGGCTGCTTATCTTATATAGGCTGTAAATTATGTTTGGTGATTTTTAATGGCAGGGCTTTTAGGTGTCTCTAAATGATGACCTGATTTGAACCTTGCACCAGTTGACCCCTGCAGCAGTGCTTGCCAGTGGTCTGGAAGCTGACACCATGAGGGAATGAATCTGGTAAAAACTGAACAGTTTGCAGTGACCGTGCAGGAAAAATTACCATCTCACGTCCTTTACTATTATTATGTTACAAAGGTGCTTTCCACAGCATTATCACACCCCTGGTATTTTTCCCCAATAGACTTAACATTGGGAACTTTTATCTTAGCCGGGAATAAATGTCCATAGGCTTAACGTTAGGAACTCGTTCTCAAGACCTCAATAGGTTACTGACATTGTTGGTGCACCCCTCCCATAAGATCTCACACTCTCTAAGTCGAATTCTTTACAAGGTTCTCACTGCGCTCTATGGGAGAAGAATTCTTAACAAACTAGGCTTAGAGCCTTGATTATCCACTGGCACACAGTACCTGTTTATAGGTATCTTTGGGTTACATTGATGTACGTCTTTTGCACGAGAGGCAGGTCAGTGGATTATCAGGGCTCTAAGCTTAGTTCGTAAAGAATCCTTCTCCATAGAGCGTAGTGAGAGTACAGAATACGACTTAGAGAGTGTGAGATCTTATGAGAGAGGTGGTTCCAGTTCGATATACACATACAGAATACATAGACAATAATCGATGGTTTTGTGGACAGGAGGCCGTAGACTACGAGAGGTTGACGCGTAGTAATATTCGAGCCTGTCCACATAACCATCTTTTTTTTGCATTTATTATCCATCTTTTCGAATGAATTAAACCCAGTAATTGCTATATTAAAGGGTATATCAAAAGGGACTCTTTCTTTGCTCTATAGCCCAAAGGGACTATTTTCCCCGTATAGCATGGTTTTGCGGCCGTATACCACAGATATGAATCCGTATACTACAGTTATGGTATCTGGGTCGTGGTTTACTGGGTCCCCATACATTTTCAATGGGGTCTTTGTATACAGTGGAAAATAATTAAATAATAATGATGACTGTTGCCCAGTCTTGAGGTAAGAAACTGGCGCAGTGAATACTTCAATGTGATCATCTTGGGAACAAAATAAAATGAATTGATGAGCCGGAGAATAAAATAAAATAAAAAGTCGGACGGCTCACTTTACCCCGGCTCGGTCCCAAAGAACGGATTTCTGTTCTTGTTCCCTGCTCCGGCCGTGCACCCCTACAGACGCACGTGGATAAATGTCAAATGCCCAATTAAGGTAACAATGGGTGTGCTGCCATAGGCACTCACCGCAGCGTCACACGGTGGCAGCGGGCCGAACTAATGTCGCCAGGAGGGGGGAGAGTACGTAGACTTGGTCAAGTCTTTGATTATGAACATTCATTAAATGATTAAACACAAAAGGAATGAAGTTCATTATAGTATGTATCCTTCTCTGACTGGTCCATGAATGAAAGACTTGTCCAGTAGGAACAAAACTTCCTGCATATGTCACTCCCTGTAACCCTACACCTCCTCCTACCCCTCCCTCCTCCCCCTCCTCCAGTTCTCTGGCTGCCTATATTGTCATAGCAATAAATTTCGCCTGCTCCTGACTGACCCAATTGAGATCAAAGTGAAAGGGTATCAATCTCCCAGCAGATATCCTGACCAGAAGCCAGGATATTTTTATGGAGAGAGAATGCTGGAGCTAAGCAATGCCATAAATCCAACACCATTACCGATTGTACCAGTCCCTGTATCCCAGCGAGTAGGGTAGCCATAGGATGCACGGACTGGAGCCAGTCCTGTATCCCAGCGAGGAGGGTAGCCATAGGATGCAGGGACTGGAGCCAGTATCCCAGCGAGGAGGGTAGCGATAGCGTGCAGGGACTGGAGCCAGTATCCCAGCGAGGAGGGTAGACATACTATGCAGGGACTGGAGCCAGTTTGTATCCCAGCGAGGAGGGTAGCCATAGGATGCAGGGACTGGAGCCAGTATCCCAGTGAGGAGGGTAGCCATAGGATGCAGGGACTGGAGCCAGTATCCCAGCGAGGAGGGTAGCCATAGCGTGCAGGGACTGGAGCCAGTATCCCAGCGAGGAGGGTAGACATAGTATGCAGGGACTGGAGCCAGTTTGTATCCCAGCGAGGAGGGTAGCCATAGGATGCAGGGACTGGAGCCAGTATCCCAGCGAGGAGGGTAGCCATAGGATGCAGGGACTAGAGCCAGTATCCCAGCGAGGAGGGTAGCCATAGGATGCAGGGACTGGAGCCAGTATCCCAGCGAGGAGGGTAGCTTTAGGATGCAGGGACTGGAACCAGTATCCCAGCGAGGAGGGTAGCCATAGGATGCAGGGACTGGAGCCAGTCCTGTATCCCAGCGAGGAGGGTAGCCATAGGATGCAGGGACTGGAGCCAGTATCCCAGCGAGGAGGATAGCCATAGGATGCAGGGACTGGAGCCTGTATCCCAGCGAGGAGGGTAGCTATAGGATGCTGGGACTGGAGCCAGTCTAAAGAGTGCGGTGCGGTTCTCACAGGGAAATCACGCGCGTCGCTGACAATCCGCTTGGAGAGTGAGGACGAGGACGGTGGATGTGACATTTTGATGGCATTAAAAATGGACAGTAGGAGATGACGTGGGTGGTCCGGAGCACGGCTCAGTGGTCGACTCAAACGTGATTGTTTCTTTTTAAGAAGGGTGGGTCCTTAAACCCGTTTACTTGAAAAGTGATACTGAGTTTGGGTGAGAGTCGCAGAGAAAGAAGAAAGCTTGGTTATTCAATTATTAATGTCATTTTTTCACTTTTCTATGGAAATCCTTTTTTTTCATTTTCAGTTCATAAGTCTTCTTTCTATTATACGTACCTCTGCGTGAATGGCTTACACGTATGCGTCAGGGTTACGGATTTCATTCTGCACACTGTGCACGAACTATTACCACGTGACTTGATTTAAAATGGCGGTCCTACTGATTCCAGGTATATGATAATAAGGAGACATAGTGGGTGTTTCTGAATTACACATGTATGTTTTTTTCATTCCACGACAACATGGTACTGTCACCTTTAGCTTGTTCTCAACTTAACTTCACAGTGTTTAACGGTGAGTAGCGGTCTCTTGAGCAATAAAATATGTCTAGTTTATTTGGCTTTATCTGAAGGGCGGGTTTAAATATTTCCTGATGCATGTATTTGGAGAATTCTAGTGGTGATACCAATAGGAAGTTCAAGTTGATCGTGACTTTTCACAAGTATATCTTAACTGTGAAATTGCTTTGTTTGTAAAATCATCAACGTTTTATTAAAATGTTTACTCAAAGTTTGCAGTTAGACAAAAGGATGCCATAGGAGCACTCATGATGATAATGTGCATTTTTAGGTACCTCAAAACGCACAGTATGAACTGCACGATTCCCGCTAGTCTATGGCAGGGCGTACCCAGTACGCCCAGTCCCAGACTGGAGGTACCTGGTATGCCCAGTCGCAGGCATTTTTTTTTTAATATAATGCATTTTTGATATTTGGTGAAAAGATTTTCTCTGTCTACTGAACTAGACCCTGTTCCGCTTCCCCATGGAGGTGTGGGTATGGGGTCTGCAGTTCTGTTCCAGAATTCTGTAGTTTTTTTTTTTTTATATTTGATATTTGATACGACTTAGTCTCAGACTATAGCGCCAGATCCACTAAGGCGATTTTCCATGCGAATTTGGGTTCGCAGCCGTTCGCAGACGTTCGCATGGACATGTGAATGCCTTGCGACAATATTCAATATATTGAATATCATCGCATGGGATTCGCACAGTCGCATGGATCGCTGACGCATTCGCTTGGTCGCCTTAGTGGATCTGGCGCTTAAGCGTGCCTAGGTACCTCCAGCCGCAAGCTCTAAAGTCAGAAGGGGGGTCGTTCACACACATTTTTGCGTGTACCTTGCGACTGGGCGTACCTCCAGTTTCAAGCGCGGTACCTCCAGTCTCAGACTAGAGGTACCCACTCGCAAGCCCCCCTCCCCTATTTGTACATTGTGAACAGCCCTTAAGGAAATAACAGATATCGGTAAGCGGAAATCTCTGCTTGTTAATTAAGTAGTCAGACAATGTCGTCTTCGTGCTGGACCACCTTCCCGTTGACACACGATCCTCTGCCGTCCCCAGAGGCATTCTACACAATAATTGCCTTTCCTGAGTCTCAGCGATTACTTCTTCACACAGTCGATATGAGATCGCATATCAACAAATAGGTGATTTCTCAACAGAGACATTAGCTCATAGAGATATTAGCTCATGAATCCAATAAATCACTAATATGTGGAGGGTAGTTCCCCTGTTGTTTGCAGTTTTAGCAGGCCTTATTCTACATACAGTAATAATTCTGCTTGGTAGTTTCCTTATGATTCAAGTCTAAGTACGTTATGTCCGAATTCAGGGGTCTGATTTTTTGCCTTGTTTATTGTTATATGCATTTACTATATACCCATGCCGTATATACTGTAAATACGTACCGTTTTGGCATATGACGTAAAAATACTGTACGGACCAGTGGTCCGTACACCAAAATACGGACTACCTACCCATACACATTTATTAAAATTTTGGTTGTTAATAAAGATGAAATTGATTTTTTTTTAAATTTCGGGTATATAGTAAATATATAACGTCCAACCATGCTTGTACAAGTCACAGAATTCGATGCTAATTTACCGTTTGTAAGGAACTCGGCGTAAACGCCTCGGTCCGTACGTACCGTAAATTATCATCTCGTTCTGTGACTTGTACAGCATGGTCAGGACGTTCTATATAAGTATGGCCGTATGTCTTCGGAACACTACCTACTGCTCTGGGTGCAGTACAAATTATATCCGCATATGTTATGGATCTATGTTTTAATAAATGAATTTTTTTCGGGTTTTTTTGGTTGATGATAAAAAGAAAATGTAGTGACTGAGCCGTAATGATGTCATTCTCAGCCTTTGTATTATGAATACGTGCCTCTGCCTCCGGCGTTGAGACGTATTTATGTTATTCTAAAAAACTCGAATGTTCCTCCCTGCAGGCACAGTAACCCCGTTTTCTCTTATTTATCTCACCTCTTAACATTGCAATTCGTATCCAACGCCGGTTGACTATTTAGGAAAAACACTCAATGAGGGATTATGTCACAAATATTAGCCCATTAGTCAATGTGAACGCTGAGATAAGTTCAGAAACCTATTCAAGTTTAGGGTCAAAGCTCGATCCCAAATACGTTTGAATTGCTACATAATTCATGCGGCTTCGCCTTGTGAACTACTACGTGATTCAAACTTGATGGGATACAAGCTCTGACCCTAACCTTTCATAGGTTTCCTCTATAAACTAAAGCCTTCTATTTCAGATTCCATATAATTCCAATGAATTCAAATCTGATCCTGTTGCGATTCCTGGCTCTGACTATCTTGCCTTGTTTGCTACAGTTCCTCTCAACCTCCTTTGAAGGAGAGTCATTGTCTAATTTCCAGTGTTATTTTTCTGTCATTCCTTTCAAGCCTCGAAGCCACGGCGGCCATTTTGTCACGTGACGTCTCACTAGGAGGCCGCCATTTTGTCACGTGTTATGATAACAGCTGGTTCCCGACGTGTTCGCCTCTGGGGAGTGTGTTTTTAAAAACACCAGCGTCTCCTGGTTCACTACCACGCCACGGCGTGCTGGTTGTGTGACGTCACGTGCTGTTTGTTGTTCACCACTAATTGTATGAGATGCACTGAGATTTGGGATGGATTGAAGGGTGAGAAGAGCAGGCTTCGTACAGAGCATGGAAAAGCTTATTATCATGCTTTTAGGTTTTCCAGGCCTGGAAAAGCCTGGAATTCTTACAGAGAGCCTGGAAAAACCTGGAAAATCTAGATTTGCATAAAAACAATTCATTTTAGTCTATGAAATTCTGGTCATTATTAGCTTTCCTTAACTACGGTACCTGACTCCCTGTGGAATTTCAGTGACTTAGATTCAATATTTCCAAAAATCCTTTATTTGACCATTTATATTTAATTGCTAATAACATAGATTGCTTTTGATTATTTGTCTTCATATTCAAAAGTGAAAAAAAAGAAGAATTATGAAGATATCTATCCCACACCACTGAAATTACAAAGGTGGTAAGGAAGATAAAGAGAATTTGAACTATATTTGGTGATGAATCATACATGGTTTTACAAAGAGTGACCATATATATACCCTTCAGAAAACAAACAATGACTGTTTCTACTAGCAAGAAGGTATTCTTCACATTGTTATGTCCCTAGAAACAAAACATTAAAGCCTGGAAAAAACCCTGGAGTCTTATTTGGCAATCTGGAAGGGAGAGGGCTGCCTTAGATCTTTCACGGTGAAAAGGCTGGATTATTGTGCTACATGTGTTTAGACATAGTTTATCATTATGCCTGATTCCCACTAGGCGATTTTGGGCCATGTGCATGTCTTCAGTCAGCGACTATGTGCACAAATTTCTAGGGGTCTCCGATGATTCTGTTGGTCATGGAATAAGTCGGTTGGTGATGGCCCTATTGCATGATCCTTACGTAATTTATCGGTGACTACTTCAGTTACAAGGCTGTTTCCATTCACCGATCTGACGTCGGTATACCAAAAAGATCAATCGGGGGTTCCCAGCTGGTGCTGTATTATTGGCCAATGGGAACTGGCCTATAATACTGCGGGACCCAGGTCACTCTCCCAGCAGTTCTTTCGCATTGCTAGTGCTTGTTAATCTCTGTCTCAACCCAGTGATGCCATACGCTGGTTCCTTGGGTATCCACTAAAGACAGTGGGAACCAGCCAACATTTCAGATTCAAAACAAGGCAACTGTCAAAAGTTATGAAACTCAAACAACTCATATATCATGAGTTTGGAAATATGAGATTTGTTAAATGAGCTTCACAGACAACGCAGCTTTTATCAGCTCTAAACCACTTTATACTGTGAATCAATATTTGATTAGACTGCCCCTTTAAGTGAGCACATGTGTTTTGTTGACAAACAAAACCCTGCAACATATGAGATACTTCCCACTGAAGAAAGCAATCCCTTTGACTATCTCTGATTTTACATCACAAATAACAGAAATGAGTCATTTACCATATAAATATGTGCATCTCTATCTACAAGTAGAGCACAAAATACTGCCCAAAGCGCTAAGATTTTAGGATATATGAAAAACTTGGCGAATGGGACAGATTCTGTAACAAACAGGCAGGTTGAGGCAGATAAACAATGACGTATGATAGTGTACTCCCTTGTCTAGATGGTATAATACCCATTCTCCATCACCTATGAGAAGCCTAGTTTGTGTATTATCCAGCCATTAAAAGGCTACGATGAGTTGTATATGAAACAAAGGTTAAGCGACACTTTGTATACCGAAACCCAGTAGGCCTGACAATGAAAACCAGCTGACATGCTACCAGCTGATGTCATCGGCCTCTTTGTTGACATGTAAATCCACTGAAATCAAATCATTTGTATAAACAATCTCCTAATGTCAATAAAGAAATGATTGAAAAAGAAAAGATATACAAGCGGCCAGAGGAAGTAGAGCACAGAATCTCTTCTATGAGAGTGTACCCGGATGTTGGGTGTAAATGTCGTCTGCAGCGTGGTTCGGGTTTGACCAGGCAGGGGGCGCTGTGAGAGTGATTTACCGGTGTGATGCGAAAATCGGTTACCTTGCGAAACTCTGCTTTTATCGCCCATGAGCATGCGCAGTGATGAATTTGACGATTGGAGAGTGCGGAAATCATCGGGCGCTCCCATCCTAGTTTGTACCACTCTCCTCCCAGATCTTTCGTGGCACTAGTGCAATCATCGATTTACGTTTCGGCCATCAAGCGATAATAACAGAAAGCTAGGGTCTCCGAAAATGGCAAAACCCTTTGCCAGCTAGAGCCTCGTTTGGGTTTGAACATTCCGCTCCTGAGAATTCTGCTATGTTTTCCGAGGCTCCAGAATAGTCCGTGAAATGTGAGAGCAAGAACGTCTTTACACGCATGCGCGAGTAGAGTGGGCGATAAAAGCGGAATTTCGCAAGGTAACCGATTTTCGCATCACACCGGCCATAAAGCAGACGACTTTAATCCTAATGTTCTCTTAGCTTCTCCTGGAGCTGTCAGAATGTGAGATGACAGGCTTTTCTTTTCTTTTCTTTTCTTCAAGATTTATGTATTGGGTCTGATATGCAGTACAAATAGATTTTACACAGTTTTATATAGGAGTTGTACCACCTTGATGGCCCAATAAAGGGGCAGTTGTCTCAATTGCAGTGGATTGATCATAGAATACGGTTCGGTATAGTTATGTGTCTGTGTGTTTGTACTGGGAAAGGTTCAATATCCTCCGAGAAATGAATACATAGACAATAATCGATGGTTTTGTGGACAGGCGGCCGTAAACCACGAGGGGTTTACGCGTAGTAATACACGAGCGATAGCGAGTGTATCACGACGTCAACCTCTAGTGGTTTACAGAGCCGCCTGTCCACATAACCTTCGTTTGTTGCATATATTATTCAGCTTTTCCAATAGATGAAACCCAGTAATTGTCATATTAAAGGTTATAACAATAGGGACTATTTCTTTGCTCTATAGCACAAAGGGACAAATTTTCCCATATACCATGGTTTTGAGGCCGTATACCACAGGTTTGAATCCTAATACCACAGTTATGGTATCTGACAGGTTTTATATACTGGGTCGTGGTTTACTGAGTCCCCATACACTTTCAATAGGATCTTTGTATACGATTGATAATAAATTAGTTTGTACCAGGTACAATATCAAAGGATATGCCATCTCAAAAGTGTCTTTACCTACATATCTATAATCAACGGTTCACTCAGTCATAGAGCAATACATCCCAGTTCTTAGTTAAGTGCTTAACCTTGCCTCATATCGTTAAAGCCGGATGCCCATCTACCGATTTAGGGTTGAACGATTAGTTCCCAAATCGTTTAGGAGTCGGTCGCCTTGTCGCAGGCAAATTACGTAACGTCTCGCTCGATCCACACACTGATAAAATCGGTGTATGGTCCACTAATCGCTGGGGGAGGGCAAAAAACAAAGAAACCGAGTGTTCACTAATCGCTGGGTAGCCTTGCCTAGCTGTCCTATATCTACCAACTCTGTTAGGATGGCTCGGCTGAGACAAATTACCCTCCGTTTGTCGCCGACAAACGTACATAAATGTTCCGAAATCGGTAGATAGGCATTGGGCTTTAGCATTTACACCTAACGTTATGTCATATTTATGTCAGTTTACCGCCACAAGTCGATTTATAAATTAATCATGAACAACAGAGAGAATCTTTCTTCATATTTGCAGCATTCAGATGCATGTGCCTGATATTGCGAATACGTATCCTTTATGAGAGAATTATACCGTTTTTAGGTGTTTGATGTAGTGGACTTTGCTAGTAGGAGAAAAACAGCATGCTGATGCAACATCAAATGATAATCTGCATTATTTTGCATGGATTTAACTATCATTAATCCATCCTAGATTAAATACGTCAGATATACAGCACGAGCGTGCTATAAACCAAAGATGAGAGATTATATGGTGTCAAGTGTTGATTTTTGCTCGAGAGAACATCAATGTAAGGTTGAATCAGAATAAAAATAAAATAAAAACACAAAAAACACGTGAGGCTCAGATATCCATCAAATGGTGTCACAAAAATATGACGTAGCAGACTTGTGACACAAGATTTAGTTTCAAAATGTGTTTCATTTCAGGGCTTTAAAAGGTTCATTAATGTTCTGGTTTTATAGGGCCGAATTATACTCCAATCCTGACCTGAGGTCTCTCTGGCTTGACGCCTTATGCCCAATTCCCACTAGGCGATTTTAGGGCATGTACGGGGCTTCAGTCAGTGACTATGAGCACAAAGTTCTAGGAATCTCCCATGTCGCTAAGTGGGAACGCAAAATTGCAAAATCATCGGCAACTCTTGCACTACCCCATGTGGTGCATACATGAGTCGTCGACTCAAGCCCATCCCAAAAAGGCCCTGGTCTCTTGCAATTAAATTTCAAACATTTTTTTAATTTTCGGGCAGCTAGTCGCTGACTCTGCCCTACCACCCCACTATGCAACTAGCATCTCCTGGCGACTATGCCAAGCACCAGTCTCTTGGGCAAAAATCTCCTAGTGGGAATCGGCCTTTATAGTCTTCTCTGAAATTATGACCCCTCCTAGTCTCCTCCTGGTGGCCACCTGACGCACACAAAAGGGGTGCGTCTGGTCTAGCGTTATGTCACTCGGTATTAAATTGCGCGCCCCCAGTGGTCATCGGTGGTTAAATCAAGGGAATTTCAATGGAGCAGCAATGAACCACCACACCCGTCAAACATCAGTTATGTGCCAGATTTAAGTCCTGGATAGAGAGTGGGACTGATTTCAGACACTAATATACAGTTTTAGATAATCCCTTCTTGATATATTTACAACTTGTCACCTTATATATTGATATCTAGTGTGTGTTCTTATCATACATGTATCGTTCTTGCCGATAGCTAACAAATATGTCTATTTCGTATTTTGCAGGTATGTGAAGTGCGATTTGAATTACATAGAATTAAGGTGAGCTTTTTAATATTTCCCCAAGATATATATATTCATATATTCTATATGTATATATGTTATAAATGAATGGAAAAGGCTGACCATATAGTGTATAATATAGAGGAAACCTATGAACGTTTAGGGTCAGAGCTCAGTTCCCATCGAGTTTGAATCGCGTAGTAATTCACAAGGCGAAGCCGTATGAACCACATAGCGATTTAAAAAAGATGGGATCGAGCTCTGACCCTAAACCTGAGTAACATTAACTAATGGGCTAACATTTGTGATATAATCCCCCATTGGGTATTTTCCCTAAATACTCAACGGGCGTTGGATACGAGTTCCCAATTTTAGGTATATGAGGGGAAAAATACCAGGGGTGAGATAAATAGCTGCAATTTGCTATAGTGGCCTAGACACAGGAAATCTTCCTACAGTCACCCAGTGATCTTTCTCATGGATGAAGCCCTCTGATTGGACGAAATACGTCACGTGACATTCATGGTTCATCCTCGCTATTTCATCCTGGTAAAAAATGACAGGTAGTAGTCCCTATTAAGGACATGCCTATGATAAATCCTCATTTGACAAAATGCTGTCGACTCGACTGTCTCTTTGATGGATCTTGTCTGGTTCTATCATTACGACACATAAATCACTGCATGAATTACAGACATGAACTACAGTCAGATTGGTCAGAATACCCTCCATGATAGCGCACATTGGTAGCACTGGCACTATTCATCATGTTGCAGAAGAATCTAGCCTATGATTAGTGTACCCAATGAACTTGCATTGGTCATTGTGAAGAAATGCGAAGTATCCTGTTTGTGACCATACGATTCCTGGAAAGATGTAGGACAGATGGATAATGATCACTAGGGGTCGTTGCTCCTAGAAATGTGGGAAAAGCATTGCACCAGTAATCTCGTGTGGTATCGTTATTTTCATGTTGTATCGCTACCTTTAAAACAACACATTTTCAGTGTCCTAGGTTCATCAGGTTTCTAATTAAATATAGATGGCAACATAGTTATGATGCGACCCGCAAAAGATCTGGGGCAACGCTGTTGACCTCGGATCATTATTCTGTGTTCCGCAAAATGTTGAGCAACGACCCCCAGGGGGAGCCACTTTGCCGCAGAGCAGGTGCTCTCCACTGATGGAGGTAAAAAAGTAGGTCTTCGGCACTACTGGAGGTGCAAAAGTAGGTGAGTGATAATAGGCCACTGTCACAGTTCTAGCCTTTCTTACATATGTGTATAGAGCCTTTCACGTGAAAACAAACATGTCCTGGGTTTCATCTTTAAGTCGTCTTAAACAGGGATGGGTGTAGAGAGACAACGAAGGCATTTTAAAACTTTTAGAGTCATTTGAGTTTCATAAAAACAACAAGCCACAGTACAGGAACTGCCCACCGAAAGATGGTCTCATGAACTAACAACGGCTCTGTACCCTATAGCACTGGGGATGTTTCCTGCATTCTTAAGTAGATTAGCCTTCTCGAATTTTCCAAATCTCTTCCTGAAATTAAGGCCAATAATGTCAGCATCGCATTTCAATCTTCTACGATTTAGTCAGCAACAATCGATAACTGCAGGACAATTTTATGTAACACTCGAGATAGGGGTGGGGAGGTAGCTCAGTGGATAAGGCACTGGACTTGTGATCCCAAGGTTGTGGGTTTAAGTCCCATTGCAGCCACTCTTCTCCTTCATCCCCAGCAGTGGTAGATTTACTGCTATATCAAAGGCCAGTCCTTCTCATACCATGTCCATGTGGTGTGGTGTACAGCCACCTTTCTCCTTCACCCCCAGAAGTGGTAGATTTACTGCTATATCAAAGGCGAGTCCTTCTTATACCATGTCTATGTGGTGTGGTGTGGTGTACAGCCACCTTTCTCCTTCATCCCCAGCAGTGGTAGATTTACTGCTATATCAAAGGCCAGTCTTTCTCATACCATGTCTATGTGGTGTGGTGTACAGCCACCTTTCTCCTTCATCCCCAGAAGTGGTAGATTTACTGCTATATCAAAGGCCAATCCTTCTCATACCATGTTTATGTGGTGTGGTGTACAGCCACTTTTCTCCCAAACCCCAGTAAGTGGTAGATTTACTGCTATATCAAAGGCCAGTCCTTCTCATACCATGTCTATGCGGTGTGGTGTGCAGCCACCTTTCTCCTTCATCCCCAGCAGTGGTAGGTTTACTGCTACATCAAAGGCCAGTCCTTCTCATACCATGTCTATGTGGTGTGGTTACTAAATGAACTCTCGCCTCGGGATGCAGTGTCCGGTCTGACTTCGAGTGGAGACAATTCGTCTTGATCATCTTCAGAACCGATCCATGCATTCTGACAGGAATAGAACCACGGCACCCTTCATTTGCCGGTTCAAATTTTATGGTGTAGTAAAAGCATTACTTCAGACAGTAGCGACCAGGGAATAGGACAATTTCACAATCTACATCGCCATCTGGTGGGAATTGTTGGCAGGTTCCTCATGGAGGGTTACTGCCCCCATGCTACATGCTTAGCATGCATGGCATGGCATGGAAACACGTACCGTCAGGGGTATCTAAAGCCGGAGACACACCAAGCGAGTTACGGCAGCAGAAATTGGTGAGAATGTGCGATATTATTTTATATTAATGTCTCCCACCGTTAATGTAGCATCTCAGAAGCAATAATCAGGTGAAATATAAAATAATAGTTCACATACACGGCATTTTGTGTTGGCGATTCCTGAAATCGCCGCGTTTCTAGCTTGGTGTGTCTCCAGCATAAAGCCGGAGACACACCAAGCGAGAAACGCAGCGATATCGAGTATTACTTCTGAGAAGCTAAATTATCGGTGGGGGATATTACTATGAAATAATATCGCACATTCATGCCAATTTCTGTTGGCGATTCTTGAGATCGCTGCCGTAACCCCCTTGGTGTGTCTCCGGCATTACTAACTTCAGGCTAGCGACATGGCGTCCACCGGATGGAGATGGTACACTAAAAAAGAAATCAAGAAGGTGTGATCAAATTTGTTGTTCTCCACGAGTTTAATGCAGAGTGATTCAAACGAGGGGACAGCCGAGTGAATATCACTTAGCATTCAAACAAACAACAACTTTGACCAAAATGAGTTGCTTGCTGTATTAATCTCACCCCTTTATACACTAAGTGAATGTACGATGCACAGGATATAGACCATGGAGAACGGACTGCAATGCTTGTAGAGGCATGGAGAACGAGTTCCCAATGTTAAGCCTATGGGACAAAAATACCAGGGTTGAGATAAAGGCGTATACATGTGCATACTTTCTGTATTCAACTCACTAAAAGAATGGATGATGTACAGGATATAGACCATGGAGAATGGACTGCAGTACTTGTAGGGGCATGGAAAACGAGCTCCCAGTGTTAAGCAGGGTTCGTACAGAGCCTGGAAAACCTGGAAAAGTCTGGAATTATGCTTTTGGTTTTCCAGGCCTGGAAAAGCCTGCAATTCTCACAGAGAGCCTGGAAAAACCGGGGAAATTTAAGTTTTGTATAAAAAACAATTGTCTTAGTCTATTAAATTCTGGTCATAATTTGCTTTCCTCAACAACGGTACCTGACTGCCTATGAAATCTCAGTGACTTGGATTAGATAGTTCCAAAAATCCTTTATTTGACGATGTATAACAAATTGCTAATAATATAGCATGGATTTGATCATTTATTTTCATATTTAAAAGTGGCAAAAAATAATAAGAAGGGAAATTCGAAGATATCTATCCCAAACCACTGAAATTCCACAAGGATGATTAAGGAAATTTGAACTAAATTTGGTGATGAATCAGACATCGTTTTAAAAGCAGTGACCAGGTGTGCCTGGAAATAAATATATTAGAGCCTGGAAAAGCCTGGAAAAAGCCTGGAATTTTATTGGGCTGTGTATGTACGAACCAAAAATACCAGGGCTGAGATAAAGGACACAGCCTTGAGGACGTTGCACCTGTGAAGTAGAATTACAGAGGTCTTCAGAATATCTTCCAGGTCCCGTAAGATCTTACTCTCATTAATTAGCCGATACAGAGCGAATAAAGATCGACCTCGGTCCGAACGTAAGAGGTTAAACTGGCGGGAAGTGCAATACCATAAATCGGAGGGTTCGGAAGTTAGCTCAGTGGTTAATGCACTGGACTTGTAATCTGAAGGTTGTTGATTCGGGTCTCACTGCAGCCACTTTTCTCCTTCGCCGCCAGCAGTAGTAGATTTACTGCTATATCAGAGGCCAGTCCTTCTCATACCATGTCTATGTGGTGTAATATGCAGCCACCTTTCTCGTTCATGCCCAGCAGTAGTAGATTTACTGCTATATCAAAAGCCAGTCCTTCCCATACCATGTCTATGTAGGGTGGGAAGTAAAAGAACTCTCACTTCGGTAAATGTGTGGGGTGAGATTTCTACCTGAATTCATCACATAGATTCGATCACCACCCTTGTGGTGTAAAAGAACCTTGAGAAAGTCTGGTAAGGACCTATAATGGTGTAGGTATCGCGGGTAGGTATCGCTGCTCCCCCTGTTGCTACTCAGTTTACACTGGTGTTGCTATCTGGTATGATGAAAATGTAGCAGTTTCCCATAGACACCAATAGTTAAGGACTTATCTTTTCAGATGGCCTTCCCATAGAAGTTAGCATGGTGACATAGTAGATTTTTTAGCATTTCTCATTTGTATATGTTCCTAACTATCAGAATCCAGAATTATTCAAATATAGCAATAGAACATCAGTGTCATCTAGCCACGAAGTCAAAATATTGCATTTTCACATAGACACCAATAGTTAAGCACATACATTTTCAGATGGCCCTCCCATAGAAGTAAGTATGGTGACATGCCAATTCTTTTGCATTTTCTATTTACTGATATATTGAACTTATATCATCCGGAGGTATTTGTAAAACTCAATAGAATTTAGAAATCAAACGCATTTGTCTTTAAATCAAAACCAAACCAACAAACAAACGTCCTTTCTCTGATGAATTAAACGAATACACCATACGATACCAGGCATAGCCTGCCCCCCTTACCCCAACCCTCCCCTCACAACACACCCACCAGCCTCAAAAAGCACATCCCACTGATCCAGGGTCCCGCCCCCCTGGTGTGGCCACGTTACCAGGGTTACGCGCCCGACTGACATGACAAGCTCAAAAAGAGCCACAAAAAGGAGTTCCAGGTAAAGAAGACTCTTGAATCAAAAAGCGCCCGGTTATCGCCGATTAGTCCCGTTTTGCACACGGCCCCTCTGTTTAAAACGGATTAATTGTGAATGAAGGTACTTTGTCAAAACGGCCTGTCTCGTTTTAATCGTGTCATCATGCGGCAGAGAAAACAAACGAGGGGCAGTATTTCCAAAAACAGAGGAGTTATCTGGTAGTTTGGTGACATCAATTTTACTGTTTGTTATACACCCATGCCATATACAGTAAAACCCCACTTCTGGGACACCTCGCTTAAGGGGGGCACCCCACTTAAAGGAACAATTTTCCCGGAAAAGAAATTTGTATTTAGTTTATTTTGAACCCGCATAAGGGGACACCCTGCTTAAGGGATCATTTTGCTTGGTACGGAGGGTATCCCCTAAAGCGGGGGAAACGTACTGTTTCGCTATATAACGTAAAAATACCGAGCAGAACACTGTTCCGTACGGAAAAATACAGAACACTGTTCCGTACTGGGCCCGAGGAAACAAACGAGGGGGGTAGTATTTCCAAAACATTGCTGGAAAGGAGGAATTATCTGGTAGTTTGGTGGCATCAATTTTACTGTTTATTATATATACCTGTAGGCGAATGTCTTACACTATACCAGTCTCTATATATGACATGACCATGAAATATATACTGTAAATAAGCACAGTTTCGCCATATAACGTAAAAATACCGCTCGGAACACTGTTCCGTATGGCAAAATACGGTATACTGTTTCATACTGCAAAATACGGAACAATCTTCCGTACGCGTCGACTAAAATATTAGTTGTTAAGCCAAATTTACGGTTGTTTTTAAAAATCAATTTCGGGCATTTAATGAATATAATAAATCTCGTTTTGTAGCTTGTACAGCATGGTCAGGGTGTTTTATGTAAATACTGCCCTCAATGGAATAAACAATTACTCCCTTTATGTATGCTCACAGAATACCATACATTGCAGTTTGACGGGTGCACGCCCACTTCATCCATATATACGCCACGCATCCCTAATGTCAACCCCTTTCCCATAAACCCTTTCTTCTGTAATTTCTCATACATTTAGCCTTTAGTACTTTAATACTTGATACATGAGAACAGGGTTCCGTTCTTGTGAGCGTAAAGAAACTGGTTATTGAAGTATGCACTGTATTTCTGTTAAAGAAAATACGTGCTGTGCTATATCTAATGCCACATCGCAGCCCACAGCTGAAGTCCGTACTTCTTTTATTAAAACGTCATGCAACGGCTAAACAGTGGGTTGGGTAATTTATAAATAAATGTATTTTCAAAGTTTCATGGAGATGTCCCTCTGCCTTCACTGCCATATAAGGAATATCGTAGGCGTTGTTTCACCCAGCAGCCAATGATTGCATTCAGAGCAAACCACGACCTTCACCCTGACCTTCGTACATAGTGTTAATAGCGCCTTGGGACAATTCTAAAGTCTATAATTGACCTGAATCTAGTGGGCGAATACCACCTTCTACGCTTCCAATTCCAGTCACAATCCACTTTGCTTAATGACCATTTATGGCAAACTCTGTTTCTGTGTATTTGCCTTTTACCTCATTGCCTCATCTCATCTTGTAGAACACAACTATTATTCAGTGCTTTGAAAACCATCAGCTATGATCATTCATAGCCTAAACACACAAACCTTTTTAATTAAATCCATTGTAAACCAAACCAACCGTCTAGAGTAATTGGTGATGAGTGGCTTATTTTTGCAGGCAAATAGAAACCAAATTGGACCAGAAACTGTCGACTATGAATCACCACTTAAACAGTTTTATTATTTGAATAAAAGCGGGCGTCCACCAACCACGACAAGGCCACGACAGGCCTACGATTGGGAGGCCTGTCGTAGCCTTGTCGTGGTTGGTGGACCCTAGTTCCCGACCAGAGGCTATGACAAGGCCATGACAGGCTGCGACATGAAGCTTGTCGGGGGCCTGTCGGGGGGCTTTGGACAAGGTTACGACAATATCGAACATGTTCGATTTTTGCCATGACTTGAGCCTTGTCGTGGAGTGTTGTGGTTTCCTCGATATCACTGTCGTAGTGTGTCCGGACCATGGACGCCTTTTTTACGGGAACCAGCAACGTCTACGACATGCCCCGACACCGTTGTCGTAAAGCCCCTCTTCGCATGACAAGGATGCGACAAGGCGCCAATAGCATCTTTCTTGTTATTCACCCTATACAATAAGACGTAGGGTTTTAGGACAATTTTATAATCAAAATTTATAATATAACATTGGATTTCCCATATACCAAGGACTTAATGACTAATGGTAAATGAAATATGCTACCAGTGGTGTCCCCAAGTGGCAGACATCGGAACTATTTGATAGAGGCGTAAATATGACAGAAACAGGCGTCTATGTGATGTATATATGACCGCACCATGGACACGTATATATACGCCGATAGATAAAGCGTTTAGACACGGGGAATAGGACCACCTTGTATACGCAAAAGCATACCGGTATACGCCGTTCGCATATATATGTAAAGTGGTTAGTTTCGTGCAGTGCTCCAGATGAATGGGAAAGAAATATCTCGTCAACATTTGGTGATACCTTCCTATAAGCGTCACCTATAAGTGTCAGCGATAAGCGTCAGCGATAAGCGTCAGCGATAACGTCAGCTATCACTCACTTCCTGTCCGATACGTCATCATCCGTCATCCCCACGCGCATGCGTAGTGGACCGTATCCACACTGCGTCGTCCCTGTAGAGAAACCAACGAGAAAATTGATCAAACTGCCAGCAATTGGTTAGAAACTCTGGTGGGGTTTTCTCCCTGTAAGAGCAAGACTCATTTTTAAGCCTGGTTCAACTTTTTCTTACCGGGTCCTAATCCGGAGATCTGAGGTCAAAGGGAGAAGATCAACTTCCGGTCTGATCTCCATCTGGCAGTTCCGGTGCGGGGTCACGTGGGGGGCCTCTGGAGGTCACGTGGTCACATGGTCGGTCGTCATAGCTCCTCAGATCTCCACTATACAGAAGACTAATACCTATAACTGCATGGAGTTGTCCCTATGCCAACACTGCCGTATAACGAATATAGACGACATGGATTGACTCAGCAATGCTGCCAATGACTGCATTCAGGGCAAACCACGGCCTTGACCCTGACCTCCTTACATAGTGTTAATAACGCATTGGGGCGGTTCTACAGTCTATAGTTGACCTGGATTTCTTGGGCGAAAACCACTAGCATAATCACCAATAAATGCTAATACCGTAATGATAAAATCAGCAGCCATGCGAAGGCATATTTTTCTTTTCATACAGGTTTATGGATTTATACAATCATATCTATTTCCAGGTGTGAACTGTACATGTAAAGTACATATATATGTATTCTACTACTTCTGCTACACCAGAAGATTAGCACACTTTATAGAGTGGATATGAGATATTAAGTGAATGTATATATCGCTATAATGACTTAATGGGTGAGTTGTATAAACAGGGATGCCATGTTGTCATGTTGTCTCAAGATTTCAGTGATAATCTTCAGCTCTGTCTCTGTGCCTCTCGGTCTCTATCTCTCTGTCTCTGTCTGTCTCTTTCTGTCTCTTTCTCTCTGTCTCTGTCCCTGTCTATCTGTGTCTCTCTGTCTCTGTCTCTGTCTCTGTCTCTGTCTGTCCGTCCGTCTGTCTGTCTGTCTGTCTGTCTGTCTGTCTGTCTGTCTGTCTGTCTGTCTGTCTTGGTTTCCTCTATAGTCTTTGGCTGCTATGAGGTAGGAAGTGCCTTCTTCTCCTGACCCGCTTCGCTGTACGGGAGACAGTGTCAATGACCTTTGTGAGGAATGCCTCCTGAGGTGAGGAAAAGATGGACTCTCAAAGGTCACTGCACTGTGCACGGGGTTGTTATGCTGATAAATTGGGGCATTTTAGAGCGTACTCGAACGCGCTATATACATTGCCTAAAGGTTAGAGGAGTCATATATAGACCTTCAGTGTTCTGCAAAAATGTATCCCTTCTCTATCTGCGCTTTTTAGTCACTGTTATTTTTGGAGAGGAGCAGGGTGCCAGTGTCTCAGGGGCTTAGAGGCATGCCCAGCTGATAATGACCAATCACTCAAGACCGAAATACCTCAAGATCCACTGGTGCTTGATATGTTTGGATCGTAGATTCAGGCAGTTGCATAGATGACAAGTTAACTTGGTGCAGGTGGGTTACAAAAATGACCCATAGACTGAATGTAATCCAAACCTTTTAATTGTGGTTCCTTTATATTTTGCACGCTCATTCATCTGGAGAATTCCAGATTGAAAAGATACTCCGCAACTAAGGTAAAGAACTGAGCGGAGTGACACATATCGACAAGCAAAACGGGAATGTGGTAGACCGCGTAGTATGAACTGCGAACTGACTTTTTTATGATGATTTGAAAAAAAAAAAAAAAAATCCATTCATTTAGGTTTAATTGAGACACTCTTCGAAAGATGAAAGATTTCGAAACAAGCCAACAAAAACAGAAGATACGCTAAATAAAAATGGTTAGATCTAAGCTAAGTCTATAAATTTCATAATAGAAAACTGAAAATTGAGCAAAAATATTGACCATCTACCCAAATAAACATTTTGTAAAGAATTGCATTGCCATTGATGAATGACTCAACCACTCGAAGTGTATGCCTAAGATGTACGAGAAATGAAATCCTTGAAAAACATCTTTATCAGGTTTATATCCAGCCTAATCGTTGATGATACCTACCCCTCAGTGCACAGTCACCTGGTCAGGTCAAACTTCCGTCAGGTAGCATCCACATACACATGCTCATGGTATGTGGAGCGACCTGAGTGGAGTAAATCTCCATAACCTAAACAAGTTTACTCCGGGTCATTCCAGTTCAGACCACCTTATCTCAGACAAGCCCAGCTTAGATTAGCTTAAGCCGATTTCCACTTTAAGATTCTTCCCAGGCATAGTTGCTGGGAAACGTCAGTCACACAGCAGGTGGCAGGACGTAGTCGGCAACTAGCAGCCTGAAATTCTCAAACATGTTTGAAATCAAATCGCGAGAGACTAGTGCCTTTTTGGGACAGACTCAAGTAGGCGACTCATGCATGCACCACATCACCAATGATTTAGCATTTATACGTCCCTACTTCGTGACATGGCAGATTCCTAGAAGTTGCCAAATGACGCCTCGTACATGCTCCAGAATTGGGAATCGGACATAAGACACATCAGCTCAGAGCATCTTGTCTTGCTTGAGGCGGAGGGAGCTCACTGATTAGCTGATTTTTGCCAGCTCGGATCACCCCATCTAAGGACTGTGCTGCCTGTCGCTGGCAATGTAGACAGTAATCACAGAACTGTACGTGATGCTCACTAATAGTGAATGCGTTTATCTGTGACTACGCGTGAAACTTATGCCGCACGACGCTAACGTGAGTAGCTCACGAAGCAGCTCACAGAGCAGCTCACAGAGCAGTTCACAGAGCAGCTCACAGAACAGTCCGAAGTACATACCACAGAGCAGCTCACAAAGCAGCTCACAAAGCAGCTCACAGAGCAGCTCACGGAACAGCTCACGGAGCAGCTCACAGAGCAGCTCAAAGAGCAGTCAACTGAGCAACTCAAAGATCAGCCCACAGTGCAGCTCACAGAGCAGTTGACAGAGCAGCTCACAAAACAGCTCAAAAAACAGCTCACACAACAGCCCACAAAGCAGGCACAAAAGCAGGCACTTCACAGAGCAGCCCACAGAGCAGCCCACAGAGCAGCTCACGGCATGAACCGTTCCGACGTTGAAGCCCGCCTCGCTCACTGGGACTCCTCATTACTAACATGGTTTTCGAAAGCACGCCCTGTTCTATGTAGGCATTAGGTGTGAGATGATAAAGCTGTTAGTAAAGTATGGTACAATACCTTAGTTCCCAAACTTTCTGCTTTGTCCGTGAAGGCAAGAGTACATGTTGTTAATGCTGTGACGCCGTAGTGACTTTCCAGCCAGATTTATTCAATAACGAAAGGGAGCCTTTTTTCCCTCATTGTTCCAAATCAGAAACTATGTGCAGAGACCCCTCTACATGTTGATGTTTCCCGTCAGACAAAAGTTTTTCCCACAAAGTTTCCGCGCCAAGCACGATGCCCATTAGCAGGCAGCGAGAATGCTGGAGAAACAGGGTGTTTGTTGGGGTTTCCTAAATGGGTCTTCATAGTGGAGTAGCACATTGTTGTGGTGGATTTAGGAATACCCCAGTACCGGATGTGGTAGTGCCGACAGTGAATTGGCAGTGAGATGCGCATGCGCGGGGGACGGAGATGGCCGAGTGCGCATGTGCAAAGCCCGGGGCCTGCGCAATAAAAGCGTCACGGCCGGAAACGGATGGGATTACCACGCACGCTCAGTGCCAGCGACTGAGGGGGGTGGGGGTGGACTGAAGGGGTCACTGGGTGCATCTAGGTGTGGGAATGATGTGGAGTCGGACACGGGAGTGGTCAGTGGGCTCCTGTCAAAGGCTTCACCATCTACTCTGTTTTCATCTGATTTTTTATGTTAGCAGTTTTTATTATCCACCTAATACAAAGTGTCCATTGAAAACACATAGGGAGTGTGTATCACCATACCCGGAGCATACAGATATATCCATGTAATACAAAGTGTCTATAGAATACACATAGGGAGTGGGTATCACCATACCCAGAGCATACAGATATATCCATGTAATACAAAGTGTCCATAGAAGACACATAGGGAGTGTGTATCACCATACCCGGAGCATACAGATATATCCACCTATTACAAAGTGTCCATAGAAAATACATAGGGAGTGTGTTTCACCATACCCAGAGCATACAGATATTTATTATTCACCTAATGCAAAGTGACCATAGAAAATATAGGGAGTGTGTATCACCATACCCAGAGCATACAGATATATCCACCTATTACAAAGTATTCATAGAAAACACATAGGGAGTGTGTATCACCATACCCGGAGCATACAGATATATCCACCTAATACAAAGTGTCCATAGAAAATACATAGGGAGTGTGTTTCACCATACCCAGAGCATACAGATATTTATTATTCACCTAATGCAAAGTGACCATAGAAAATATAGGGAGTGTGTATCACCATACCCGCAGCATACAGATATATCCACCTCATACAAAGTGTCCTTAGAAAACACATAGTAAGTGTGTATCACCATACCTGGAGCATACAAATATATCCATGTAATACAAAGTGTTAAATAGTGAAAAATAGTGCGTAGGGAAAGATGGTGCATAACTAAAACGAACTGATATTGATTTGCCACTTGTCCAAGAAAGGTGGATGATAAAATCAACATAGACTGGTTTCAGATAAAGGCGTTTGTATGCTCATCGGAGTTAACTCTACGCAATATCCTTGCATGTGCTCAGATATTACTCTGCGTCAACGCCTCGGAGCATACAGCCAGTTGTATCTGAAACCAGTCTATATTGTGTTTTAATTCAACCTTGAAATACAGGTATAGTTGACATAACTAAAAACATTTCATTATCCAAGAGCTCACACACAAACATCAGGGAGCTGTTTCAAAACCATAGACTTAACCCACGTTTTGAAACAGCTCCCAGATTTCTCATGTGGTCTATTACTTTTGCTCTTCATTTAAAAAAAAAGAAGTCAATATAGTCTATATTCACAGTTCTCATCCCCTGAGGGGTCTAACATCCTGGTCTGCTGGGGTGGACAGCCTCGACTTAAAATTGTGTGACTGTATGTCTGCTGGGGTGGACAGCAACTACCAATCTGTTCACCCTCTTGGTCGCCTTGCCTCCTTGTGGTGCAGACCGGATATGCTTCCACGCAAGCATGACAAACGCGACCGGGGTGGAGTATTAGCTCAGTGGTAAAGAGCACTGGACTTTGTTGATTCGAGTCCCACTGCAACCTTTCTCCTTCACCCCCAGCAGTGGTAAATTTACTGCTATATCAAAGGCTAATCCTTCACATACCATGTCTCTGCATGTGGTGTTGGAAGTAAAAGAACTCTCACTTCGGTACACGTGTAGGGGTGAGATTTCTATCTACATTCATCTCAGATTCGGTCAAACCCAAAGTAAGTCTATATGAACAAATTGGAAGTGAAACTACCCAAACAAACAAACAAACAAACAAACAAACAAACAAACAAACAAACAATTTAACTACCTTACGTTCATGGTTGCCACCCTTGCCTTGCATTCTTATTAACTGTGTCCATCCAGATCCGATCGATTGCAAATGATTCCTGAAGACCTAGAATATGATTTTGAAGGCATGATATCGTCTTTCGTATGATATGATTTCTCATACACTTTATTAATGTCCAATATCTGGGTGCTGGAAATTGGAAAAGTGAGACAGGAAAGTGATATAATGTAGGAAAACTAAGTAGATTGAGAATGGACAAGACCGGACAAGAGACAGAAATAAGTGTCTGTAGGACAAATCAAATTACGTATAAAAGAACCTGTTACATTTATACATGCAGGAGTAGATTAGCTCCGATAGAACGTACATGGGTATTTTATTTTTCCTATTATTTCAAAGAATTTCCAAAGTGGTGTAGCAAGTACAATTCAACAGCTTCCCAGATATTTGTTTGGTGATTGGTTTATTTTGAACATTTGTACAACGTTTCGGCTTTATAGTAGCCTTTTTCGGGTCTGTTTAAAGAATTTCTTTATTAGCCATTCGTAGTGACATATATTTCACATCTCTTTAGAAAATAATACATATGGTTTAGCTGATAGAGGGGCATGGGTGTCAGCCGTATTTATATAGCTGGTTTGCATCACCCTGCCAAAAATGTTTACCACTACACCCTTTTAATGGGTATATTGTATATATATATATATATATATATATATATATATATATATATATATATATATATATATATATATATATATATATATATACACACACATACAAACACATTATTGTCTGTGATGTACGTATAGATATCCTCAGTATGCATATCAAACGGTTCACTATATTATCCACATAAAATTCGATACATATTCGATACATATTCATAATACACGAAGAGAATTGGATAGGAGATGGAATTATGATGGCGACGTGCAGGAAGTATATCCCTTCCTTTAAGGGTATTCTCAAAGGCGGGCATTAACCAGACCACACATGAGCAGCTCGTAGGAGCAGTTGAGATGCACTTAAAACTCCCGCGCTAATTGCCGAGCCGCCCGTTGTGTGCGGTCCGTCTAAACTAACAATAACGCTGTTCCGGGGTGTGGTGGCTGGCCCCTCTCCTCAGGTAAGCGCGGGTTAAGTGGGCCCAGCCCCCCGCCGCACGCCCAGGTGTTCCCACTTTTAACGGTGGTGATTGGCGCGTCATTAAATCACCTGCCCCTGACATCTGTTAACACCACTGCCGGCTTACCACTCTGCCAGCAGATCTTTCGTGACATTAGTGCCTACAAAGACTGGCTCCAGTCCCTGCATCGTATGGATACCCTCCCCGTTGGGATACAGGGACTGGTACAATCGGTAATGGTGTTTGATTTCTGCGCTGTTTAGCTCCAGCTTTCCCAACACTCTCTATACATATATCCTGGTTACTGGTCAGGATATCTGCTGGGAGATTGATACCCTCTCACTTTGATCTCAATCGAGTCACAGTCAGGAGAAGGCAAAATCTATTGCTATGACAACACAGGCGGCCAGGGAACTGGAGGAGGGGAGGGGGAGGGGTAGGAGGAAGTATAGGGTTACAGGGAGTGGCTTGGTGCCATAAACAGGAGATTCTGTTCATAGTGGACATATGGACTAGATTTTGCCACAAAGAGGCAGGTCGGTGCAGAGATAATAACGGCCACAGGAAGAAAAGCGTAGAATCTGTGTTAGGAAAGTGCCCTCTCAACGTAATACCCCTACGCCTACCCTAAAACCGTAACACTCCTCACTCACACCCCTCAACTCCACTCACAAAAGACATGGTTAGTTTAGTTGGTATCCGTTAGAGGGTAGGCGCGTCAGTCGAGAAGATGACAAGTGAAAAATGACCGGAAACAGGGTGTTGAGCTTCGTTGTAACGGGTATGACTGTATGATTGGTTGGGGTTCTTGAACCTATTAGTGAGGTTGTGGTTAGGTATCGTGTGTAGCTAGAACATGTGTGCAATGTGTACCGCATGTGCAGTATTCTGCTAAAATGTTGTTAGTAGAGCAGAACCCCGCCTAACGGACACCTCGCGTAAGCAGACACCCCGCGTTAATCGACACTTTTCCTTGGAAAACAAATTGTGCTTTCTATTTTTAGTTCACCCCCGCGTAAGCGGCCAATTATTTTGGTACAAAAGACATTTAACCCCGTATAAACGGACACTTCAGAGGGACACTTTATGAAATACAGCCTTGCTTAACATCATCCAGTTCTGTATCACAGATCCATAATCTCAAATAGGTTGTTATCCATGGTAAACAAAGTCCCCATTGGAAATGTATTGGGACTCTGTAGACCACTATACCCAGTGTTAAAATCACCATAACCATTCTATACTGGAAAATAGTCCCTTTAATGCTGCTGATTAAAAAGAGAGTCTCAATTGATGTACCCTTTAACATGGCAATTCTAGGGTTTGATTACTCGAGAATATGGATGATAAATACTAAAGAAGAAACCAAGAAGTTTGTTCAAAGTCGTCGTTCTCCACGAGGGGCATGGAGTTCCCACTGTTAAGCCTATGGGCATTTATTCCAGAGGTGAGATAAAGCAAACAATGTTTTGTCAATATATATGCGGGTCTGTAAACTAACGCTTGTGTATTACTATGCGTCCTGTGTGTCCTATGTGTTATGTGTTCTCTCCTCAAAACAATCGATTATTGTCAATTTATTATATACCTGTAGCCGTATCTCCTGCATATACCGCCCGCTCCTACCCATGTCATATCTGTTTCCGTACAACATGCAGGTGGCGTACGGGGTATGTATGGCGGATAAACCCCACAAATCATTCAAAATTCAAGGTAGAAAATGGTGATTTTAAGGTATATAATAATAAGAAAACAGGTATATTGTGCCTATGCGTGATAAATACTTTGTAAATTGACGATTGGATAAACCTCTGCCTTCAGCATTAGCTTATCTAATCATGAATTTTACCACGTATTATCACGTCCATCCACAGTAACCCTGTTTCCGTATAGTACACAATATCTCCCTTCACATAATCCTGCACTGCATATTTAACCACTTGACAATCTTGTATGCTCGGTCTACCCTCTCGTAAAGCTTCTTTGTGTCTCCATCTTTCACTCTCTCCTGCAGACGACCTGTGAGTTGTAATAAACAGGGCCAGGCCGTCTTTCTGCGGCCTCTTCCAGCGCCCATTATGCCGTGTTTACCGCGGGCTATCCCCGGTCCCCAGTTGACTACAGTTCAATCAACATAAACCACTTAGTCCGTCCGCCCTCAGACCTCCTTCCCCTGCACACTCACGCCGTGCGCCCCGCCTTTATACCGCCGGCCCGCACAGCCGCCCATCAAGGGCTGATTCACCCGCCGCAGGCTGTAAGGTGCTGTGAGGTGTCGTATGAGATGTTAGGTGCCGGACGAGGTGCCCGGTGCCTGCTCACGCCGTGCGGCCCGCCTTTATACCACCGGCCCGCACGGCCGCCCATCAAGGGCTGATTCACCCGCCGCAGGCTCTAAGGTGCTGTGAGGTGCCGTATGAGATGTTAGGTGCCGGACGAGGTGCCGGTGCCTGCTCACGCCATGCGCCCTACTTTTATACCATCGGCCCATATGGCTGCCCATCAAGGGCTGATTCACCCGCCGCAGGCTCTAAGGTGCTGTGAGGTGCCGTATGAGATGTTAGGTGCCGGACGAGGTGCTCGGTGCCTGCTCACGCCATGCGCCCTACTTTTATACCATCGGCCCATATGGCTGCCCATCAAGGGCTGATACAGCCACCAATCACAGGTTCATTCACCCATGGCCAGCTGTAAGGTGCTGTGTGGGGCCGGACGAGACGTCAGGTGCTCTGAAGTGCCTGCTCACGCCATGCGCCCTGACTTTATATCACCGGCCCACACAGACGCCAATCATGGGTTGATTCACCCGCCGCCAGGTGCTGTAAGGTGCCGGATGAGCTGCCTGGTGTTGCCTGGTACTGGACGAACTGCTTGGTACCTGCTCATGCCGTGCGCCCCGCCTTTATACCCATCATGGGCTGATTCACCCACCGCCAGCTCTAAGGCGCTGTGAGGGGCTGGACAAGCTATTTGATGCTGTGGGTGCTGGATGAGATGCTCGGTGCCTGCTCACGCTGTGCACCCTGCCTTTATATCACAAGCTGATTCACCCTTGCCGGACAAGGTGCTTGGTGCCTGCTCACGCCGTTCGCCCTGCCTTTATACCGCCGGCCCCCACGGCTGCTGATCAAGGGCTGATTCACTCGCCGCCATCTGTAAGGTGCTGCTCTGTGCTGGATGAGATGTTAGATGCTGTGAGGTGCCGGACGAGATGTTAGGTGCCAGATGAGCTATTAGGTGCCGGACGAGGTGTTATTGCCTGCTCATGCTGTGCTTTTAGGTGCCGGACGAGATGTTAGATGCTGTGAGGTGCCGGACGAGATGTCTGGTGCCAGATGAGCTATGAGGTGCCGGACGAGGTGCTAGGTGCCTGCTCATGCTGTGCTTTTAGGTGCCGGACGAGATGTTAGATGCTGTGAGGTGCCGGACGAGATGTCAGGTGCCAGACAAGCTATGAAGTGCCGGACGAGGTGCTAGGTGCCTGCTCATTCTGTGCTTTTAGGTGCCGGACGAGCTGTAAGGTGCTGTGAGGGGCCGGACTAGCTGTAAGGTGCTGGATGAGGAATTCAGTGCTGGATAAGCTCGGAGCCTACTCACACAGTGCACCTTGCCTTTATAACACCAGCCCGCACGGCCGCCCATCACGGGCTTATTCACCGGCCGCCAGTTGTAAGGTGCTTTAGGTGCCAGACAAGGAGCTCGATGATGCAGGTGCCGGACCAACTGCTCACCTGGCTCAGACCGGACTTTAAAAAAAAAAAAATTATTCAGACACAAAGCAATCGACTATACATCGTCGTTCTTCCATGCTCGTGATGGAGTAAGTGGGATTGTCCAATCCAACAGAAGAAATGATGAGAAATTTACAATGATTATATGCTATAGACCATCTGGCCTAAGGCCATTTTAAATAGATAAACAGTTTTTTTTTTGTTTTTTTTGATAAGATTTTATTAGGGTCTTCTCTTTTGATTTTCCAGGCTCGGCTATTCGCCGTTCTGCCGCCTGGTCCCTCTTACATGTCAGGGTAACTTTTCTTTTCATTTTTTGGTTGTACAGGCTAGACGTTTTGATACAATATGACACAAGTAACTGCTTAGCACATTCTATTGCTGCAAGTTAATGAGATGAGATGATATGGGATGATATAGCATTCAGTTTGTTAACAGAATCTCTTATGATCTTAATATCAAGATCTCCATGCTTACAATCGGAGCGTTAAAGGGTAACAGTAAAGTATTAACTCTTTACATTTAGGAATAAACAGTTATCATGGTACCATACATGGGGTCCTCTTGTCGTCCTATGACATATATACTCATCACCTGTTATTTAACATAGCTACCTGACTAAAATCAATATAACTATTGCCTCTTATCCACCTCCTGAGACTTTTAATTGTGAAGGTTGGCAGCTACAACAAAATATACTCAAGATATCTATCGAACCAATGTCCACGTTGCAACGCAATCATGGGACAGGTATAGTAGGGAGCCAAGATAATATATAATAATCTGTAGGTTCCAGCATTCCATTATGTATTTTATAACGACACAGACAACTCCTTAATACTCTAAGGGCTTCACTACAACATGTTTTGTCAGCAATAACAATCAGTTTCGTTGCAACGCAATCAAAACTCATTTTTGCATCTGGATCCTTGTCAGCCAGCAATATAACAAGCCGGGTAAACTTTCTTAATCAATATTTTAAATTTGTTTATATCATCTATTGTTGTATATATCTCTTGTAGTTTATTCCATCTTTCTATGGCTCTGTAGAAAAACGAGTTATCAATAACCGGATTTTTTAGAGGTGGTTGTAAGAGCCGAATCCCAGTTTTCCTTCTAGTTGGTAAATTTCTATTGTCCCTTAACTGTTGTTCCGTCCTCAGGGTAAACGTATAAAATAAGAGGTGTGTGTCCCGTCTATCAATTAATAATTTTAACTTTGCCTTAACGTGTAGCTGATTGGTGGTTAGGATTGGGTTGGGCTCCAATTTCACCTTATATACACATCGCAGAAATTTATTCTGCAGCTTTTGTAGGGATTCTTTAGAGACCTGTTTACTGTCATCAAATATGAAGTCAGCATAATCAAAAAACGGTAGGACAGTTGTTTTGTATATTTGAAGGGCTGCATATGTATCAATGTATTTTCTTATCTTGGCAAATAGATAGAATTTATGTGAAATTTTCTGTAATACAGATCTTCTTTGTTCTTTAAATGTTAATTGTCTATCTATAATCAGGCCTAGGTATTTGAAGGTTTTCACCTGCTGCAGTTCAACATTATTGAGCTGGATAATATCGGTAGGAGATTTTCGATTAGTTGAATGCGACATCCAGACTGTTTTTGTCTCATTTAGTGTTAGTAAATTCTCTTTACACCAATATTCAATTTTTGGGAGGATATTTGATAGACATTGAATCGAACGTGTTGTTATCACCGTGTCATCGGCATACAGGGTTGTATGACATGAGTTATTTGGGAGGCAATCAATAAGGTCATTTATATAGATGAGAAAGAAAGTCGGACCTAACACCGATCCCTGTGGTACTCCACATTTAACTGGCAGGGAAGAAGATAAATGATTATTAAATAGAACTTTTTGGTTCCTATCTGATAAGTAGTTATTTATCCAGCTACATGTTTTATTGTCTAGACCTAGTTTATAAATTTTGTGAAGTAGTAAATTATGGGGCACCGTGTCGAAAGCCTTTTTAAAGTCTAAGAATATTGAGGAGAGGCTATTAGTATTGTCAATGTTGTCATAAATATATCTAAGGTATTTTGTTATTGCAGATATGGTAGATCGTCCCTTCCTAAAGCCATATTGTGCATCGGTTAGTTTGAGGTTATTTTCTAAGTACAATCTTAGCCTATTGTTAACAATTCTCTCTAACACCTTCCCGGGAACTGGCAGTATGCTAATTGGCCTAAGATCATTTGCGTAGGAAACATTTTGTTTTTTGGGCAGGGCAGTAATAGTGGCACATTTCCACGTACTAGGATATAGAGAGTGATAAATAGTTGAATTAAATAATGTACGAACTTTTTCGGGGTCCGCAAGAAAGGCAATTTTAATAACAAATGTTTTCACATCCTTTACTGCTGATGCTTTTTCAATATCTATTTTTTTAACATTACTGATTACTTCTTCAAGTGATATAGGTAAGTCAAATAGTGAAGATTCATAATCCCTGGTTGGGAAGGGTAGATGATGATGTATCGGTGGAGGGAGTTTGGACGCCAATTTAACACCTATGTTGGCAAAAAAATTGTTAATATGTTCAGCCATTTTGTTTTCGGGAACATCTTCATTTGTGTTTGCAACCTTCAGTTTCTTAACAGGGGAGAAGCTTTCCTTTGGGATTACTTCTCGAACATTTCTCCAAAATTTCTTGGGGTCACCTTTATTTTTTTTTAATAACCTTTTAATTGTGTTTTTCTTTTTCTGTACTATGAGACTTTTTGTTCTGTTCCTGAAGAACTTCGCAATTCTCCAATCATCTTCCTTATGTGTATTTCGGGCCCTTCTATACATGTAGTCCCTATTTCGCATCTCAGATAAAATCTGATCATCAATCCACCTGGGTTTCTTTTTTGACACATAGATCTTTCTTAGCGGAGCCATTTCCGTCATAGCTTGTTCAATGTTATGTAGCATTATATTCCATAATCTGTCTGGGGTTATCTCTATGTTGAAGTTGTCCCATTTACAATTCAAATAATTATTAACAAAAGTATTCTTCTCAAAATTTCTGTAACTGCGAGCCTTCATTCTCACTTTTGGTATTCGATTACGGGGGCATTTAAGAGTAAGTAGAATGGGAAGGTGGTCACTGATATTAAAATTAATAGTACATGATCTGGTTACAATAGGAATATTTGTATAGATGTGGTCAATTATGGTTGCTGTTTTATTATTAATTCTCGTTGGAGTGTCTATAAGTTGTTTTAGATTATATATTTGGCCAAATTTTAAAATATGGCGGTTTCTCAATCTCTTGTCATTATAGTCAAGGTTAACATCACCCATAATGATAATGCTGTTAACATGTTGGTTTTGTTCTAGTATACCTTCCAACTTTTCATATAAGGTACAGGCATTTGTAGGAGGAGGTTTATACACGTTAACTATCAGGTATTTTTTGTTATGTACATATACTATAGCAGTAATAACTTCTATTTCTTCGGTTATCTCTGTGCATGTTTTTATTACATCATAAGTATACTCATTTCTGACGTAAATCAGTAAACCCCCTCCTTTCTTTTTAACAAATGGTCTCCTGTCCAGGCGTATGACACTATATCCATTTAGCGCAATCAGTTCAGTCGGACATTGCGGGACTAGCCATGATTCCGAGACTAAGATGATATCTAGAGCATTAGCTAACAGTGAAAAAATCTCAAAATTGGGTACTAGGCTCCAGACATTGACACTTCCTATTTTGAGGGCTTTTATGTTCTTAACTTCGTCTAAGTCAATCATATTCGGTGAATATAGTAGGCCCAGTTAGTTCTATGATCTCTCTCCTAGTAGATTGTACATCAGGTGATACCAAGTCATGAGTTGATATGGGTGATATTAAAATGCTACATAATGCAAACACAGCAGTGTGCCAAACAGCCATTTGTCGCTAACTTAACGGATACATGTCGTTATGTGACTCGGCGTAGTACCTTGTAAGTTGGATAATTAGTATGTTCTTTACTTGACAATTACCGAACTTCATTAACTTATGTATGTATGAACGACCACAAGTTGTCAGATATACATTTACAAATTATTTGTGCGATTTTCCGGCTTGCAGTTTCGTTGGTATGGCAGCCATCATAAAGTTGCTTGTAAGTGTGAGAAATCCTATCTCTCCCCATGCACTTGTGGAACTTTGAGGCCACGAAAGGGGTGGGTACAAGATTTGATTGGTTAAATTTAGTTATCTCAGCGTTGATTTTGGCTATTACACTGTTCAGGAGATCTTGCTCCAGTCGGATACTGGCAACTTCTTCTTCAGTTTTCTTCACGTCGCGGCTATCTTGTCTCGATCTTTTGTTGTTGAAGCGCTCCAATTCCATCCCTATGATCGGCAGGAACAAGACTTTTTTCGCTGTGGATTTCCTTACTTCACTGTAGGTTTGTGAGATTTGATCCATGATTTCATCGGTAAGTTCTTGTGGATTATTGTTTCTCAGAAACACTTTTTTTGTTACCGCGTTCTTATATGTTACACTACAAATACCAGTGTAGAAGATTACTACATCCGGGTTAAGGTTGGTTGTCAGACGAATTGCTGGGGCAATTAGGTCCAGGTAACTCTTACCAGAGAATGAATGAATAAGAAATATTATATTACTATCCTCAAAGTAGTCGTTTTTTAGAGCAAAACCCCTTGAGTCTGCGATAACCAAGACTAACATTGTATAGTGCTATGTACTATCACTATACAGAATTGGGTTAAGTAAGCATGTACTAAGTCACTCAGTTACCAATAGTTCGTTGCAACGCAATCAAACTGGGTTCCTGAGATGAGTTATGTATAAGATTAGTTTATAACAGAATTTGGTAGTGTAAACTAGCTTATCGTCAGTTATCAGTGAGGATCTTGTTCTGGGTCGATCATGGCAGGTACGGCATCATCATCTCCAGGGAGGTTGTCAGTGTCGTCGACTCTTGCCCAGTTAAGAGGATCCACTCTGCATAGCTACTTACGAACGTCCATAAGTACAGCGCCACCTATGTTTGAGCCTTTGAAGTTTCCCAGGGCAATTTCTTTCGCATGGAGACTACACCCAGTTCCCCAGTACGGGTCTAAAGTCGCCTCGAGCAATTTGCGATTCCCCGTTTCAGCCAGTTTATCTTTCAATGCAGGATTTTGTTCGAATTTAGCGAGGCAGCACTTTCTCAGCTCTGTCTCCGCAACTGCTGACCAGGCTTGCGTCTCACAAGGTTTTGTGAGCCTTTTTGCCAAGTAGGGGTCATCAAGTTCAAGCACCTGTGCGGCTATGTCAGGGGCTTGAGCGAACTTGGCTTTCAGGTGGCAGTAGGCCTGCTCAGCTGAGACATACTTGACCCCGTCCAGCATGAAGTGGGCCTTGTAGAGGTAAGAGAGGGGGGCATGGTGACTATGGTATGCTACAGCGTCTACCATGTATCGCGTTTTTAGTCTCTCCATGCTGATTTCCTCAGGCAGGTTTCCTAAATCCTTATGGGCAAAGTATCGACCCTGGTACACTAAGCCTCTGCCCCTTGCTTTGACATCAACCCCTATTTTGTCGGCTAATTTGGCGATTGCCCGTACTTCTGTTTTTTGTTGTTTGATCGCTGGATTGGTATCCTCATTCACATATATATCACGCATGTTTGGGAATTTTTTCAGATTGCTTTTAGATTTTAGTAGCCTGTCTCTAGTTTGAGCTTTCACAAACGATACCATAATTGGGCGGTCACGCTGAGAGGGACGTCCTACTCGGTAGGCCTGATCAATTTCGCTGGGATTTATATTCGCGTCAATATGTGAAACAATGTCGGCCGCAATCGCTTTTGGGTCCTCGTCTTTCGTTTGAAAAATCCCCTCAATCAACACATTTCTTTTTCTCTGGGTGTGGTCGTTAGTTATGGATAACTCATGTATCTGGTTTGATTTAACCTCCATGTTTTTTTGTTTTCTTTCTATAACACTCATGCGATTTGTTAGTTCAGTCAGGTTAGATTTCAAAGCAGTGTTTTCACGCTTCAACTCACTCAACTCGTCTTGGTTATGGGTCACTGACTCCTTGATTTCGTTGATCGTTTCAAGTTTAATTTGGTTGTCAGCTGTGTTCTGATTTATCACGTTTATCGTGTGCATTAGGCTTTCTAAGATGGTAGATACGCGAGATATTGTGAAATCATCTTCGGAAGATGAACCAGATCTTGTCTTAGATTTAGGTCTTTCTTTCAGCTCTCGGAGGGCCTGCGCTGCCGCTTCAGGGTCTACCGGGTTTTCAGCCATGGTGAGCGATGATTGAGGAAATACACACGGCTGGGACAATCGAGTAGTGTTTCAAATGAATAAATACAGCTTACCGTTATTTTCCGCTTTAGGATTCTCAGAATGTGATCACATTACCTTCCTACGGCGGTAGAACTCGTTTTATGCAGTAATATCCAGTTTAGAGTACATTTCTCGGTATTTTCTGGCGCCACTCGACACACACACGTCCGCTCTAGCCTGCAGTCATAATATATTTATGGGGATATTGACACGATATACGTACATAATTATATATACAGGCGTTGGTTATTCTATCCTATTGCTATCATATCCATGCTTCAATGAAAGAATAGATTTGACACGCCAGAAATGGCAGTTTTCAATTTATACATGGAAATCCATTTTGTTTGGGTATACATCAGTATACATCATTCTATTTCTTTGTGTAAAACAATGATAATATTAACTAATGAGCCTCATTCACAGCAATAGCAGCACAGCGGTTCAAGCCTCAGCCCAATTCCATGCCCAAGAACGATGTATTTTTCAGGTTTTCTTTTGACCAATTGTTGGCGGTCATTCATTACGGCACAGTGAGCCCGAACATTATCTATACTGCACCCCTAACAGCGGGTAATATTTCGTTCTGCCCTAGGTATATTTATATAGAACGACCTAACCATGTTGTACATGCTACAAAACGAGATGGGGAATTGATGTTTTTTACAGAACAAGGCCCCAGGCCGAGTTCTGTAAAAACATCAATTCCCATCAAGTTTTATAGCATGTACAAGCATGGTAGGTCGTTCTATATTTATTATATACCCAAAAGTAATAAAATCTTACCATATATTGGCATAGAAGACATGTCTATGTGAATGCCCACACACTGCTGAGGTTTAAACGTGTTCAGTATAACAGTGTACTGCACAGGGTTCAGTATACAATTTATACTGCACAGGGAGCAGCAGTACGTAATTATCAAATATATTACATGGGTATATAATAAATATTAATTTCTCTGATGTGCTAGGGTCTCAGACTTATCTTGTTCTAAATACATCTTGTAGGATATTGAAATTCTGAAACAGTATTTGGGGCTTCAATATGAAACACTGCGCCCACATGAGAAGCCCCTTTGAACCTGATAGCAACATTCATTTGATCTACTTTGAAATCGAATGATGGCTAATTTGTCTCGGAGATGATTGACCTGAGTGGAGATTTAAAACCTGACACACGAGGTTGAAATTACAGACTTGGAGTTCCCTGACATGGCTCCAGCTCATCCTGCTGCCCTGGCGGCTGTTGAATAAATACACAATATTACCATGCTTTGGATCTGCGTGGTCGTATTCTCCGCGTAGTTGATGCGTATTAATACTGTGAGGGATAGCGAGGAGTATTGCGTAGGATCAAATACAAGGCACAAGAGGGAAATTCTCAGTATAGAATGAAATTCTCTGTATAGAAAAAACTCAAACCTGCTATCCCTTTTTTGTATATCTTTAGTCACATGTACTTTTTCTTCTCATGATTCTTTTCTAGTCATACCTGAAACAAAATTTGGTATTGCCGTTTTCTGATCTCTTTAAAGCCTGCACCCACCTACCACGATTCTGGTCCCGATTGGCCTTACGACGGCCTTCCCGACACCATTCCGATTCTATCGTGGGGTCAGCCAAAATCGTGGTAGGTGGAACAGGTTTCTGCGATTCACTCTACGATACCTCACGATAGGCTGCGATTGAAAACATCAATCGTAGAGGTCCCGATAATTTCCAACATGTTGGAAATTTCGTAGCCTGTCGTAGGGTATCGTAGCAGCCGCTGGTTTTGTCGTGGAGCTATCGTGACCATAGTTTATGTTATTGGTCCTACCAAGGCGTTGCCACCCTCTACGATTTCAAACTGTTGGACCTATCGGGGACCTCCCCACTTCAAATCGTAGCGATCGGGAAGCATGTCGTGGCCTATCGTGGTAGGTGGGGGTCCCCTCTTACCCTGAGATGAATGTTGTGAAATATCGTAGTGCTCTTGTAGTGGTTTTAACAACATAGACAGCCTCCACCTACTTGTGCAAGGTCCGCTGAAACGGACATCACAATATAGTCGAACATTGCGTGGTCTACATGGTTTGGATTACCTCTGCCTGTACCAGTGGCATTCTCGGTCCTTCATGCTGCCTACTATCTCCATATATTAACCGTGTAACATGACGATTGCTAACTTTAATTAATATCTTCTGGCGGGTTCACACCCAAAGCGTGTACAACTTACGTGCATGGCTGGTCGGTTTGAGTAGCAAGCATTTGTCCTGGTAGCCGAGAGTTGCCGAAGATTTTACATTTTTGCTGTCCCACTTGGCGACATGAATGCTTCCTGGAAATTTGTACTAATAATCGCCGAATCAAGTCTAGCACATACCCCAAAATCTGTTAGTGGTAATCGGGGCTTAGAATGCAGATATGACACTGCTTGGAACGTACACGGTCATCTCGGCCCCATCGGCATCTCGGACCCATTTTTGTGCGGTCATCTTGGCCCCCTCGCGGCCACGTTTCGCACTCCCGCTTTCGCGGGTTAAGGATAGGGTTAATGTTAGGGAAAGGGTTAGGGTTAGGGATAGGGTTAGGGTTAGGGTTAGGGTTAGCGTTAAGGTTTGGGATAGGGTTAGGGATAGGGATAGGGTTAGGGTCCAGGTTAGGGATAGGGTTAGGGATAGGTTAGGGATAGGGAAAGGGTTAGGGTTTAGGTTTGGGATAGGGATATCACACATGTTTTGTAAGATATGCTTTTGCTTTGTAAGATTCTTTATTGTGGAAAATAGACAAATAATATAATTCAGCAAAGCTGGGAATCCGTACCGTTTTCGTGCATGAAGGCGTGAAAGCTGTGAAAGCGGGGGCCGAGGTGCCGATGGGTCCGAGGTGCCGTAGGGGGTCCGAGATGCCAAAGGGGCCGAGACATCCGGGAACCCTTGGAACTACTCAGTGGTGATTGGTTTCCCTAAAACTGCTGACATCAGCCGTTATCCATCGAGAATTGCAAGATTTAGAACAGTTAATATAAGGTTCGATAAAATAAATGAGAAACATAAACTTTTAAAAAGTAATGCTAATCTCATTACCATGCCTCACCGCCATTAGGTTTTATTCTTTTTTTATCTTTCGTTTCTTGCTTGTAAATTGGTGCAAAGTGATACAGAAACCCTCTCGCTCGGAGATTTCTGATGGCGTCTTAATCACCACCAGACAAAACATGAGTGCACCAATATCTAATTTCCTTAACCCACATGAAGTATGGACTGTCTAGTTTTAATTGAGATATATCGCCTTACCAGATAGTCATCAGTAGCTAAGACTTTACCACATTGGATAGGATGCAGCCATTGCTCTGAGATTTATTTCTGAATAAGTGTGCTATTTAATTAAAGAAAAGTCCAATCTACTGAATACACGAACGGTTATACATGATAATAACATAACATGAATATGATACATCTCTCAAGTCTAGTCGTGGGTACAAACTATTATTGTATATCTGTGCACGAATGTCTCACACTTACTGGCCAGCTGTACGGATTTCATTCTGCATACTGTGCACGAATGTCTCATACTTACTCGCCAGCTGTACGGATTTTGTTCTGCACACTGTGCACGAACTAATTGTCCGCGCACTTCGGACCACTGAGATTGTTCTCTCCAACTGACGCAGTAGGGAAGTATGAAGAGTCTAGTCTTTTTTTTCTTATCTAAGATGAAGGGAGTAGCTCTTATATTTCTATCGATGTACAGTGTTATAAGGGTTATACAGATCAATCTATTCGATAAGACTACTAGGTACGAGTCTCTACCGCTAGCATGCTTTCCATATATACTGCATATATAGATAGGCCTGTCAAACTGGGGGAAACATGAGAATATGAACCAGAATAGTATAAAGTTTTATAATTACGCTGTGATAATTCTTACAATATACCAGTTTAGCCTCAGTAACACCAATAAAACAGTGGTTTGAAACTCCCAACAGAACCTCATCGCCATGCCATGACAGACAGGGACATTTTATCCAAGTTTTCCCGGTCTCTCTCTGGTAGAAAAATCCACATGAAAAATATTTCCACTTTTCTCCCTGACTCCAACTGACATCCCTGGTTTACCATAATTCAGCTCATAACTCGGGGTATGAAGTGTACCATGACGTAACACATATACATAGACTGAGTAGAAACCAAACTCGAGTTAGACTTGTCAGTGTTTATGCCACGACGGGAAGGTCGTGTATCACTACGCGAAGCGTTAGCTGAGCGTAGTGAGGAACAGACTGGACCAGAGTAGCATAGACACTGACAAGTCTAACTCGAGTTCGGTTTCGTATTTATCCTACCCTGTCTCAACAACTTTATGATATTAGGAAAGTCTGACTCGATTCCGACCATGTTTGACAGTTGTCAGAATTTCTGCCCTGCAGCGGGAACTATTTGCACAGGTCAATAATTCCTGATCACTGATGGTCAATCTTTTTATTTCTTTAACCCTTTAAGGGCGGGTATCTGTCTCAATAGTATGTGGTAAAGGGTGGGTATTAGTGCTAATGTATACCGCCAAGGGGCGGGAGGTCTCAGGCCTATTGTTTAGGACGTGGTAAAATATGCAATCATTAATCTTATTGTCCATTTTACCCGGAATCATTACCTGGGTGTTCCATCTATATTCTGTGAAAATTTCGTGATTATATATCCAATTTTCCTATTTTATTCCACACAAAAAAAGAATTTGCAAATTTTTAAAGATTATGCCATAAGGCATCACCCGCCCCAGGACGGTCGTTGCCTTTTGGCATCACCCGCCGTGAATGGGCTAGGTACGTAAATTTTACTTTATGTCATGGCACGATACATAAAATTTGGGTATGTTTAATCAATGACGGTTTTTTTATGAGGGGTAGGATAAAGGATGCACCCATTGCTCCTCTACCTCACGCATTCCATCACTTGGTTTTCGGGGATGCATTATTCACATCTGGGCAGAGAGAACGAGAAACCTTAACCCGTAGTCACACACAGTGGATGGCAGGCTTTCCGATTCCATCTGCTTTGTTTTAATTAAGGCACACGGCATCCAATCACCCAAGAAGACCCCGATTCATGATCCCTATTAAGGGCCAGAATTCTATTAATCATTTCTCCCTTTCTCATGGAGAAGCCCTCGTAAAGTATTAATCTTTGATGGTTTTACCAAAATAGAAATGTGGATGAAAATGGAGCTAGTCCGTAAAGATGCCTCAAAAAGTGGATGGATAGCTTGCTATAGTGCAGATAGCTATCATGTTCCCTGGGCGCTGCCATTTTGCCCCTGAGTCGTTCTTCTCCACTGCTGGAGATGTGAAAGTAGGTGTTCTACGTTGGGAACTTTCATAACTCTTCCTAGTTGTTTTGGTCAGAAATGTTCACCCAGTTCGCAAGGAACAAAGAACAGGTGTAATTCAGACACACTCACCATGTTTCCCTATTATCATATACCTGGAAAAAAAAAAACGCACTTAAGAAAAAAGGCACCTGGCCGGGAGTACACGAACTATTAGTTCGTGCACAGTGTGCAGAACGAAATCCGCACAGCTGGCCAGTAAGTATGAGACATTCGTTCACAGGTTTATAATGACGGGAATATAATGATAATGATTAGACACGTATCATATTTATGAAATATTATTATCATGATAGTATTCAGTAGATGAAGTATAAGTTTGGACCTTTTTTTGATAGCACAGTTGTTCAGAAAGAAATCTTACCAACGATGTTCCGAATATTTCCTATCAAATCCCACTCATTATAGATATATATTTTACTTGCAGCTTGTTCTAATTTGGTGCAGAAAGTGGCTGATATCGGTGAAAATTCGTCAGTACCGTTGAAACAATTGGATTTTTTTGTATATATTTGATTTTTAAAGTTGGGGAGACAGGGTTTCAGATCGAAAGTCGTCTGCCTTCGTGAGCAGACTTCGATTTTCCCGCGCCTTTTAGGAGCGGTGTTTCTTTTGTTTGCGTGCAGGGACGCGTAAAGTGTAACTCATTAAGATTCTAGGTAAGGTGTGAGTGTCTCGATGGAGAAAAGGTTCGGGGATACGGACAGAATCTAGCGGATACTTACACACTATTGACTGATACAGACGCTGCTATGCTCCGAGGAATTGACACGTAGTAATATCCAAGCGCACGCGAGGATATTGCGTAGAGTCAACTTCGAGGAACATCCAACCGTTTCTATCTGAAAACAGTCTATATTGTTTTGTCATCTAACTATTCCTGACAAGTGGCGTACCGATATCAGTTCATTTAGATATGCACTATTTCTTATGCGCTGTGCTTCATTGCAAACCTGGTGCATACAGCAGAATAGTCTGTATGCAAAAATAGTGCGTACCTGATGGAACTAATGTTGGTATGCCACCAGCCAGGAGTCTCCTCTGCGCAATATCCTCGCATGCGCTCCGATATTACTAGACATTGATCAACTCCTTGGAGCATATGACCGCTTGTATCTGAAACCAGTCAATATCCTGTATTTATACGCACTTCCTTTTCCGTATGCACCGGTTTTTGCAGACTGGAAAACACAAATGTCTGCATGCTCCGGGTACGGTGATACACAGTCCCTATGTGTTTTCTATGGACACTTTGTATTAGGTGGATGATAAATTCCCTTTAAGGCATCTTGCCATGGGACCTTTAGATGGGACCCAGGGGGGCCGTTGAATAATTTAGACCCACACATGAAGACACTTTCTGTACGCCAACGAGACCCATTTAACACTTATGTTATGGGCGACCTTCAGATAGATAGGACTGTCTTAAACCCGTTCTCCAGTAGCCGAATATTCACCACTGATCTGCAGTCGGGAACCACCGACAACAGATCAGGGAATGGAAACAGACATGCAGAGAAGTGTTCACAGATTAATTGTGCATACATTATGCAATAAGGCCACCTTAATGACCGACAGAGCCAATTGCGGTTTGAAATCTTCGGTGATGGTCATTGTGTTTGGAGGACAGTTCTGTCAGTACGGACCTGTCAAATGTGGCAGAAACAAGGCATACACAACACCCTCGTCGATTTTTAGATACTGTCATGCCGTCGTTGGCCACAATCGACCGACTTTTAGGGGAACTCAATTAATCGGTGCCATTTTCATCGCCCAGTGGAAAATGACTTTCAGTGAACGAGCTTGACTATTATTAAGACAATAACCTTCTTATGAAGTCTCCCAGTACCCTGCACTTTCAGAGTCATAAGTTATTAAACAGGCCCCAGGTGTGTATGTCAGAAGATTCATTGTAGATCATAGAGGAAGAAATGTGGAGTTATGATTTATGCTTCGTGGAATTACAAACAAGGGACATGTCAGAGGCATGCGACAGTTGACTACTCTGTTGACAACATCTAAAGAGGACCCGCCGTTTAGAAACCTTGTAATACCTAGAAAGGTAATAAATTATAAAATCAACAAGTTTTTGTCAAAGTTGCCGTTCTCCACAAGTTTGATGCGGAGTGATATGAACGAGGTGATAGCTGAGTGAATATCATGTAATATTCAAACGAGTTGGAGAATGACTTATTTGACCAAAACGAGTTGCTTTCTGTATTTATCTCACCCCTGTACACACTAAAATAATGGATGACACACGGGATATAGACCATGGAGAACGGACTGCAACACTCGTAGGGGCATGCAGAACGCGCTCCCAATGTTAAGCCTATGGACTTTTATTCCAGGGGTGAGATAATGAATAAGAAACCAACAAGGTTTGGTCCAACTCGTTATTCTCTACGAGTTTGATGCAGAGTGATATGAACGAGGTGATAGCCGAGTAAATATCACATAGCATTCAAACGAGTTGGAGAACGATGACTTCGACGAAAATGAGTTGCTTTCTGTATTCATATCACCCCTTTATCACACCCCGGTATTTTTCTCCAGAGACTTATCATTATGAACTCGTACTCCATGGCCGTGAAGTTCGTGTACCCAATACCCAATAGCTATTTGGGTGATTCATTTTATCAATAAATAATGTTTTACGGGGTGAGATAAAATCAGAAACCCACTCAATGAAAATAACTTGGTCCGGACTTTGAATTTGACTGCAGAGTAATTCCCTCAGATTCGCTACGTGAATTTACTCTGCAGTCAATCTCGGTGGAGCACGGACCAAGCTATTTTCATCTCGTTGGTTTCCTTCTAAGTACACTACTTAAGAATGGACGACACATAGCATATAGATGATGGAGAACAGACTTCAAAACTCATATCAGGAATGAGATAAAAACAAGGAATTGGGATGAGAAGGAAGAGATATCTGCTCTTACTCCACTAAATCAATGATCTCGAATTCCTATTAAGACCATGAAAACATCAGTCTAGTAGTCATTACTTGAATATGGTATTTCGAGTCAATGGGGAACTAGACAGTATAAGTGATCACAGGATGGGACTTTAAGCCGAGTTCCCTTGTTGTTCCTGCCTCATTGTCAGTGTCCTCACCAAGATGAGGAAAGCCCTGTCACAACTCTGCTATTCGGATTCCTATTTCTCCGCCCATTACGGAACTACTTTTTGTTATTGCATCCGCATGGATACCTCACTGGGGTGCGGTAACAGCGGGTTATATATTACATCTCCGCTACTCCGTCTTAAATAAAAGTCAGATCGAGATTCTGTAACGATTCGATTCCCCGATCTAAGGGGTGTTTCTTCTTCTGCTTATAAGCATTCGTTACCACCGGGAGGTCTAATTTACCACTCTCCTAGCAGAGATCCGGTGCACTACTTCCTGCGGTCGCTTATATCTCTGCACCAACCTGTCTGTTTGGGATATAATCTGCCCCATTTGGCAGTTTTTCAAATATCCTTAGTACTTTGGGCAGTATTTTGTGTTTTACTTGTAAATAGAGATGCACATATTTATATTGTATATTTATATGGTATTTATATGGTAAATGATATACACTAGTCTCTGTTAGTTGTTACTTCAAACCAGACGCAGTCTCTGGGATTCCTAATTTCTTAGTGCTTTGGGGAGTATTTTGTGTTTTACTTGTAAAAGGAGATGCACATATTTATATAGTAAATGATTTACACTCATTTCTGTTATTTGTTATGTCAAATCAGACAGTCTCTGGGATTAATTTTTCAGTGCAAAGTACCTCATGTGTTGCAGGGTTTTCTTCGTCAACATAACACATGTGCTCATTTAAAGAGGCAGTCTAATCAACTGTGGATTCACATCATAAGTGGTTTAAAGCTGAAAAGGAAACAGCTGGATTGTCTGTGAAGCTCTTTTAACTATTCCTGTATTTACCAACTCATAATATGCGAGTTGTTTGAGTTTCATGACTTTTGACAGTTACCATGTTCTGAATCCGAAATGTTGGCTGGTTTCCCCTGTCCTTATTCATATACCAGGGAAGCAGCATTGGGTTGAGGCAGAGATTAGCAAGCGCTAGCGCCGCGAGTGATCTGCTGGGAGAGTGCCCGTGCATGTCCCCTGCCTGCCCTGCACGTCCCCTGCCTGCCCTGCACGCGCCTTAAGGCGGGTGTCCACCAACCACGACAAGGCTACGACAAGTGCCGACATGAAAGTTCCAATCGCAGCCTTGTCGCAGCCTTGTCGTGAGAAGGGCAGCTCTGCGACAGCCTTGTCAGGTCGTGTCGTAGACTTCGGTGGATGCCGTAAGAAAGGCGTCCATGGTACCGACACACTACGACAGTGATATCGAGGAAACCACAACACTCCACGACAAAGTCGTAGGAAAAATCGAACATGTTCGATTTTGTTGTAGCCTTGTCGGAAGGCCCCCGACAGGCCCCCGACAAGCTTCCAGTCTCAGCCTGTCGTGGCCTTGTCGTAGACTCTTGTCGGGAACTGTGGTCCACCAAGCACGTCAAGGCTACGACACGCTTTCCAATCGTAGGCCTGTTGTGGACCTTGTCGAAAAGCCATTGTCGTAGCCTTGTCGTGGTTGGTGGACGTCCCCCTTTACACTTTTGACAGTTACCTTGTTTCGAATTGGAAATATTGGCTGGCTCCCCCTGTCCTTATCTATATACCAGGGGACCAGCGTTGGGTTGAGGCAGAGATTAGTTAGCGTAAGCTCCACGGAAGATCTGGGAGGAGAGTGATAATTTACCGCCGCCATTCATTCTCTCCAGCGAGTGGGCGGTGAGAAAAACATCAGGAAAAAAACACAAACACACACGCAATGGGATGCGACAGCCGACTAGTTGTCAACGCAAATGGGACATGACAAAACTAACTAGAGCTCTTTCTAGCATAAAGAAAACGTCCTTTATTGTTTGAATCGTTTTGATGTAGCTTGGGAATACATACGTGTAGATCTTACATTGGTTACTGCTTTATAATGTGTGGATAAGCCATAATAAACTCGATTGTTTTATGAATGTCATTCGCCATCCAACACGCCATTCTGCGAAAACTGCTTTAATTCCAAAGCATCCAATGTGGCTATTGAAATCTATTTTGTAATCACTTTGCAGAATTATTTAGAGGTTTTTTTAATTGATTTAGACACCCTATGATAATATTTAATATGGGACAGAAATGCGCCGTTTCCACCTGCGATTATGACCACTGATTTTGGCATTTCGTACCGCCGACCGATTATGCGAAATATTTCGTGCAGGAATTGCCAGTTGGAATCAGAAATGGTCAACGATTTTTCTCTCCTGCCTTTTGCAATATGGCACCGCCGACCGGCTTATAACCCAAGGGTATAAAAGAACATTGAATTAATCGGTGATGCTCTGCAGTTTACGAAAAAAGTCGGTGAGTGCAGGTCACTGATTATGTACCACTGACCTTTCACAAGGAGAGACCTTTGTACAGTGTGGCAGTTATCGGTGGGGTTTAAGTCAGCAGGTGGAAACGTTTAAACTGGGTTAAATGGTTTTCCATATTTAAATTACTGTTCATTTTACGTTGGTTGTGGGAAATCCAGAACTGCACTCGAATCGTTAATACACAGAACTCCACTTGTTTGGATGGACCGTAATCATCAATCGGCTTTGCCTCAATGACGATTTCTTCCCATCCATCTTTGTTGATTCAAATCCCACTGCAGCCACTCTTCTCCTTCATCCCCAGCAGTGGTAGATTTACTGCTATATCCAAGGCCAATCGTTATCATACCATGTCTGCGTTTGGTGGGAAGTGAAAGAACTCTCAGCTTGGTAAATGTGTAGAGATTTCTACCTAAATTCATTACAGTAAAACCCCGCTTCTGGGAAACCTCGTTTATGGGGTCACCTCGCGTAAGGCGACAGTATTTTCGGAACAGAAATCTAGTAAGCGGGGTTTTACTGTACATCAAACCTTGTTGTGTAAAATAACCTTGAGAAAGTCTGGTAAGAACCTGTAAAGATTAACTGGACATGAAATCAAACCAACCAACCATGACATTGTGTGACTCCTTATGCGGGGTGGATCCTTACATGTGATTAACATGAACATACACAATAGAGCGAAAAATGAGCGTTCAGAGCAAAACTGTCCGTTAACGCGGGGTGTCAGTTATTGGGGGGTGCTACTCTATCTAATACCGGATGTGCGGGAGGTGCAGCGGAACCGGAAATACGTATTTATGTCTCGTGGGCAGGCCACTAGGTGACAATCATCAGCCGGAAGTAATCGGAAAAGGGCGAAAATAGATGATGTGAGAGCTACTATAATGACGACCCAACCCGTTATCACTTCCGGTTTGGTTGTGCCGGGTTTTCTGCGGATGACTGAGTGATGTCTGAATGCGGGCACTTGGCCACTCACGGATTATATAGACAATAAACGATGGTTTTGTGGACAGACGGCAGGAAACCCGAGTAGTTCATGCGTAGTAATGTACGAGCGCTAGCTGCTTGAGTAGTTTACTGAGTTTTGTGGACAGGCGGCCGTAAAGCACTTGAGGTTGTTCTTTTTTTAAATCCGTTTATTTATCCTGACAATATACATCAGTCAAATGGTTTCCGTGTATAGCCAGCTTAATCAGGTTGACGCGTAGTAATACACGAGCGCTGGCGAGTGTATTACGACGTCAAACTCGAGTGGTTTACAGAGCCGCCTGTCCGCATAACCATCGTTTGTTGCATTTATTATCTATCTTTTCAAATAGATTAAATCCAGTAATTGCCATGTCATAGGATATAATAGAGGGACTATTTCTTTGCTCTACAGCACAAAGGGACTATTTTCCCATGTACCATGGCCTGGAGGCCGTATGACACGGATTTTAATCCGTATACCACAGTTATGGTATCTGAAAGCATTAATGATTTAGTGAGTCCCCAAATATTTTCAATGGGGACTTCAATGGATGATAAATAGTATAATATTCTAGGATTCTAGATTGTCAAATTAAATTCAACAAAATGAGAGTCCTAACAAAGGTCAATGAAAATGTGATACCTCCGCCATTTTCCAACCGTTCTAAGATTCTGTTGACTCACTTGTCTGAGCTTTTACATTTGGCGGGAGCTTTTGTGGTATTTTCCTTCATACATTATAAAAAGGCCTCCCCCACCCTTTTAAAGGGATGAAATCATTATCATGTACAAAATGTAACCCTTCGCTATGGCTCAGTTTCTCAGAATGTTTCTTGTTGAGAGATTTGATTTGCAGTATTGCTCACAATCTTTCCAGGAACTTTAGTGTCTATAACACATCATCTTCCGGCTGGTTTACGAAAGAGAATTTCTTTGAAACTTTTACACTTGATAGATTGGATAGGGTCCTACTTTGCTGCAGTCTTCTTGTTACCTGAGGGGCTTTATGATGGATGAGACATTAGACTTCCTCTTGCATATGTATATTAAAGATGCTATAGTTGGAGCACTATGTATCTGAATATCTTCAAGCAATTGCTAAAATATCTTCAATGTCTTTCGGATATTTCCAAGCCAACTTGATCCCATCCTTTAAAAATCACAACTTTCGTCAAAGTTTGGGAGCAAATGACCAAACACCATTTTTTGTTTTAATAGCACCTTTTATTGGCATGAAGAAAATTCAATTACACTGACATATCCAAGACATCTTTTCTGCAAGATGTTAACAAAGACCAGTCAGTAACAACTACCACATACCAGTTCAAACAGGAGAGAGTAATGCAATGATGAAAATATTGCTGATTATTTTTGATAGACACTTAGATCTTTCACCCGACAATATACAGTATGAACATAGGTGCTACAGAACTACTTCGTTTATTACAGGATATTACAATGGCCAGTTTCCTCGGACATGAGTTTTGAACTCAACGATAAAATAATAAGAATTGATTACCAAATGAACAAGCTACGAGGTACAATTTCTAATCTCAAACCATCAAACAATTATTACACGATTAGGTGATCAGAGGATTCCGCATTAACACAAAGAATGTCTAGATGTTGAGGTAGCATTGCCTGGGTCTTGTTGTGAGGGGCTAGCTCAGTAGTTAAGGTATTGCACTCGTAATACAAAGGTTGTGGGTTCAAGTCACACTGCAGTGAACTTTCTCAGCAGTGGTAGATTTACTGAAATATCAAAGGTCAATCCTTCTTATACCATGTCTATGTGGTGTGGGAAGTAAAAGAACTCCCACTTCGGTAAATGTTTAGGGGTGAAATTTCTGCCTTAATTCATTTCATAGATTCGATCACCACCCTAGTGGTGTAAAAGAACCTTGAGGAAGTCTGGTGATAACCTGCAATGGTTAACTGGACGTTGAATCAAACCAACCAACCAACAAAATAATTCATCTCATAGATTCAATCACCACCCTTGCATGAAACTGAACCATGAGTTAGTCCCTATATACCCTCAGGGTCCCCTGGGATGTTAGATAGACAAACAAACCAAACTGTATGTACTAGTTTAGATTATTCAACAGTTAACATGAGTTACATACACTATTGTCGTTTCTATTGATGGAATAATGAATCTTATTTTCTGGCTTCGTGAGTGAGTGGTCTGCTGATGAGGACAATATGATCATGGGTAAATGGATTACAGAGAATGAGATCATAGACAGTCGTAACTCGTAAACACGGAGTAACTCCGAGCTGATCTCAGCAGCTCCGAGCAGCTCACGAACATGTCACATTCAATTAGAGCAGCATTGTTGTCACCGTATTAAGAATATTCCTCGACTCAGCCAGTGAGACCTGATTCCCAATTGGAGTTTCTTTTTTTATTACTATTATTCCTTTTTGATTTTTAATATGCAGTGTTTATTGACCATGGTAATGATTACAATACAGCACTCTGTATTGTTTACATTGATTTCCCTGTGACTGAAACAAATATTCAGTATTTGGACATGATATGTACATGTAATGAGCATTTGTAATTATATCATATTATCATCTTGACTTACTCCCTAATTTTTGGTGTTCAAGAAGCTTTCATAGTGGAAACCAGCAGTTTCATTTGGCACTGATCAAGATTTGTTCTTTATGCTACCATACAGGGTTATCCACAGCAGGCCTACTTGGAGACTTTTGCCCCTGATACTTGTGTCTGGCATAGCTGCTGGGAAATGCCAGTCGCACAGCGGGTGGGAGGGCATAGCCGGTGGCTAGCAGCCTGAAAATTTCAAACATGTTTGAAATCAAATCGCAAGAGACAAGTGCCTTTTTAATTGATACAAATTGGTGACGCATACCCGCACCACAGGCGCAGGGCAGTAGTCTTCAATGATTTAGCATTTTGTGGCAGATTCCGAGAAATTTAAGCCTCGCACATGTCCCGAAATCTCTTAGTTGGAATCAGGAACATGTTTGCCCGATAAATCAGTAGGTAGTACTTGATTCTCAGATGTGCTGTTTAATTGCCTCCTTTATCATTTATAGGCTTAACATTGAGTTTCCATATGCCATGCTGACTGGCATACAGAGTTTTATATGCCACTAGTGGCATACAGAATTGTTATCACGTAATATTCCAAAATCGAGGAGTCACGGTAGGATAAAATCATAACCTGATTCGTTTTAATCTTGGCCACCGCATTCCACTCCTGGAGTTTTGGCTCCGGACTTCACCCGGCTTCGCCTCATGAAGTCACTATGCCAAACTCTAATTGTGGCATACAGTGGCCAAGATTAAAACTCATCCAGTTTTATGATAGTCATTCTCCTCTCCGATATGACCCTGATGGTTTTGACTGCGGATAAGTGTCATTGAGTCTGTAAATGTCCGTTTAATATACAGACTGTTTCTACGATGATTAATTACCCTTCGTGTCTACCTATGGTCCCTCATCTCCTGTGCGATTAACAGCGAGCTCTCATTCATTATTGGGTGTATTTTCTCTCACTCATACATCGTCCCCATCCCATCCTTTAACAGGGCTACTTAACCCTTTAAGGACATCTGCCTATGGCTGAACTACACACTTGGGGACGGCTACTAGTGACTGTATAGTTCTAGGGGACGGAGGCATTGTCCTCTGAACTCTAAATTCGAAGGTGTATCACTTGATGTGATATGCTATCATTAATATTCTTAGTTCTATTATTAAGAATTCAAAAATATGTTATACCTACATTCTGTGAAAATTTCACGTTAATTTCACGTTTTGAAAAACAATCATATAGATATCCAGCAAATGATGCCTTAAGGTATCATCCGCCCCCGGCCGGTTGATGCCTTGAAGGGTTAAGAGGCCTAATCTAGTAACACGCATGTTTTCATCATATTAGCAGTGGTAGATTTACTGCTACATCAAAGGACAATCCTTCTCATACCATGTCTATGTGGTGTGGGAAGTAAAAGTACTCGCACCTCGGTAAATGTGTAGGGGTGAGATTTCTACCTACATTCATCTCATAGATTCAGTCAAATCCAAAGTAAGTCTAATTGAACAAATTGGACGTTCAACTACCCCCAACAAACAAACAAATAAACAAATTTCACCATATTGGTTATCAAATATATTATTTAAGCCAATACGTTTACTCAATCCCATTTAATCCATCGCAGTTCTCGAAGCAGGATACGGCGGGAGTAGTAAATTAGCATTTATATGGTGTAGAATTAGCATATTACCAGGATACATCCGTTTTATAGTCTTCACGTCGTCAAGTGCTCGACTCGTCTCACTATTTGATGACATCCTTCAAGCGTAGAAGTGGAAATATATTACCTATAAAAGATAACATGGTCTTTTTTAGTGAGACACACAGCCTTCAATCCGGACAGCCTCCTTGCCTGTCATCATAAAACTTCAATTTCTAAGGTTTAATAGCGAATGTAATATATGTCTCATGCAAAGTTGATCATACCATCATGAATATGGAGGACCTAGCAAAAAGGAGGTATGTTAAGATACAACAAAAAAAACTGGGCGACATCATCCCTACACTGACTTCAGTCCCTGTAATCCTCCACCTACCTATCCCTCCTCACCGTGATACAGGCTTCAGTCCCTTTATCTCACCCCAGATATTTTTTCTCCATAGACTTAACATTGGAAACTCGTATCTAACACCCATTAGATATTTCGGAAAAATATCCAATGGGGGATAATGTCACAAATGTTAGCCCATTAGTCAATATTAAGGGTGAGATAGATTCACAAACCCATTCAAGTTTAGGGTCAGAGCTTGATCCCATCTCATTTGAATCACATAGCAATTCACGTGGCTTCGCCTTGTGAATTACTACGTGATTCAAACTCGATGGGATACGAGCTCAGACCCTAAACTTTCATGGGTTTCCTCTATAGTACCCCTCCACCTACCCTACCCCTCCTCACCGTGATACAGGCTTCAGTCCCTGTACTCCTCCACCTACCCCGTCCCTCCTCACCGTGATACTGACTTCAGTCCCTGTATCCCCTCCACCTATTCCACCCCTCCTCACTGTGATACAGGCTTCAGTCCCTGTACCCCTCGACCTAATCCACCCCTTCTCACTGTGATACAGGCTTCAGTCCCTGTACCCCTCCACCCACCCCACCCCTCCTCACCGTAAAAAAGGCTTCAGTCCCTGTACCCCTCCACCTACCTCACCCCTCCTCACCATGATACAGGCTTCAGTTCCTGTACCCCTCCACCTACCCCAACCCTCCTCACCGTGATACTGGCTTCAGTCCCTGTACCCCTCCACCTACTCCACCCCTCCTCACCATGATACAGGCTTCAGTCCCTGTACTCCTCCACCTACTCCACCCCACCTCACCATGATACTGGCTTCAGTCCCTGTACTCCTCCACCTACCCCACCCCTCCTCACCGTGATACAGTCTTCAGTCCCTGTACTCCTCCACCTACTCTACCCCACCTCACCATGATACAGGCTTCAGTCCCTGTACCCCTCCACCTACTCCACCCCTCCTCACCATGATACTGGCTTCAGTCCCTGTACCACTCCACACACCCCACCCCTCCTCACTGTGATACAGGCTTCAGTCCCTGTACCCCTCCACCAACCCCACCCCTCCTTACCGTGATACAGGCTTCAGTCCCTGTACCTCCTGGATTATTCGATGAACGTTCATAATCAAATACTTCAGCAAGTCAAAATCCTCCCCATAAGGGTTTATCATTGACATTGGTATTAGTCCTGAAGCAGGTTAGGGGAAGTGTGTTTCAGAGAACATACAATGTTTTATTATTGAATCTGGAGCTCCTGAATCTCCCGATTCCGAATCTGTTTCGTGCCAGTTTGTACAGGCTCAGCATTTTGAGATATGAGCGTTTTAAATAAAAAACATTAAAAAATGGAAAATAATCAAATGAATATATTTATTTAAACTCAATTTCAAAGTAAATCACATTTTATGAATTATTCCCCAAAGGAATCCAATATTTGATGAACACAATTACATATGGAAAGATTGATGGTATATTTGACCTTGAAAAGTCAGGTGAAGGTCAAATCAAGGTCAACTTTGTCATTTAATGTAAAACTATAAGATTTATTAGATGAAATGCAATAGGTGTGCAGATCAGAATATTTCTACATCACTCCTTAGAATTTAGACATCTTACATTCCATACCAGAGGCTTGGTAATGATTTCAAAGCTCAGAAAAAAGTCAAAGAAGGCAAGGTTTCATGTTAACTGACGCTTCAAAATATGACACACTGAGAAACACTGACCAAGGTATCTATATACAGTAGAACCCCACCTAACGGACACCCCGCGTAAGTGGACACCCCGCATTAACGGACACCATTGCTCAGAACGGTTCCCTATATTAGGTGTTTATTCTAACCTCGCGTAAGTGGACACCCCGCGTAAGCATACACTTTGGCTTACCCTCACTGTCTGAATAGAAAATATGTTTTGTCCATGGGTTTCTACAAGATGGTGCCCCTTCACACTTACAGAAAGGTGAACAGCTATATGGCACACTTACACATCCACATCTAATGGAGCAGGGCTCATCTGTGGCATAAACACACTTAATCATATTAAGCACTTGTGGGGGAGCAGGGGAAACTGATGGAGGAAGTTGGACTGGGACAATCATCTTTGTGATGGGATCCAACATATAACCCATCTTGAACACATCTAGTTCAGGGGATCTTCCTTTAGTGCAGCCAGCCATATGCAAGTTGTAGCATGTGCCCTTTTCACAATCTCTTCAAAACATTCTGTTGTTGGTGGTAGTGACTTGAGTGGTGATGGTTTCACTGAAGCAGATGATGTTCTTCAAGTCCAGATCTTAACCCATACATCTGACATTGTAGGTGAGTTTTCATTTTTGCAGCCATAACATGCAGCAATGAAGGCTGACGCTTCCTTCATACCAGTTCCCCAATCAGCTCTTTGGTTGCCCAGACTTGGTAGAAAGTATCCATTGCTCAAAGCTTTTATTGCTTTGGTTTTCCCAATGCCCCACAACTGAGGAACACTATCACAACCGGTTAAAGCATGGGCAGCGAGAAGACTGAAGATGATTTTCTTGTGAGCCTTTACTGTTGCACCAATATCTATCACTGCCCTTGACGAATGTGTACCCTGCATAGCTACAAAGGATTTCTTTCCCATGATGAAATAAAAATGGAGAAGCAACACGAATACATCTGTATCATTAGATACGACCTGCACCAAGTTGTTCTTGTTCCTTGCCAATTTCATTGCCTAGGAAACCATGTTAACATCAGCCTCCTCATGTGTAGTTCAGAGGTCATCTCTGTTGGTAATGAGTCCTCCACATACAGTAAAACCCGCTTCTGGGACACCACACTAAAGGGGGTAACCTGTTTTGCGGGTCCTTTGCTCGGAACAGACAGTATCACATTAAAGCAAGGTTTTACTGTACTTCTATTGGGATGGTATGGGTTCTGGTCCTGTTACTGATGTTGGTGTGCAACAATGACACTAGCTCTTTCTACCCTTGTAGGGTCCCTGATACTATATTCATGATACCGATCTAACACCAGGTACACATCATGTTGAATAACTGCAGCATGATGCCTTCAGGTATTACCCAGTCTAGGTATCTTAGAGGCATCATTGATACATATATACAAATTTCAATAATTGAAAAAATATTTGCTTGAATTAATAGAAATTTTGACAAAGTATGAGAGCCATATTGACCTTTGATTTGGTATAACAAAATATCATCAGCTACCAAGGTAAATTACTCAAATTATATGATACATCATGTGACATTACTATTTCCCCCAAAAAGGTGCCTGCTGTAGCAGGGCTATTTATGCAGGCTTTGCCTGCCAGGTAATGCTGAGCAAGGGAACTTGGTGCTGCAGGAAAAGTGTTATTCCTATATACCTATGAGCGAACAACCTATGATTACCTGATGCTGCTGGGGGTGAAATAACTTTTGTTTACTGCCCAGGTTGACGTTTACTGCCAAGGTTAAAGTTTTCTGCCTGGTTGAACGTTTCCTGCCCAGGTTGACGTTCAGAGATGTTCGGTTTTTATCGATATTAGCCAACAATTGAAGGTACATAGGAATAGGGAAACCATGTACCGGTGGGAATAAGTCAAAGTTACAAGGTAAGGCTTGGAAATATTACTCCCCAAGCATAGCCTTGGGCAGTAATTTTTCAAAGCATAGCCTTGGGCAGTAATTTTTCAAAGCATAGCCTTGGACAGTCATTTTTCCAAGCCTTACCTCGTAACTTTGACTTATTCCCACCGGAACATTGTTTCCCTATAATATAAGGTTATGAAATAATTAAAATAAGACCATAGTGAATGAATTTGTTCTTAGATATCATCATTACTCAGTTCTAATAAGCTCAGAATGACAAAACAAGCTTAATAAGCTTAGAATGACTAAACAATCATAGATTTGACAGAGTGTAGTCTCAGAGTAAAATCCACATTTAAGCAATATTCATAATTGATTAATTTAAGATAATGAAATAATTAAATAACACCATAGTGAATTAATTTGTTGTTAGATATAATCATTACTCAGTTCTGTGCTTAATAGGCTTAGAATGACTAACTAATAAAAGATTTGGCAGTGTATTCACACAGTAAAATGTGCATGAGAACAATAATCATAATTGATTAATCTAAGTTTATGAAATAATTAGAATATCACCATATTGACTTAACTTTTTCTTAGATATCATCATTAACCATTCTGTGCTTGATAAGCACAGAATGACTAAATAATCATAGATTTGACAGAGTGTACAATTATTTTTCCTATTTTTCTTAGAATTAAAGTATTTTTTATTTTCAAATAGTAATAACTCAAAATGCTGAACCCATACAATCTGGCACGAAGCAGATTTGAAATCAGAAGATTCAGGAGCTTCAGAATCAATCATAAAACATCGTATGTACTCCAAAACACACCTGACCCTTCAGACTGGCCCTGACTGCAGGACTATATGGCGACCTAGTTCGAATTAGGAACAAAGGTTATATCTTAATCTCTGATGAAAAGGTATAATCTCATACACAAATTGCTATAGATATCGGGATTCAGTGCTGCCAATCAACTTGAAATTGCCATCCATTTTAAATTTCAGTTCAGTGATATTGTATGGGGGCAATATTGTGTTTGCCAATTAGAAAAGCATATGGATATGATTTGACAGGTCAAAACACCAATTAATTGTTTTCTCTCTCAGACAATATTATAGCAAATTAAAATGCTTGAGCTGTATCCAGTCAGTCAGTCATTTCAACGCTATGACAAGCATAGGTCATGGATCTGCTTCTCTGTTTAGGCCTGTCTCCACTGTGCGACTGGGGGGGGGGGGGGGGGGGGGGCTTGCGATCCGGTACCTCCAGTCTCAGACTGAAGGTACCGGCTTGGCGTACCGCATGTACCTCGGATCGTAAGGTATCATCGATTCTGTGTTGAGACAAACCCGCTTGCGACTGTAGGGCTTGCCATTCTTGGTACATAGGGTACCTAGAATCCCAGTCTCAGACTGGGCGTACCAGTTATTGAACATGTTTGATATTCAAAAACGCTTGCGATCCCGGGGGCATGCGGTACCTCCAGTCTGAGACTGGGTGTACCGGTACGCCCAGTCTCAGACTGGAGGGAAACTTGCTGTCTTCACTATGCGTTTAGCCGAGTTGCGATCCTGGAGGTACGCCCAGTCTCAGACTGGGCGTACCTATGTACCTTGGATCGCACAGTGGAGACAGGGCTTTATCTGTTATCAACTTGGGGTACGTTTAATCCCATCGCGCCGGGTGCACACGGCAAGAGCACAGGCATGAAGCCGGGTACTAGTGCCACTGAATACCGCTAGAGGGCGGGTATAGAGGCCTTATTGGGATCATTTTATCTTTGCATCACGTGACATGACATGTGATCTTAAATAATATTCTGTATTTTGCATAGAAATATTAAATATGATATTATACCCACATACTGTGAAACTTTCATGTTTATTGGACTAATATTTCCAATTTTATTCACAAAAACTAATATTGTGAAAATGATGCCTCAAGGCATGGCCGGCGTGAATGGGTTTATATTTTACGAAGGATAATAATAAGGGTCGATTTATTTCCTACTATCAATACAGAATTTAATGGGGGGGGGGGGGGGGAATTAGATATATGATGTCACCTTGACATTGGAAGCAGTCATATTGTAGGAAGCCCAATCACTGGGAATGCGGCCATTTTTAAAAATTAGCCATTACAGAGCATTATGGCACTTTTTAGAATAGTAATTCAGATGCCGAAACTGCGTGATTTATTTCATGATTCAAACAAGATTGGATCAAGCTCTCACCATAAACTTGAATAGGTTTCTGAGTTTATCTCACCCACTAATAAGCTAACAATTATGACATAATCCCCCATTTTTTTTCTGAATACTCCATGGGCATTGAGTATGAGTTCCCAATGTTAAGTCTATGGGGGGAAATGTCAGTGGTGAGATAAAAGCAGTTAAAGACTATAACCCGAGGCATTGAGAAGGAAAATCACTAACCATAGATCAGACTTGAGGGGAAGTTAGTCGTGTTTTAATGCAGTTCTCTGTCAAGGTTGTCCTAAGGTCATTTACTGTCACTATGAAGGTCGTCTGCCTATTTTCTGGATTTTCTTTGTCACTTAAGAAGTTTTTATATCACATAATTCGTTACAGTATGCTGCCTCAGAATTTCCCCGAGGTGGTGGTACACTGAGTGGTAAAAGAGTGATGCCTCCAGTTGCCTCTTTATACATTTTTTTTAATTTCTTCTTTTTATTTGCACAAAAGTACATATAATGGCCTCTGCTATAGCAGGTATTCTGGCCACTCTGTTACCAACGAGTTGTTGTGAGCAGAAAACAAATCTCTTCAAGTAGTTACAATATGTACAGGTTTGGGATGAAGTAATGATGTGGAATAGACCCAATGACAATACACATTCCCCAGAAGTTCCAATTATGCATCATTTATCAACCCCAACTTTAGTCTTATATACTTTTTATAGCTATAAATTGAGCCGGTTTGGATCTCGTACAGTAGATCGTTCCAACTTTCCATCCCGCGATATAGCGGACTCTTCTTAAACAGTGTGGTACGGGCCTGTCAAGTTTTATTATCTTATTATTCTGCCTTCTAGTCTTTGGATTATCATATAGTTCTATTCCACTGGCGTACTTCTGCATATATAACAAGTTCAGGTTCTCCATTCATACTTCCCCTTTTTGTGATTTTTATGTCATAAGTTAAACTATCTGCGAACGCCTGATTTAGAATTTTCTGGGTTTTGCAGTTAAATCTGAAAGTGCATTCGTATCGCTTGTGGCACCGAGCTATAAAACTTTAACTAAATTGTGAACTTTGTTCTGGAGGTGGATATGGGTTCTAAATGGACTGACTCTTTTCATAAGTTGAGACGAATGTTAATGTTTAACATGTGAAGTATCATATGCAAAATGGAATTTTCTTTCAAATGATTGGATATGTGGAAGAAGGTCCGACTTATTTTAGAAAAACTAAGGAAATGGGGCAAGTACACAAATACGTTACAAACATCAAATAAATTTTATAAATGTTTTTAAAATACACCGTCGCTGTTCCTTGATAACCCATTGACACAAAGTAAGACTTTATTTTAGTCAACGTTGTCCTTTTAATTATTTCCATGTTGACTTTATCAGGTTTATGTTTTGATAAAATATAATCAATGAGTCAATTTCAGCAGCAGTGTCACCAAATGCATTACTCCACACCGGAATTATTTTATCAAAAACTTAAGAAAACCATAGGATTCTGTAACACATGTCCTGGTCTCATGTCATAAAGAATTGATATTTATCTCACCCCTGGTATTTTTGTCCCATAGGCTTAACATTGGGAATTCATTCTCACTGCCCTTAGAAGTATTGCAGTCCGTTCTCCATGGTCTATATATCCTGTGTGTTGCCCATTCTTTTAGTGTGTAGAGGAGTGAGATGAATACAGAAAGCAACTCGATTTGGTCAAAGTTTACTCCCACTCGTTTGAATGCTACATGATATCCACTCTGCTGTCACCTCGTTCATATCATATTACTCTGCATTATACTCGTGGAGAACAATGACTTTGACCAAAACGAGTTTGTTTCATCTTTAGCATGAAATCCAGATCCTACTAATGATAATGTTCCCTGGGCACCACCACTTCGCCCCTGAGTAGGCAACCATCATGTCCTGAGTTTCACCTTTAAGTTATCTTAAATTGGCATGGGTGTAGAGAGACTAGTGCCTGGCATAGTCGCCAGAAAACGCCAGTCGATCAATGGGTTGGAGGACATATGGGGTTACTAGCGGCCTGAAAATTTCAAACATGTTTGAAGTGAAATTGCAACAGACTATTGCCTTTTTAGGAGGGACTTGCGTCAGGGGGGGTTTTGGGGATAGGGGGCAGAGTCGCAGACGAGCGTAGAAAGACAGGGCCTAACTTGTGTGTCACCTTCTGCCACCGCATTGCGACCACAAATAGAGTAGTTTTTTGCCCACTACAGATTTGCGCACATACCCCAACGGAACAAAAAAATGCACTAAAACTACAAGTGCCACAGATGATTTTGCATTTTTGTATTCCCACATGTGTATCAGCTGTCTTATTGTGCAAATTTTATGTATACTGTCGAAGATTAACTCAGGACACTATTGCATATAAACTACTAATAAATGTAATTTTTCTCTTGCATGCAATCTTCAACAATGAAATTCGTTTAATTATACTCGCATATTTCAATAACGATGAAATGAATATTCGCAGTTGTACATAAAACACTGTATTTATTGCATGAGTTAGCTTAGTGAGCCCAAATTCTATACGCATCGAAACTTGTACCGCTGGTCTTGACAGAAAACAGGCAAATTATTGCCTTGTCATCATACAGTATAAATAAACTGACCTAAAAAACATAGCGGCATGGGAGATTCCCAGACATTTGTCCCCATAGTCCCCGACTGAAGTATCGCACATGCACCAAAAATCGGCGAGTGAGAATCAGGCATAAAGAATTCCTGCACACCTGTCTGTCCCCTCCACGTCTACATTACTGACCGCTAGAGGCGCACCACGCAGGAGATCTCACGTGATCTCGTAACATCACACGTGACCTATGTTCAGCGTGAAGAACTCCATCATTCATAGACCCCCCAGACGTTACTAAACTCCCTAATATCGCCCCGGGTACGTAAAGGTTCCGCTCCCGACTGACTGACTACACCACGGCTGCCTGTCCCCTGATGAACAATAGTTTTCTGATTTCTAACTGGAGAAACCGAATATAATTTATAATGTATATGAAGAGATAACTGGAATTTCCAAATCTGCCATCGGATTTCCAATTTGAAGATTCATAAAAAACCGTTAAACTGCAATAATTGTGGGAGAGTCATATGATATGAAATGTAGATGATTCCAATTTCAGAAACTATCATACACATATGATTTGTCGTGGAGATTTCATTGAGCTGCAGAATGCCTTTTTTCCCAATCCGTTAACTGTTTTTTTCTCAAATTTCTATTGCAATCAATAACTTACATTACTCTTCCTTGCAATACATCTAACAAATACAATCTAAAACAACTTCGATGATAATTACAATGGTTTCTCTTCTATTTACACACTGCTGCATCTGCTTAGTAATACACATTACATGGGGTACTATAGTTACACACAGAAGAAAAGATAAAATGACCGCCGATATTCTCACGCACTATTTTCTATGTAAGGGACTTTTTCCTCGTAATCTTCGGAGATTATGACCACCCGTAATCTCCGCCTTGTGAATTACACACTCCCTATAGGTTCAGTATATAAGGTGGATAATGATAAAAAAAGAAATTGATCAGTGTTTGGAGCTTGCAGTAATATGAAGAAGGCGATAACCAAGTGGATATTTCAGAGCGCTCCAAAGGAGACGGCGAACGGGGACTTATTCCAAACACAATTCAATATGTTTTTGATTACCTACCACATATAAAACGTGTAATTTTCCGTACTATCCGCTTGAAGATCTTCCCGCACATAGAGACAGAGTGAACCAGACATAGGGTTGGAGACTGAAGTACCACGGGAGTGAGATTCTCGTGTATTTAAAAACTCGAACCTGTTCTTCTTTTTTGCAGGATTATACTCAGACAAACTTCTTCTCTTATGATTCATTTCGAACCATGCCGAAATCCAAATCTATATTTTTCGAATTCGACGAAGTCGCTAGTTTTATCTAAAGCTGGAGACACACCAAGCAAGAAACGCAGTGATTTCCGGTATCGCCAACACAAAATGGCGTATATGTAAACTATTATTTCATATTCAACCTGATCATTGCTTCAGAGACGCTAGATTATCGGTGGGAGATATCACTGTGAAATGATATGGCACATACACGCGAATTTCTATTGGCGATTCTGGAGATCGCTGTCTTGACTCGCTTGACGTGTCTCCGGCTTTAGGGTGCAAATATCTCAATGTTTATCGCCCATTGATTGAATTACCGTACTGGCAACCCTGTTGAGGACGAATTCCTTATTCTCAGCCTATGGATGTTTATACCAGGCAAAGATTATAAACAGAAAAAAACAAGCTTTAGTCAGAGTTATCATTCTCCATGAGTTTGATGCGGGGTGATATGAACGCAAACGAGGCGACAGCCTAGTGAATATCACGTATCATTCAAATGAGTTGGAGAACAAAAACTTTGATCAAAATGAGTTGTTTTTCTGTATTCATCTCACCCCTGTACACACTAAAAGAATGGACGCAGCACAGGATATAGACCATGGTGAATAGACTGCAATACTTGTAGGGGCATGGAGAATGAGTTCCCAATGTTAAGCCTATGGGACAAAAATACCAGGCTAAGATATTCACCATACTCAAACTTTTACCGAGGACCTCTCATGTCCTACTCAATCCATCCATGGACCTACTTAATAAAACACCAATCTATAGCGCCTTATGAACCCTACCCTCCACACATAAGAGGAACCCTAAACCGATACCCTGTCTAAATGATGAGATCCATATGCTCCTGACTGCTCACCCAGGGAAGGTCTGGTGGGATAAAACATAGATAGTGACAGGTGAGATGGGCCGGGGCCGTTTCTTAGATGCCCTGACTGTGGCTGTGACCCGGTAATGGGGTGTCACTGAATGCCTGTCATGACAGAGGCGCATTTGAAGAGCAGCTCGGAGGCGGTTAGACTGGCTCCAGTCCCTGCATCCTATGGCTACCCTCCTTGCTGGGATACTAGCTCCAGTCCCTGCATCCTACGGCTACCCTCCTCGCTGGGATACTAGCTCCGGTCCCTGCATCCTATGGCTACCCTCCTTGCTGGGATACAGGTTCCAGTCCCTGCACACTATGGCTACTCTCCTTGCTGGGATACAGGCTCCAGTCCCTGCATCCTATGGCTACCCTCCTTGCTGGGATACTGGCTCGAGTCCTTGCATCCTATGGCTACCCTCTTCGCTGGGATACAGGCTCCAGTCCCTGCACACTATGGCTACCCTCCTTGCTGGGATACAGGCTCCAGTCCCTGCATCCTATGGCTACCCTCCTCGCTGTGATACTGGCTCGAGTCCCTGCATCCTATGGCTACCCTCCTCGCTGGGATACTGGGTCCAGTCCCTGCATCCTATGGCTACCCTCCTCGCTGGGATACACGCTCCGGTCCCTGCATCCTATGGCTACCCTCCTCGCTGGGATACTGGCTCCAGTCCCTGCATCTTATGACTACCCTCCTCGCTGGGATACTAGCTCCAGTCCCTGCACCCTATGGATACCCTCCTCGTTGGGATACAGGGACTGGTACAATCGGTAATGGTGTTGGATTTCTAGGGCTGTTTAACTCCAGTTTTCCCAACACTCTCCATACAGATATCCTGGTTACTGGTCAGGATATCTGCTGGGAGATTGATATCCTCTCACTTTGATCTCAATCGGGTCACCATCAGGATCTGGCAAAATGTATTGCTACAACAACACAGGCGGCCAAAGAACAGGAGGAGGGGAGGGGTAGGAGGAGAATGGTTACAGGGAGCAACTGGGGGAATCTATACAGGAAGTTCTGTTCCTACTGGACAGGTCTTTGATTTATGGGCCAGTCAAAAAAGGATACATACTATAATGAACTTTATTCTGATTGTGTTTAATCATTTAATGAATGTTCATACTCAAAGACTTGAGCAAGTCTAGGGGGCAGTATGCTCCTGGCTGTATATGCGCACGTGTTATGAGCTGCTCTTTGAACGGAGATGGCGTGTGAACGGAAGGGACTTTCTTCCCACGCCTTTACCATCACTCTCCGCCCAGATCTGTGACGGCGCTGTCGCTAGCAAATTTCTGCCCCAACCCAAAGCTGGTTCCCTGGGTATCCACTAAGGACAGGGGAGACCAGCGAACATTTCAGATTCAAAACAAGGGATCAGTCAAAGGTTATACAAGTCAAATAACTCGCATTTCATGATTATCGAAATATGGGAATTGTTACAGGAGTTTCATGGACAAGCCAGCTGGATTCTTTCAGACTTATAATGGGAATTCACAGTTGATTTATACTCCCCCTTCAAAGAAGCACATGGGCAATGTTGACAAAACAAAACCCTGCAACAGTGGAGGTGCTTTCCACTGTAGAAAGTAATCTCAGAGACTGTCTCTGGTTTGACATAAGTGATAACAGAAATGAGAGTATCTTACATAAATATGTTCATCTCTATTTACATGTAGTACACAAAATACCCCAAAAGCTCTCAGAATTTAGGATATTTCAAAGATTAGTTTTTGGGCCAGATTTGGGCCGAAACAGGCAGGCTGGGGCAGAGATACAAGCGGCCGTAGGAAGTAAAGCGCTGGCTCTCTGCTGGGAGAGTGCTTTATCATCAGAGGGAACTGCTCTGTTAGGGACTGTTGTATGAAGGCTGGGAGCCACAGAGAGGTGGTCTTTGGAGGTGTGGGAACACAGGGGCACACATGGGAGGCTCCCGTGTGCAGGTCGATGCTCCATTGTGTGTGTCTGAGACCGGGCTGTATGCATGCAGTATGGCCTGTGCCTGTATGGCAGGGGAGCGCACAGCCGAGGCTTTGATTTCTGTATGGGACTGCACTCAGTAGATGAATAACACCATAGGTGGAGACCTGGGAGGTGTTTTTAAAACTAAGAACGTTACTGGCTGAACGATTAGGACATACCTCAGGCGATGGTGACCACGATCAGAGTGTCAGTGCGTTTTTTAAATGTAGTCCTCAGAATTCCATGAAATCTTTTGAAGTTTTTATCGTTTAAGTCGAGGTGCTAAATATCCTACAACATTGGATCCACACAACAAGTGGTTACCACCTTTTCTCCATGCTTATGGTATCACATAAATGTTGTTATTTTTTCTAATTTTGATAGTCCTGTTCAATACTGTCTACATTTTTTATATCAGTATTATGTCAGTATTGTTTATGTTAATATGTTCACGTTATAGTTTAAACCAAAAAAATAATTAAGAGAGGTAACTATAAACCTATATAGTTTTGTCATATTACATAGTAAATTCTATTGACTTTTCAAATGTAACCAAAGGATCCTAGATGTAAAGGCAAGAAAACTCCGATGAAAGGATAAAAGGATCGAACCCACCTAGACTTATTTAAAAGTTCAAATTTGTGATCTTTTCTTCGAGATCCTACTTCCTGGCTGCCCTCCACAAAGACAGATGACATTAGGTTACGAGAATGCACCAAAGACCATGATAAGATCAATTCTCTTATCGTTTTTAGTTAAAAAAAAACCTCCTTGGTATAGGACACATAGCTATTGTGTTATGAAGCCGGCCATCTTGCCTCCGATGCTAAACAAAACAGTTCAGTTGACAATGGATTTTATTTAGATATTGTGTTTTGGTTTGCTATAAAATGGTATGGGCCTCGTCTCACGCTTATCTGTAAATTATGACAGCAGAAAATAGCATTTGTCCCTCGACTAAAGTGGTGCTATCTTACAATCTCCTGGTGGATGGGGATGGGGAGTTAGCTCATTGGTCTAGGGACTGGGCTTGTAATCCCAAGATTGTGAGTTTGGGTCCCACTGAAGCCACCTTTCTCCTCCATCCCCAGTACTGGTAGATTTACTGCTATATCAAAGCCCAGTCCTTCTCATGCCATGTCTATGTGGCGTGGTGTACAGCCACATTTCTCCTCCATCCCCAGTACTGGTAGATTTACTGCTATATCAAAGCCCAGTCCTTCTCATACCATGTCTATGTCGTGTGGGAAGTAAAAAAATGTCTCATCTCAGTAAATGTGTAGGGGTGAGATTTCTACCTGAATTCATCACATAGATCCGACCACAACCCTTGTGGTGTAAAATAACCTAGAGAAAGTCTTTTAAGAACCTGTAATAGTTAACTGGATGTTAACCCTTTAGCTATGCTATGATGGCTGGAGGCATAGTAGGCTATCATGCCTTGAGGCATCATTTCCGAAATTTAAGTAATTTCTATTATTTAATGAAATAATGTGCATGTTTTGATAATGGATTTCTGACCTAAGTAAAACTATATCATAGTTAATATCATTACTATCATATGATCCTAATCATTTTATATTACCATGGAGGTGTGATATAATGATGTCACTGTGGATATTATGAAAAGTGCCAGCATACTACAGGGGTGAAAATGGTTCTGCAGCAGCATATTTCAGGGTGTGAATTTGGTATGGTTCGTAAAGTAAAAAGGGTGGTACCCACTGCTTACGACACACTCCTACAATGTTTACGACACACTATGACAAAGAAAATCCCTGTCGGAAGAGCTCTGTCAGAGTGTGTCGGATTGTGTCGGAAGGCCGTGTCAGAAGGGGGTGTCCACTGCTACAACAGAAACTCAAAACATAGTCGGAGGGGTTTGTCGGAACGTGTCGGGAGTGTGTCAGGAGCTTAGTGGACACTTCCCTAAAGGGTGAAATCAAACCAACCAACCGTCCCACCTGGTGGATGATGGCGGAACTACCACTTACTCTGTGCCCTATATTACTGGAGATACGTGAGGTGCTGTGTTTGTCCTAGGAGCAGCTCTGTTGACACTTTAATGTGACCGGCGGCCCCTGCGAGCTGCTCAGAGGAGGAGGAGGGGGGAGCGGCTTATCCACCTCACCTCCTGTCATCTCAGATCATGTTGTAGACTCCCTGCGCCCTGAGATGCACCTGCCTGTCGCCTCGCTAATAATGCAGAGGCCTGTAGAAGGCGACTGTGTCTGTGTCTGACCCTGTCTTATGTGCTGTTTGCACTAGACGTCAAGATAAGAGAAACCCCATCACTCGACAGGCTCATCATTAATGTAGATCCAGCACACTCTGCAGGCCCGATTCCCACTAGGAGATTCCTACCCCAGAGACTGGTGCCCGGCATAGTCATCGGGAAACGCCAGTCGCACAGTTGGTGGGAGGGCATAGTCACAGACTAGCGGCCCCCCCCCAAAAAAGCATGTTTGAAATTAAGGCTGATTCCCATTAGGAGATCCCTGCCCCAGAGATTGGTGCCCGGCATGGTCGCTGGGAAATACCAGTTGCACAGCAGGTCGGAAGGCAAACACAGTCGGTGACTAGCGGCCCAAAAATTTCGAACATGTTCGAAATTAAAATGTGTCAAAGTCGCCTGGAAACGCCAGTCACACAGCGGATGGGATGGCAGGCATAGTCGGTGACTAGCAGCCCAGAATTTCAAGCACATTTGAAATTAAATCGTTAGAGACCAGTGCCTTTTTGGGTTGGAGACTCATGAATGCAGCACGGGGGCGGGGCAAGAGTCGCCGACGATTTTTGCATTTTTGCTCTCCCACATAGCGACATGGGAGATTCCTAGATATTGTGCTGATAGTTGCTGACTGAAGCCCTACACATGCCCCAAAATCGCCTAGTGGGAATCAGGCATTAGGGGTAAGTTCTGGGCGAGTTCTCATATGAAAAGTATAACTCATTAGACGAAGATTATGTGGTTTTCAATCCAAAGAATTTACCGCAGAGTAATTCACGAAGCTGAGTGACTTACGTAGCGATCAAACAAGCGGAAACTCTCCAATCACTAAATGTTTTACGCAAGGATGTCAGAGTTCAGGGAAATCCCTGAAATCAGGGATCTTTTTAAAACACAGATATATTGTACTCAATATTTAACAGAAACTGTATATGTCAACCCCACACTGCTTCAGGAACTCCAGATAATTGGTTTCCTTGTAGATGTATGCAGTATTACTCCCATGATCTTTAAGGTTTTTCCTGACAAGCTGCCATTGGATATTGCATGGATGCCAATCCCTTAAATCCACTGAAATTATTGAGCAGTTTCCATACAAACAACTTTGAATGTATATTTACCACCAAGAACTAGCTTCATATTACAATCTCCCAAGCATATATTTGGCTTAACATCAATAGGACATAAAAGATAAGACTCTGCTTGGAGATCCTACTCACCAGGGAGACGAAGTATTCATTGGTCTTTTGAATATTGAAGCAAGCACCACCTCTCTGTTGTAGTATTGATGACCGAACTCAGAGAGTTACACATATCTCTCTCGTGAAAAATTGTATTTGTTCTGCTACTTTGTAGTGAAGGGAATATAGAAAGACATGGTTAGTGTGTCTGAATGGAATCTGTTCAGAGATATTTTGGTTAGAAATACTCACCAAATTCGAAGAATGAGGTCAGTATTTCTAACCAAAATATCCGAGGAACAGATGGAATTTATAGACACTAACCATGTCTTTCTATATTGTCTCCTTATTATTATATACCTAGAAATCATTAAGAATGCCCTTCTACTACTCACTAAATAGAAGAATGAGTGGTCACGTGGTACGGAGGGTAATATCATATATATTACGCCACAGTGTGGACGAATGAAATCATTACTACCATAATATATCATAATAGAGTTTTCGGCAGTTCGCGGAAGTGGATGTATTTCCCATCGGTATAGAGCTGGTGTGTTTATTGCCTTGTTTGTAACGCCGATTCCCCCTCTCAGTCTAACCTCACCCTCATGGGGAGTATGTCTGTCAGGAGACGAGCCAGGAATGTGTTTTTAATTACCAATAAGCCACACCTTACTCGCCATACTCACACCTAGGGTGATAAACAATATCAACCTGACCTCTCTTATAGATCATAATAACCGTAAATCTGTCTGCCTCAGTCGGCAAGCCCAGGAAAACCCTGTGATATACTCAACAAGGTGAACTAGATGCCACGCCGAGAGAATTGCTCGTTTTTTTTTCTAATGGAAACGTAGAATTCTTAGCAGGTTTGAGATATTGGATCGGATCTGAAGCTTGCCCTGAGCAATTCCCAAGCGCTTTGTAGCTGGTTTCCTCGTAGTCTCTCGGTATGTTTCTCATCGGGTATCCTGACTATTCCTTGACTCATACTCAGGGGGCCGTTGAATAATCTAGGCTCGTACATGAAGAACCTTTTCTATATGTCGAGAAGACTCAGGGACGATGTGGACCAACTTTATTCAACACTTACGGAGGGCTATGACTGTCTTAGCGAATGAACTTTAAAATTATATATAATTAATATATAAAATTATAAACGATAATCCTTGTACGAGGTAAAGAAAATGGACCTCATGTACGATCCTAGATTATTCAATGTATTCAACGGTAAAAAAAAACCCAACATAATGCAGGGTTTATTATCCGTAATTAATCAATGTATACTCATTCACGTTTTATAAAGGTTTTATAAAATAAATTGGTAATATAAGATTGCATTTTTCATATACTACAGGCTTGGATGGTTAATGGGAAATGAAATATGGTACCAGTGGTGTCCCCAAGTGGCAGAGATCGGAACCAATGGATAGTGGTGTAAATGCAACTGAATCAGGCGTATATATGAATCAGGCGTATATATATGAATCAGCCGCCTACAGATAAGGTGTATGCACACGGGGAATAGGACCACCTTCTTTACGCAAAAGCATACCTACATACGCCGGGCGTATACATATATAAAGTGGTTAGATTCGTGCAGTGTACATGAAGACCCTTTTCTATATGCCGAGAAGACTCAGGGACGATGAGGATCAACTTTATTCAACACTTAAGGAGGGCTATGACTGTCTTAACGAATGAACTTTAAAATTATTAAACGATAACCCTTGTACGAGGTCAGAAAATAGACCTCATGTACGATCCTAAACGGGCTCCTGAATAGTTTGTGTGCGTATTGTCCTAGGTATACAGAACTTACAACATTCTCTTGTGAATATGGATTGAGTATGGAGACATGGTTAGTGTGCCTGAATAAAATCTATTCCGACCAAAACAGCAAGGAACAGATGAAATTCAGACACACCTATGATGTCTCCATATTATTATTTACCCGGAAATATTAAAAAAAAACGCCATTTTGAAATAGGTCACGTGCAGTGCACGAGCTATTAGTTCGTGCACAGTGTGCAGAATAAAATCTGTAACGCTGACGCATACGTGCAACTCATCAGTGCACTTGAGGGAAAACCTATGGAAGTTTGCGGTCAGTGCTCGTATCCCATCGAGTTTGAATAGCGCAGTAATTCACAAGCCAAATCCGTGTTGATGGTTAGCTGGACGTTAAATCAAACCAACCAACCAACCAACCGAAGCCGTGTGAATCACATAGTGATTCAAATATGGTGGGATCAAGCTCTAACTGTAAACCTGAATATGTTTCTGAATTTACTTCAGCCCTCATATTGACTAATTTGTGACATAATCCCCCATTGAGTTTTCTTTTCTAAATTCTCAATTGGGTGTTGAGTGCGAGTTCCCAATGTTAAGTCCAATAGGAAAAAATACCAGGCGTGAGGTAAAGGAATATAACTGCCTGCAATTGTTCATATGGACGCAGGCAGTTCTATGACATATGACTTCATCTTCATATGAGCTCTCTCCAGAGAATGTACTTGATATTGACCACGTCTGTCCGCTTTTTGTGTCTGAGAACTGTTTCAGGAAAAGATCACCGTTTCTGCCCTCTTCCCACAGGTTCGTCTGCTTTTTGCGGAATCAGTAATGAATACTTATTGCAAGATGGTCCATTTCAGCAAGGATTACAAATAATATGTCTAAAACATTGCACATTTGCAATCCATCAGTGACCATATTCTTCAATATACCTTCTTTATACGTCATTTCTGATTTATTGGCCTTTAGATATTGCACTTCTTCGTATTGTATATAGGGAAAATAGCTATTGTGTTATGAAGGCCATCTTGCTCCCCGATGCTAAACAAAACACCAGGTGGCAGGTCCAGTTATCAATGGATTTTATTTAAGATATTTTTTGGGTTTGCCATAAGAGGTTTTTAGCCTCATCCCATGACTATCTATAGATTATGACAGCAAAAAATATTTGTTGTACCCCGACTACAATGGCGCTATCTTGTAATTTTCTGGCGGATGATGGCGGAATTAGCAATCACTCTGTACCCTTTATCCTACCCCTAATATAAAATCCCATAGGCTTAACATTGAGTTTCCATACGGAGTTTTATAAGCCACTAGTAGTATACAGAATTGTTATCACGTAATATTCCAAAATCGAGGAGACGGTGCAGGATAAAATCAAAACCTGATTCGTTTTAATCTTAGCCACCGCATTCGCCTCCTAGAGTTTTGGCTCCGGACTTCACTCGGCTTCACCTCATGAAGTGGCCAAGATTAAAACTCATCCAGTTTTACGATAATACTTTCTGCTAACAAAAATATATGTAAAGCTTTCCCCAAATGAAATGTTTCAAATAAAGATTCAACAGCGGGAAACAGCAAGTAAGAGAAAGGGTTTGTCATGAGGCAGTAACTAAAGTTCTATATTTCATAGTGTTTGTCTATGATAGAATGTGTCCTGAGTCCTTTTGTATTATTTCCCGTAAACTTAAAATCGGAACTCCTACACAACGCCCATGAAGTGTTGTAAAAAGAAAACTCAATGGGGATGATGTCACAAATATTAGCCAATCAATTGGTGATAGAGGTGAGAAAATATCTCAACTGCACTCGATATACAGCTACCGCAAATATGCCATATGATTCATCACATGAGTATATCAATAATGTAAAGATATCATATGATACACAGAAAGAGACCAGAAACATTCTGATGACATCTTAGTCCGGTGGAATCAACACGTGACCATTTACAAAGCTATAGAGACAACCCCCAAGTACTCCAGGGTATTATTACTTAGGGATGATAGTTTTTCACTTTTTCCATGAAAATCCTTGTTTTCATTTTCAGTTTATAAAATTCTTTTTTTTGCATAAATCATAAGTAGTATAAATTGAGCCTTTTTTTTTATTTCCACAAAGCTACAATCTGGCAAGCAAGGCAAGTTTTCGTTGTAGTCTAATCCACTTAAATGATGTTTGAGGCTACATGTACACAATTCTGGTACTTTACATAAGAATTTGGATATCTTATAGTTCAAGGACTGATGTTATGAGATGGGTAATGAGATTGGTACTAGATACCATCTGGCCAATGGCGATATGTTTTCCATGTTTTCTCAATCTTTCTCAGGCATTAAATTCCACATGAGAACTATTTCCACCTTTCTTTCCTGCCACACCTGACATCCCTGAACACTAACTCTCAGAGCAGCTCCTTTCACTGGGAAACTCTAACTGGGTGACCCGCACTTGAGGACGGCTTGAAATACGACCACCTGGGCCTGGTGTGGATATGTATATAGCCGTGAGGTGACTGCCCACGTGACGTGGTCACGTGATGTATGCGGTCTTCATACCGCAAACTATGAGCGCTTCATCAACCTCCTTCCCGCACCTGAGCGGCTCGTCCTGAGCAGCTCACCCACGTGGGGCCGCTGAGTAGCTCGTATGGCTTAAGGTCCATTCCCACTAGGCGACTTCTGCCGCTGAGACTACTGCCGGGTATAATCGCCAGGAAACACCAGTCACACAGCGGGTGGGAGGGCATAGTCGCCGACTATGCCCTGATATATTTCAAACATGTTTGAAATTGAATCACAAGAGACTGGTGTCCTTTTAAGAGAGAATCCAGTTGCCGACTCAAGCCTGTACAACCGGGGGTAGGGCAATAGTCACCAACAATTTTGCCATTTTGTGTTCCCACTTGGCGACTCATGAAATTTTGGCTGATAGTCGGCGACGGGTGCCCTGTGAATGCTCCAAAATCGCTTAGTGGTAACCGGGCTTTAGACATGCTCAAGTCTCTGATCATGAGCAGTCAATATATAATACAGTAAAATCTACGTAAGCGGATACCTTCCGTTCCAGGCCAAAGTGTTTGCTTCCACGGGGGCCAATATGTAAGTGTTATATACCGATATATATAGGGGAGACAGAGAGGATGGTAGATCTGAAATCTAATAATTGAATTGGATCCGAAGTTATTAAACTTTGAATTACATGATTTCCAAAATTGTCTTAAAAATCACTGGTGAAGGTGGAGAGATGGTACAGGATCGTGAACTGCTGCCAGTATCTCAGCAAGGAGGGGTGGGATAGCTGTAGGCTTAGGATGCAGGGACTGGAGCCAGTATCTTGGCAAGGAGGGGTGGGGTAGGTGGAGGGTAGGCACGGGATACAGGGAATGAAGCCAGTATCTCAGCAAGGAGGGGTGGGGTAGCTGTAGGCTTAGGATGCAGGGACTGGAGCCAGTATCCCAGCAAGGTTGGATGGGGTAGGTGGAGAGTAAGGCACAGGATACAGGGACTGAAGCCAGTATCCCGGCGAGGAGGGATGGGGTAGGTGGAGAGATAGGCACGGGATACAGGGAATGAAGCCAGTATCCCGGCAAGGAGGGGTACGGTAGGTGGAGAGATAGGTATAGGATACAGGGACTGAAGCCAGTATGCCGGCAAGGAGGGGTGGGGTAGGTGGGGAGAAAGGCACAGGATACAGGGAATGAAGCCAGTATCCCGGCGAGGAGGGGTGGGGTAGGTGGAGGGGTAGGCATAGGATACAAGGAATGAAGCCAGTATCCCGGCGAGGAGGGGTGGGGTAGGTGGAGGGGTAGGCACAGGATACAGGGAATGAAGCCAGTATCCCGGCAAGGAGGTGTGCAGTAGTTGTAGGCTTAAGGATGCAGGGACTGGAGCCAGTCTATGTCTTGCCGAGCCCTCTGTAGTTTCGGATGGGTGTCAGATTTCGTCAGGGCTAGAGTCGGGTTGAGGCGCGTTCATTTATTACGATAATCACTGAGTTGACAGTTTAATGGCCCGCTGAGGAATCTGGAGCAGCTCAATATGCGTTTCCTATTCCCTCTTGCTCTATAACCTTTAAGAGTAGGTTTGAAAAATGTTCTATTAAATCATTTCATTACAAGAATTAGTTATACCGGGTAGAACAGTGTTACGTGTTTAATCAGGGCAGATTTTCCTAATAAAGCAACAATTGGTAGATAAATCATCCATAAATGATCATGTGTCACCATGAATATCCATAAATTCACATAGGCAGTAAGTGGTTGAGCCTCAGTAGAGATCTGGGTCCTGTTTAATAATCTAGGATCGCACATGGACTGGAGCAGGGGCCCGTTTAATAATCTAGGATGGTACATGGACTGTAGCAGGGGTCCGTTTAATATTCTAGGATGGTACATGGACTGTAGCAGGGGCCCGTTTAATAATCTAGGATGGTACATGGACTGTAGCAGGGGCCCGTTTAATAATCTAGGATGGTACATGGACTGTAGCAGGGGCCCGTTTAATAATCTAGGATCGTACATGGACGGTAGGAGGTGCCCGTTTATTAATCTAGAATCATACATGAAGACTATTTTCTGTACGCCATAGAGACCCAGGGACGATGTGGGTCAACTTTATTCAACACTTATGGATGACCTTATGGACGACTAATACTGTCTTAGCGAACAGACTTGAATGTTATTAAAAGATAACCCTTGTACGAGTTACAGGAAAGGGTATTCATGTAGGATCCTAGATTATTCAATGTGCCTGCTCTGTTCAACCTAATCCTTCAGCTAATACGGTGAGATCTCGCGAAGTGCACTCTTTGCACTGAATTCTTCAAAGTATATATGTAATAGTCTCCAGGGGTCATTTTGCCTATACACATTGATACGTATTGATACTATGGAGAAACCAAACAAGAGTTAGTCATGTTGTTGTTTATCGCACTCGGGCAAGACTGCGTATTACTGCACAAGGCGAAGCCGAGAGTAGTAATACGCGATCTTGCCGGAGTGCTATGAACAATGACATGACTGACTCGAGTTTGGTTTAGAATTTATCCTACCCTGCCCGTCTAAATTACTTCTACATTAACAAATGACGTCTTTTGTCAAGTGTATCCCACTAGAGCAATATTTTTCATTTTTCTGAACTCCAGACTGAATACAGTGACCCAATGTTAAGCCTATGGAGTTTTTTATTAGGGGTAGGATGAAAATCATACGCTATGTTGTCTGGACAGGACTCATTCCACCCTAATGTAGAGGAAACCCATGAAAAGTTGAGGTCAAATCTCATATCCCATCATGTATGAATCGCGTTGTAATTCACAAGGCGTAGCTGCTTGAATTACTTCAAATAAGATGGGATCGAGCTCTGACCATATCCTTAAACAGGTTTCTTAATTTATCTCACCCTTCACATTGACTAATGGGCTAACCTTTATGACATAATCCCCCATTGAGTATTTTTCTCTAAATACCCAATAGGAATTGGATACGGGTTCCCAATGTTAAAGACTGCCCCCTGTGTAGACACTGTTGTTGCCATCTGGTTTCCTGAAAATATTGCAGTTTCCAATAGACACCAATAGGCAAGCACTTACCTTCTTCAGATGGCCTTCCCATAGAAATTAGCATGGTGACATAGTATTTCTTTTGGCATTTCTCATTTGTACATGTTCCCAACTATCATTATCCAGAATTATTTGAAGATAGCAATAGAACATCAATGTCATTTAGCAACAAATTCAAAATATTGCAGTTTCCCATAGACAACAATAGTTAAGCACTTACATCTTCAGATGGCCTTCCCATAGAAGTTAGCATGGCGACATGCCAATTTTTTTGCATTTTCTGTTTGCTGATATATAAGACTTATATTATTCAGATTCATTTGCAAAAATCAATAGAATTCAGAAATCACCCAAATACCAGCATTTGTCTTTAAATCTGAGGAAAAAATACCAGGGGTGAGACAACATGTAGTAACTATTCATCACAGGCAGTAAAGAGTGTTCATTATGGCCTGACTAAGTGCGGTGCAATCAGAACTACATGTCCCCATTGCGCCCCATAGTAAAAGATGTCTTCAGTGTATTCGATTAACTCCAGTACGGACCTAAATATGCCATAAACAGAGTTTTCCTGGTGCTGTGAGAGTGCGGCTTGTTAGTGTTTTACCGGAGTTTTATCACGCGGCTCGCCGTGCCCGGCAGTGGAATGAGAACATCCCGAGTTAGTGGAGAACTCGTCCCGAAACGGAATCGCCCCGTATATTACAGGAAAACTCGCACTTGAAGGGGGCAGCCTTGACAATGCGGTCTGTATATATACACAATATTACCATGATTTCGATCTGAGTGGCCGTATTCTCCGCGTAGTTGACGCGTAGTAAAACTCCAAACGATAGCGAGGAGTATTACGTAGTGTCAACTACAAGTACTTAGAGTAAGGCCACTAAAAAAAAAAAATTGTTTCTCATCACCAAGCCATGAAAAATATGACGAGGGCGCTTTTTTTTTTTTTTTTTTTTTTTTTTTTTTGCTTTATCAAAGATGGCAGACATGCAGTAAAACCCTGCATAAGCGGACACCCTCCGATCCGGGCCAAAGTGGCTGCTTACGCGGGGTGTCTGCTTATGCGGGGTTTCCAGATTTTTACTGGCTATACATTTAATGCATCCCTGACATCAGGAGCTTTAATTTGATACTAAATACACATACCTTTCATGATTTCTATCAAGGTTCATCTATTTAAAAAAAAAAAAAAAAAAAAATCTTCTAAAATCGTTTTTTCAGATGCGCGTGGTGATGAGAAACAAGTTTGTTTTTTTGAGTGGCCTAATTATTAGAAAAATAAAATCTTGTAAATTTGATGCAAGCGCTGTGCATTGGTTATATGAAGTAGTTCCTATAATGCCCTTCAGGTGGCCCAAAAAGCCGTATTCTCCTAGGAGATTCCGAAGGTCCGTATTCTGCTCAGTAGCGATCTGTAGGCCCCATAGGCTTAGTATGGAGACTCCGTATTAGGTGGGTAATAATACAGGAAAACTCTCCCCGTTTTAGAAAACTCGCACCGCGAAGGCGCCCTGCCCCGTATCTGAAACTGAATAAACAGCAGATTCGGAAAATAAGTCCAGTTAGGGTTAGCGGTTATTATTATTATTATTATTATTATTATTATTATTATTATTATTATTATTATTATTATTATTATTATTATCGTTATTATTATTATGATCATCATCAATATTATCATCATCATTATCATTATTATTATTATCATTATTATTATTATTATTATTATTATTATTATTATTATTATTATTATTATTATTATTATTATTATTATTATTAGACCCTTCTTCAGGAACCTCGTACAAACGTTACCGTTTAATGATATCTAAGTCAACTTCTTCGTGGATGGCTCCATATCTGTACGAGTCAGTGGATTCTACCTGGCAGTTATTTCCTTTTGTTTTTCATGCCCCCACCTGACATCCCTGAGGATGTTGAGGGGATGGGGTACGAGAAGAGTGCTCTGACTGTAGCGGTCGTTAGCACGTCGGCACCATGCTCCACCATACCTCCTGCTCCACCCCACCCCATGCTCCACCCCTCCCCTGCACCTCCCCACCCCCCTGCTCCACCCTGCCTCCGCCCACCCCTCCTGTTCCCACCTATCTCCGGGCCCTCTTTGATCGTACCACAGCTGACCTCACCACTCCAATGTTTATGGGACCTCCCATACTTAAATCTGTTATCATTATCATTCACACACCAATGATGTTGATCGTGATACATCTGTTGATCCGTGTTCTGTAGATATTTCCGTCTGCCCCATCACGATACAAGTACTTACACTCACTTTGATTATCGGCATTTGCTTTTAATTGATAGTCCCCTGAAACATGTGTTACAAAAGATCGAGAATTGCATCCCTACGAGCTAAGTAACTGCCTTTTCCTTTAATTATATACCTAAATAACATTTAAAAACACCATTATATCCGCCTATTAAGTCATCAATTCATAATTCATTCACTACGTCATAGTGAGCCCGAACAGTCGTATCTACCTTTGCCGGGAAATAGAGTAAATGCCAACCTCTGGTACCACCATACTGCGCCAGTATGGTAACATACCACCATACTTTGAATACACAATCTGATTGGTTAAGAAAAACTGGTCAGCGAGTGAGGAGTGCGCATGTGCATGATGAATAGCAGAAACTGACTTCCGGCCGCCAAGCACACTTTGAAAGGCAGTTCGACTTTGTTATCTTATGGTAGATATTTAAGTAATTACCAATATTTCTAGGTATATAATACAAGTGAAAGTTTTTAACCTTGTTGGGACGTCCTCTTCTACCGCGTTTGTTTCGATAAAAACATTCCAGGAGCTTGTAGAGTGAGTGGAATATTTTTATCGAAACAAAAATAGCATGCAGACCAAAATCATCAACAGCTTCAGATATAATGATTTACAAAGACGCAATTAAGAAAGAATTGTTTAGTGGTTTTATTTAGGGTCAAACTTGGTACAATGAGATATACTTCGTCTTTTATATCATTCACTTTACAACCAGAAAAACCAGGGAGAAATCGCTCATTTCTAAAAGCACCATTGCGGACATGATTATGATTTGTTATTTCCAACCTGTCACACTGACTTCACACAGTGACTCGGTCAGGCGGTACGTAGTACGTTCCAAACACGCGTCAGTTGCCATGCCAACTGATGACGTACTCGTGACGTAGATGTTGGGCGGAAATGACGACACGTAGATCGGTCCTGATGGTCTCTCCTGTATCCAGCTGGGGGCTCGTGGCGCCCCCTAGTGAGATTGTGTTGGTCGCTTCCGGTTCCGCCTGCCCACTGTCACGGTGCGCATGTGTAGGCGGACAGGGCATTTCCAGCATTGGGATGGCTTTTAGCGACGTTTGACCATTAGTGTATCTCAGTTTTCTTTTCCTCTGACTGGGAATCAGGAGCTTGTCTATAGACAAAGATGGTATTTTGGCACTGTTTTCCGAAGAAATCCTTGTTTTTATTTTCTGTTTGTGTAAAAGAAAGAGAGTAGAAATGTGTATGGATTGTAAACTAAACTAGCGACTTCGTCGCGTCGTATTTGAGAGGGTGAGGGCTTAGTGCCGCCCCCTACTATTAATACCTGAAACTATCAATTAGTTCCCATCATTTCATGTGACACCGATTTTACCGACTACCAGCGAAGTGTGATCTCATTGCATTCTCTCAAGGAAAGGAGATCGGAAAAGTACAGTTCTAAATTATGTTTTCAGTACAGCCAGAAACAAATCTTAAGGATAGAATTATATCTGTGTAGAGAAACACCAAAAAAATCAGCAGGATTCAGTTAAGTACTGTACAAGAATCTCACTCTCGGAGCTCTTCAGTCTCCATGCCTAGGTCTGGTTCACTCTGTCTCTATGTGCGGGAGACACTCCAAGCGGATTCTACCAGAATAATAGTTTTTTAGATATCATAGGTAATGAGCTTTATTTCTGGTGTTGCTGCAATGGACTCGACTCAACTGGACTTAGGATACATCAAGATCTAAAGAAGAAACCATCAAGTTTTGGTCAAAGTTGTCGTTCTCTACGAGTTTCATGCGGAGTGATATGAACGAGGCAACATCCAAGTGAATATCATGCAGCATTCAAACGAGTTGGAGAACAAGAATTTTGACCAAAACGAGTTTATTTTTCTCTTTGACATGTACCTGGAAGAACGCCAACTGAGGCGAATTGTACCTTGTCTTATAACTGAATAAAAAATAAAAAATAAAATAGGGGAAGCAAAATGAGAGAACATACCACAAGGCCTGGTTCCCAATCTGCGATTTTGGGGCATATCCTAGGCTTCAGTTGGCGACTTTAAGCACAAATTGTGATGAATCTGCTATGACGCCACGTGAAAATGCCAAATGGGAAAATCGTCGGCGACTTTTATCCTGCTCCCAGTGGTGTGTCAATGGTTAGTCATGCTGGCCATTAATGTAAAAGAGTTTAAATAGCAGGAATAATTGTCAAAGGCACAAGCGGCCACCCTCATAGTTGCTATGAAACCAGAAGGAAACTGGGGGGGGGGGGGGGGGGCAAAAACATATCAGTTGCAGTTACGAGATAAGGGTGGCTATTGTTTCTTGGATTATTAATGTGTAAATCAGGACAAAACATATATTGGGATTTTGGGCGTTTTAAAGATTAACATCCCTATTTATTAAGTACATTAAGGATTATTGTAGGCAAAGAAATTTCTATTGTTATCGAAATTTGAAGGTATATAGGAATATGAAAACCAAGTTTTCATGGAAGGACAAATTCGGTACATAGTCTCCCTTTCAGAAGGTACATAGTCACTTGCAGTTTTTCTGAGAATATTCAGTCTCCCCGTGTGACACCCCCAGGTTTCAATTCCCTGAGACTGAGTGGAAGAAGGGAAAATTTTTGGCATCAACTTTCTCTGTCAAGGTACATAGTCTAAAGCAATTTGGATTTTAAACCTGTTTAAAATCTTTCGGGCATTTTAGTGAGAGTGGCGTACCTCCCACTGATAATCTAGTCTCAGTGGAAAAGATTGTCTGAGACTATGTACCGTGTTTGTCCTACCATGTGAATCAGATCTGCCATTTTCCCTAGAGACTGAGAAAGCTCAATTTCAGCATTATGCTCTGAGATTATTGGACAGAGGGAAAATTATTAGAGACTGGGTAAAATATGTAAAGTACACCGGCCTGAAGTACATGAGTCTCTCCGTGTGGATCCCACTGAACAATGACTCTACGCATTAAGGAGGGTGTCCAACAACCACGACAAGGCTACCACAATGGCTTCCAGAAAAGGTCCACGATTGGCCTACGATTGGAGGCCTTGGCGTGGTTGGTGGACCCCAGTTCCCAACAAGAGTCTACGACAAGGCCACAACAAGGCCATGATAGGAAGCTTGTCAGGAGCCTACCTATGACAACATCGAACATATTTGATTTTTCCCACGACTGGACCCTTGTCGTGGAGTGTCATGGCGTGTCGGGAGCTTGTCGTACATGTCTATGATAGGAAATTTTGGTGGTGCTGCACTTCCCAACAAGCCCTGACCATGCTGTCGTAAAGCCCCCCTTCTTACGACAAGACTGCGACAAGCGCTGATTAAAACTCTCTTGTCGGCGCTTGTCGTAGCCTTGTCGTGGTTGGTGGACGCCCGCCTTAATGCTGGAGACGTGTTCGGGAAGCTGCATGCGATCAGAGGATCGGCGAACCAATCACCGAACACTCCACCTTCACTTCTGAAGCTCAGAGTAAATCCAGCGATGGGCGGTGACGATAATCAGAGACGTGCCCGGAGTCAGCTCGCCGCTTCTTTCAGGACGGACCCTCCGCTCAGAACCTGCATGAACTTAACATGCGAGAGAAATCAGAGTCCTGTATGCATAGCCCGCTGGAGGAATGCTTTGAATAGCTCCAGACATTAACCCTTAATAAGGACCGGGGCCTTTAGCTGAGCTACCCCTGTGAGAAGTTGGTGCCAGTGTTTATCATACAGCCTTGCACATACTTCTACCAGTTACCTCACGTTCTTGGGCATGCGGTATGAATTGTGTGATGCATCCATGTGCAGTAATATACGGAGACATGGTTAGTGTGACTGAATGGAATCTGTTCAGAGATATTTTGGTAGTAAATATTCACAGAGTTCGAATATCATCAGATCGAATGTTTAAAAACATATCTGTATGAATGGTCATATTTGAAGACAAATTGGCAAAGTTAAACTATAAATAATGAATACAATTTTTTTAAAGAGAAAAAAAATCATAAAAACTAATGAGAACGAGAAACAGGATCAAACTAGTCAAAAACCCAGAATCCACGTCATAAAAGTTGTTATCCTTTCCAAGGAGCTTACACTTTCTTCTCAGGAATCTTAGATTGACGCGGCGATGTCTGCTCCATTATCTTGGATTTATGGAGAGTGAGGAGAGATATGCAGAGATATAAGACGATATGCCCACCACTGCCCTATCTGCCCAGTACACTCTCCTATCTGCCCAGTACACCCCACTAAGAAGGCGACGGCCATGACGGAATCAGTCAGTCGTCACAATAAAGGCAATGGCGGAATGGACGGACGACCGGAAACAGGTTTCCCCCGGAGATCTTCTTTGAGCACTCTCCTAGCAGAGATCCTGGGCTCTACTTCATGGGGCCGCTTATATCTCTGCACCGACCTGCCTGCACTCTCTTAGCATAGATTTTGCGCCCTACTTCCTGCGGCTGCTTGTATCTCTGCACCAACCTGCCTTCACTCTCCTAGCATAGATCCTGTGCTCTACTTTCCACGGCCGCTTGTATCTCTGCGCCGACCTGCCTGTTAGGAGCAAATTCTGCCCCATCCACCATTTTTTCAATTACCCTAAATTCTTTGTACTTTTTTTTTTTGGGGGGGGGGGGGGGGGTGATTTTGTACATGTAAATATAGATGCTCATATTTATGATAAATCATCTTTTCTCATTCACTCGTATCTTTTAATACTCTTTTCTTTTCTCCTACAGGTGAGTCAATGACCTCCATGGTGCAGAATTCGTGATAATTTGGTGAGTAGCTAATGTGCAGAAAACCCCACTTCTAGGACACCTCGCTTTAGGGGACACCCTGCTTTAGGGAACCCTTTCCTCCGAACAGATATTTCTATATAGTTTATTGGCCCCTTAAGCAGGGTTTTACTTACACTCATTTCTGTTATTTATGTCAAACCAGACATAGTCATAGGGATTACTTTTTTCAGTGGAAAACACCTCATGTGTTGTAAGGTTTTGTTTGTCAATATGTCACATGTGCTCACTTGAAGGGGCAGTTTAATCAAACGTGGATTCACATTATAAAGTGGTTTAGAGCTTTAAAAAAAAACCCAAAAAAAACAGTTGGATTATGAAGCTCGTTTAACAATTTCCTAACTCATAATATATGAGCTTTTTCAGTTTCATGACATTTGACATTTGCCTTGGTTTGAATCCGAAATATTATCTGGTTCCCCCTGTCTTTAGTGGATACCCAGGGAACCGGCGTTGGGTTGAGGCAGAGATTAGTAAGCGCTAGCGCCGTGAAAGATCTGCTATGAGAATGTTCTTTGAGCTTCTTGTGAACTGCTCCAGAACCGTGCATGCTCAATAGTCTGTGACAGGAATAGCTCCCAGTGACGACTGGCTTATTGCGAACAATAGCATGGGAACTATCGCACGGTACATCAATTGAAATCCCATTTCCATCTTCTCATTACCCTGGTGAAATGGAGAAGATTTTGGTCGTTTTCTTTTCAAACTTAAAACTTAATCGTGAGTAAAATGAGTAAAATTATAAGTAAAGTGAGTAACTTTAATGACTCAACAAGGATATAAGTAGACCTAACTTACACAGATTAACCTTGATAAAGACTGTGTAGTAGTCGAAACGTCGGTTCTGTAATAAATGCAGCAATATTATCACCTTGACTATTTCAGTAGTTGTACTATTACCTCCATCATGATTTGTCAAACTTTTCTGCAAGGAGTTTCCCGTGAAATGCAGTGAGCTGTCCACAAATATAACTAGTGAATGGAATACAATGTGTGGTAGGATAAAGAGGGACCCATATCAGGATGGCATACTCGTACTCCTAGGTTCATCGTAAATTAATTAGTTGACTTATAAGAAAGGCCTGCATTGAGATCTGTAGCCGCTGAAAATATGCCATGAGGTTCTGGTTGTGGGGTAATGTCACGAGGCAAAGTTGAGAAAGATTATGCAGCAGACCAAAATGAATGGCATATTTTCAGTGGCTATGGATCGAGTGTTGTTTAATTTTTATCTCACCGCTATCACCGACTGATTGGCGAGTATTTGTAACATCATCCCTCATTAGGTTTTTTACCAAGAACCTTGCTACTCCCAACGATATAGGGACCGGGCGGAAGAACGGCTTGCCGAGCTCGTGAATGTCTATACAGATATTGTGAACCCTAATAAAACAAAAAACCCAGGGGTGAGATTTTATCTCAACCTGTATAAATGAACCGGAACATTATTAATCAATAGAATAACTCACCCAATGAGCCATTAAGTATTGGGTATTCTACTTTTAGGGCAGTGGCGTCTGAGTTCCTAATGTTAAGCCTATGGAGAAAAATACCGTTAGTGCGACGTATCAATTCACAGTGGGCACGAACATTATTATTACTGCATACCTAGGAGCGGGTATTATTTCATAAATTATCATGCATAGGTATGTAGGGGTCCGGTCAGTCTAGCAGTAGTGTGTTCGCTCTTCGCCAGAGGATGTGGGAAGTCAGTCCCTGCTGTGCAGTGGTTCGGGTGAGCCTGTGCATGTAAGTGCCGTGGGTCCGCCCGGATTACATAACTTTGCTTGTATATAAAGCTGAGTTAAGTCCACAGCAGGTCGTCAGGTCTTTTCTGTGCATTCTCCTTGTAAAGAGTGAATCCCTTCGAGCCTCACGTAGGTAGTAGGTTTTCCCGAAACCTGTCGGTGGTTGAACGTGTCTATGTGCTTCAGCATATAGATAAGTTTTCTCAGCTTTACTTGGCACTTTGGTGTCAAGGTACTGTAAGTGACGGTGATCCATTCTGATCACTAAGAACTGTAAGTAATAAACATCCTTGTTTATTCAAGTTGACGTGTCTGGTTTCATGTTATTAGGCCGTATAGTCATCCGACATATATGCCGGAAAACATTTTTTACTGACCCTATCTCATAACACATCGACGGAATAGATACAATCTATCCGAAAGTGGGTGATTAAGCTTTAAGTGGGATTCACACGGTGGGATTCCTGTACCTCACAGGGTGTTTGTCTGAGACAAATCCTGCTGAGATTTTTTACTTTCCTCGTCTGATTTGTAGGATACAGAATCTCATCAGATTTTGATTTTAAACAAGTTCAAAATGTATTGGGGTATTTTGGTGAGACAAATGGACCCAACCTAGTCCATATATTATAGGAGGCCGGCAAGCAGGATCACATGTTCTTAAAACCATCCACCTCAAGTGCATTTGAGTGCCATTCATGGCTGAGTGAACTACTGTGGACGCGTGTGTGTGCCGTGTGAGGAAAATTACTGGATTAAGTGCATTTACGGGTATTTTAGTACCAAATTTTCTGGACTACTAGTTAGAAGTTAACCTTCTAACACGAATGGGGAGGTCAAAACCTACGAGAAGGAAAACTTCAACGAAGTCTGGGCCAGAAAAGAAGGCGGATTTACCTTCGTCGGAATCAGCCCCCGAGACTCGCCCTATATCGCCCACGATGCCGGCAACTTCGAAGCTAGGTGCAGACGCATCCAACCGTGATATTATAGGCAGACTGAATGAAGTTGAAGGCAGACTCGCCCTATGTGAATCCACCGTAAATAAATCTTCTACACTCTTGGATAAGCTTGCATCAAGAATGGATAATGCGGATAAGCTACAAAAGGATACTGCGGACATCTTAGCGACCCTGAAAACGAATTATAAGACTGTGGATAAATTAGATGATATCGAAACATCGGTTATAACCCAGGAAAATGACATTGCACTCCTCCAACAAATCGCAGATGATACAACACAGGTGGTAGCTACCATGGATGACCGTACGCTTAAATTGGAAAATCTTCAAAAGCGAAAAGTGTTGATTATTGACGGGTTAAAGGAAGAAGTGGACGAGAACCTGCGAGACAGGTTTAGCCAATTACTAAATGATATTGGTCTCGATGGGAGCGACGCAATCATCGAATCCATTTATAGAAGAGGCCGACCACAACAAGGCCGGGCTCGGTCGATTGTTGTCACACTTATAAGTGCTAATGCCAAGGCCCTGATCTATAAAAACATTAGCCGCCTACGGGGGATCCAAAGATGGAGAAGGGTAAATATCTCGGACGATTTATCCATTGAAGAAAAAAGGATGAATAAAGATCTTCGTGCTATTCAAGCCGTGGCCAGGAAAAGAAATGTCAATTGCCAGGTCCGTGGGATTAATATCATCATTGAAGGAAAAAGGTTTGACTACAGCCAGATAAATCAATTGCCCAAAGGACTATCGATTGCAGAGATCAAGACGATTGAAAACCAGCAAGGGATCTTTTTTCAAGGTTCCCATGCACCCCTCTCGAACCTCTTCCCGACCAAGATTGTGAAAAACGACAAAGTTTTCCACTCAGCGGAACAATATTATCAACATGAGGCAGCTGTGATGTGTGGATCACAAGATATCACCAAACAATACTCAGAACCACGGAGCCGATGGAAGCCCTATATCTCGCCAAGAAATTGCCTAAATCGCAAGCATGGACAGATGCCCGGGACGATTGTATGTTGCAGATTCTCCAGGACAAATTCGCACAAAACGATCAGCTGCGGGATATACTATCCCAAACTAAAGGAAAAAAACTATTCGAAGCAACAAAGGAAGTATATTGGGGATGTGGATTGCATATGGGTGAGATCAGCAAATTCTCAAAAGAGACTCTAAAAGGAAACAAGTTGGGTGAGCTTTTGCAAAGGGTCAGAGACGGCCCATAGACGATCTAAATATAGTAATGACCTATGATTCCACTGTCTGACAATGTTATGATTGATTTGTCCCCGATACTCAACTGGCATGAAATTGCCTAAACGGGTCAAAAACCAGGTACTCTATTGACTACCGTGGTTTCCTCGCGGCCCCACGCATACACAAACAATTTATTTTCTTTTCTTTGTTTAGAATTACCAAATTGAACATAGTTGGATGATGGCCGAGTTGGCCGATATTATCCCTCTTCTCTTTATATTTCTGTGTGGTACTTGTGTTTGTCACTGCTTTATATTTTGTCACTTTGTCACTAATGACTTATATCGATCTATGGTTTACTTATGGTATTGCTGGTCAGGAGTAGATCTTCACTGGACTATATATTCAGAATGTCTGTATTGAAAGAATTGTCAAATGTTACTAAGCTTAAGGGTTTCAAAATTAATCACGCGAACGTACGTAGCCTCCGCTCCAAATATGAATCGATAATCTTACACAATAAAGATTGTCTATCGGATGTATTAACCTTTTCGGAAACATGGCTGGTAGAGGACGACTCCCACCTTGATTATCAACTTAAAACATATAATCAGATCAGATGGGACAGAACCTGGAGGGATAATATTAATGATAAGAAACCTAAAATAGGGGGGGGACTTTGTATGTATATAAGGGACGAATACAACTATGATCATACTAAATTTTCTCACTTAAACGCTAGCACCAAAGATATTGAGATACAAATTGTTCAACTGTCCAAAGGACTCGCGAAGGAACTAATTATAGGGAATATATATAGGCCTAACAAGGGGAATATTAGAGAGTTCGTATCTATATTAGTGGACACTATTAAAACAATTGAAGACACAACTTCAGCGGAGATTATCCTATTGGGGGATTTTAATATTAATATAAGGGATAAAAGAAATCATGATGTGTGTTTCCTTTTAGAAGAATTATGTCAATTAGGCTTAAGACAATGTATAAGTGACACTACTAGATTTTCGGAAAACGATTCGATCATAGACCTAATTTTCACAAATGCAAATAATATTTTAGACACGGGTGTATTAGTCGATACTTATAGCGACCACCAAATGATTTATTTGACAAAAAAATCCCAATTAGTCAAGAAAAAAAAGAAAATTGTAAATGGTAGGTCGTATATCAAATATGATTCTACCGCATATGAATCCCATTTAAAAAATTATGACTGGGAGAATCTCTATTGGTTAACAACAGCAGATGAGAAATGGCTTTACATATTAGGGGTTATAAATGGTTTCCTAGACAAGGACTGTAAATTCAGGAAATTTTCTGTCAGAATTGACGATGAACCCTGGTTAACTAGAGAGGTTATTGAAGTCATCAGAGATAAAAATACATTATTGAAACGTGCAAAGAGAACTAAATCACCTATTGACTGGCAAAATGCGAGGGAGGCACGTAATAGAGCAAATTTTATGGTGAAGAAAGCGAGACAGACTTATACTATAGATCAGTTAGAGATTAACAAAAACGACCATAGGAAGTTTTGGAGAATTATTGATAGGATACTTCCAGGGACGGAACGGAAACAAGAAGAAATTAGACTAAAAGAAAATGATCTTGGTTTTATATCTACTGAGAACACTCCAAATTATATTAATAGATATTTTAATGAAATTGGGGAAAAATTAGCAGGGGATATGTTCCTTCCCTGGAAGCCATATGAAGACCAACGAGACTCAGCACTTGATGGTGTTGGGGTCTCGACCGATGATATTGTGAGCATTGCGAGAGAGCTAAAAGTAAACAAACAATCGATGTTGGAGGGAATTAATGCCAGAGTATTCAGAGACACCTTGATGTTTGTCCCAGCTATTTTTGTGAACCTGTTCTCATGTGTTTTTGAAAATGCTGACATTCCTGTTGCTTGGAAGACCGCAGTGATTCGGCCGATCCCGAAGGGAGGGGACCCATTTTCGTGTGGTAACCTAAGACCTATATCATTACTACCTATTGTTAGTAAGGTTATGGAGAAAATAATACATTCGAGACTTTTGAAATATCTGGACAATAATGAAATTTTAACCCCGAATCAATTTGGTTTTAGGCCTGGGCACTCTAGTGTAGAAGCAGTTGGGAAACTTACGGATGATATCTTAATTAACAGAAATCTGGGGAAAAATATGTTAGCAGTTTATATTGATTTTATGAAGGCTTTTGACACGGTTAATCACGAAATTCTACTATTAAAACTTAAAAATTATGGTATACAGGGAACACTTTTGGATTGGTTTAGAAATTATTTAGGTGGGAGAAGACAGTGTGTGAGTACAAATGATATAGTCTCTGACTATAGAAGTATTAAGACAGGTGTCCCACAGGGCTCGATCTTGGGTCCCCTCCTTTTCCTAATTTACATTAATGATTTATCAAAAGTTATAAACAATTCGAGACTATTGCTATACGCTGATGATACTGTTTTGTATATGCACGGGAACTCCCAGCCTGACCTTTATACATATTTACAAGTGGATCTTGATATGTTACATACCTGGTGCCAGCAAAATAAGTTATCTTTTAATATTAAGAAAACGAAATGTATGTACTTTAACTTTAATAGAGGAAATATTCGAAATGATCTGAATGTGTCAATTGACAATGTGCAATTAGCAAAGGTATTTTCTTATAAGTATCTCGGAGTCCATCTCGATACTAACTTAGATTACAGACATCATATTTCTCACATAAAGCATACTGTAAGTTATAGAATTTATCAACTATCAAAAATGCGCTCATATCTTTCAAAAAATGCTGCTATTAATATTTATAAAACAGTCATTTTACCACATTTCGATTATGGCGATGTCCTTTTTAATAAAAGCCCTGCTAAGTATCTTTCTACCCTACAGTTACTACGAAACAGATGTTTAAAGATATGTCTGAAGACTCCGAGGTATACATCTATTAGAAATTTACATAAATGGGCAGGTATTCCATATTTGGTTGAAAGGAGGAGCTCACACTTAATGAATTTTATGTATAAGAGATCCAGGGACCCAATGTTCATAGATTTTGGAAAAAGACAAACTAGACTGTTCAATGCTCCAGTTTTGACTGTTTTTAAGCCCAACTGTACTGCATACATGAACTCGTTACATTTTAATGGTGGAAGTCTATGGAACCAACAACCAGCATTGGTTAGAAATACAGAGACATATAAAGCTTTCAAGTCATTAACGAAAACGAAACTCTGGAACAGCCTCGAGCGTTTGTAGATTACTACACCCCTTTTCCTCCTGATTTTTTCCAGTACATATATGTGTACCGGGATCTGGCTCTCTCGCTTTGCTCGTTTTAATGATATCTTACTTATTGTATTATGATGGCTTTTGCTCTAAACTTGTCGTTTCGCCTATGGTAATGTTTGTGACTTTACTCTGTTTTCACTGTACTATAACAAACCGGAGTAGTGACCTATTGAGTACCTTTATATGATATTAGTTTTATTTTATCTTGCTTTACTCAGTTATATGTATACTAGATGATACCCATGTACAACCGAATAAGTGTATGGTAGGACTATGAAAATCAACTAATTCTATAGTTGAAGTCCCAACCTGAGCTATTGGACATCAGGGAAATGATATATGAAGATACATAACTGGAATGGTGTAAGATAAACTATGATGTTTCAATAAAAAAGTAAAAAAAAAAAAAAAAAAAAGGGTGAGTGTTCACTGTGACTATGTCTGAACTATGTATCAGGTGTGTCCTTCCATGTGAATCAAATTCGCCATTTTTCCTTGAGACTGGTATAAACACTTTACCAGGAGATTTTTTACCAAAGGGGAATTGTCTGAGACTTGGTAAAAGGTGTGAAGTACACCTGTTCAGGTACATAAGTCTCTGTTTGTGAATTACGGTTAGGGTTAGCGTTAAGGTTTGGGATAGGGTTATCACACATGTTTTGTAAGATATGCTTTTGTTTTGTAAGATTCTTTATTGTGGATAATAAGCAAATAATATAGTCCGTATTTTGGGTAAGTAGTCACATTAGAAGACATTCACCTTTTTCGAGCATAAAGGCGTGAAAGCTGTGAAAGCGGGGGGCCGAGGTGCCGATGGGTCCGAGGTGCCGTAGGGGGTCCGAGATGCCAAAGGGGCCGAGACATCCGGGAATCGTCAGAGTCGGTGCCCGCTATGTACTTCGAAATAAGTTTTGTGAATGTTAATTCAGTACTAATCATTTAGAATCAATTATAATAATCTCATTTACCATCAGAAATAACTGTCATAACACACTTTGCATGCTAAAATCACAAGTTAATGGCGAATTATATTATTGGTGTAAGTCTACACCAAATTACTGCCACACTTGACAGTGCTGTGGTGTCTGGAACTAAATGGCATACAGAGCCTTTTTAATTGCAATAGACTTGTTATTAATCTTGAGATGGGTAATAAATACAATAACGACTGGTTTTTTATATGAGTGACCGTAACCTCGGTTTTTATTCGAGTGACCGTAGAAATATCCTCGCTAATCACTCGGATACTACTACGCGTCAACTTCTCGGAGATTACGGCCACTCGTACACGAAACCAGTCATTATTGTGTATATAATAACGCGGTTTGGAGATGACAGCCTCACATGACTACATCCCATACCTGTCATATACAACCCCCTCCTCTCCCTGGTTACGTTTACCTGTCCCCCTGAGAGACACTTAATTGGCGAGTCAACAGGATATAACGGCCGGTTTACTTACAAAGTCGTGAGCTTCTTAAGAGCACTATTAACTGAGCTTAGCGACGCAAGATGAGACAATCCTGAGTGTACCACTCCAGTTTCCCTAAGATTAGCGCGTCACTGGGGACCGTGGTGGCATTAATAGAGCGTTCTCAGGTAGTTCTGGGCTCGTTAGCGAGCGTTAACGAGCGTTAGCGACACTGTGCGAGCTCCATGGAGACCTTATACCGGTAGAGCAGTGTTCCATGCTGCATCCGTTGACATATATATGTCTCCTGTGAGGACAGGTATGGACTTTTGAAAGGGTATTTATTCTCGGTGGTACTCAAGTTGGTAGGTAATTATCAAACTTTACAGGGGCTTATTAGGTGATTCACAACACCTGAAGTAGACCACTCACATTTCTTATCTGTATGACAAAAATAGAGGGTACATATAAGTTGGCTTCTGCCGTGGTAGTTATTTTGGCCAGTGTTCTCACAATTCTCGAACATAGGTATATTGGACAATGTTACGTTCAATTTTCTACATTGAGAAATGAGAGGGAGTTTTCCCTTCCCCTAACTAGCCAAGTTTGCTTAATGTCCAGTTTGCACTGTGCGTTCTGTTAAATAGGTACGCCCAGGCTAAGAATGGGCGTACCTATGTACCTCAAAACGCACAGTGTGAACTGCACGATTCCCACTAGTATGAAACTGGAGGTACCTCAGCTATGCCCAGTTTCAAACTGGAGATACCTCAGGTATGCCCAGTTTCAGACTGGGGGTACCTCAGGTATGCCCAGGCGCAAGCACTTTTTTTTTAGTATGAAACACGTTTGATATTTAGTACCACTAGTCTCAGACGGAGCCTACCTAGGGGGGTGGTTCACACACATATTTGCGCGTACCTTGCGGCTGGGCGTACCTCCAGTCTCAGACTAGAGGAACCTCCCCCCGTCGCACAGTGTGAACTGGCCTCTACGTAACACCCTGCGAGGGCGTCACTTAGTTACACTTAATACGGTCCCCACGTAACCACACCTAAGTAATGATATAGCGTGGCATCTCAATTCACGGTCTGCCGCTAGCCCTCGTCGCAGTAATATCAGCAATAAAGTTTATCTCAGGAACGTGTTCATAGACTTTATTACTGTCCTATCACCTCAGATAGTAACACTGGTGGAGAACTCGCGTACAACAATGCTCCTGTGGGGCGAAATTGGCCACCACTGTCTCCACTCTGCTCTGACTAATGTGTTGCCCAGTTACATCTCACACGGTGTCTGCGGTGTACGCCTCAAACCAGGCAATTTTGTTCTATGTAGGTTCTAAAAGCAAAAATACTTTTAATCATAGCTTCAACGAATTAATATAATCATAGCTTTAAAATTTGATAATGAATTATAGCCTTATGGTGGATTTATTCGAAAAAAATACACACACAAAAGGAAATAACAAAATGGTAAATTGGCTTTGGGGTCATGACTATACACACTCTCCAAGCAGTACAAATGATCTGGTAGGACAGTAACAAACAGTTCCTGCTACTTGGTCAAGGTGGGCACGGATTTAAGCTCACGCGGCAAGTGTACTTTGTGTATTCTACACCCGTCACAGATAATGCATATTATCGTAAAACTGGATGAGTTTTAATCATGGCCACTGTATGGCACGACTGGAGTTTGGCATAGTGATTTCACGAGGCGAAGCCGAGTGAAGTCCGGAGCCAAAACTTCAGGAGTGGAATGTAGTGGCCACGATTAAAACGAATCAGGTTTTGATTTTATCCTATCCCGTCTCCTACATGGTAACAATTCTGTATGCCACTAGTGGCATATACAACTCCGCACGCCAGTCAGCGTGGCATACGGAAACTCAATGTTAAGCTTATGGGATTTTATATGAGGGGTAGGATAATCCTTCGTATACAAGAGAGATTATATGAAAGCTAATAATAAGGAAAATGACGAACCATCTACACCTGTCACAGATAATGCATAATCTTTCCAGTGCAAGAGAGACTATATGAAAGCTAATATTACTCTATACCTATAGGCGAATGTCTCACTTTTTCTGACCAGTAGTACAAATTCCGTTCGTCACTGAGTGACGAAAGAATATCCATCCGTCCCTCTGTACCACGTGACCACTCATTCTACTATTTAGTGAGTTGTAGAATGGTATTTTTAATGATTTCTAGGTATATAATAATAAAGATACACAGTGAGTGTGACTGAATTCCATATGTTCTTCGTTATTTTGGTCAGAAATATTCATCTTGTCCTTCGAATTCGGGGAACAGATTCCATTCAATCACATTAAATATGTGTCTCTTAATAATAAGGAAAATGACGAACCAACCTACTTGATAAAACGGCGCCAGAATCACGGCATGAAACCAGCTAATTGCTCTATCAGTGTAATCTATCAGGGTTTCATCAAGACCCACAGCGCAAAGCTGATACTGGTTGATTAAAGTGAAAGATTGGTGAAGGCTTTTGAATATGGATACTTCTTTAGGTAGGCTGAAGCCTACATAATGTCAAGATCCTGAAAAGTTCGTGACAAGTTTGAATTGTGAAGAAAATAGATGTATCTCAACGTTTTATTTCAACGTTTCATTTAGAACAAAAATCCAGTTGCCCTCTCATTGCCTCTGCGCAATATATTCGCTTACACTCGGATATTACTACGTGTCAACTCTTCACAGCATATGACAGCTTATATCTGAAACTAGTCAATATTGTGTATGTAGGGCAGTAGTGGAGCCAGTTCCCCAGGCAGAGCACATGCTGCATCGCCTCCTGGTGTGAAAGTAGGGAACTAATTCCAAAGCCCGCTACAAACGCCCTGCGTGGGACCTGGGCGATGCTCCTTGTGCACGGTTTGAAGTTGAGCTCCTACCCAACGCCCATGGAGTATTGTAGTAAAATACTCAATAGGGGATGATGTCACATGTTTTAGCGAATTAGTCAGTGATAGGGTTGAGATAAAATCTGAACCGCACTCGAATGGTAATATGCCATTCATTTTTAATTTGCTACATAATTTCACTCAGCTTTGCCACGTGAGATTATTCCGCAACCAAAACTCATGGCATATTGCCAGTAGTTATGGATCTCGATGCAGTTCGTTATGAGTTTGTTCAGTTATACAACCCTCTTGAAAAATCTATATATAGTGTACCCATTGTGTGAAGTGTCTTTTAGTGAAAATAATCTAAGTATACAAATTCTGCTACTAGCTGTATCGTGATAAATCTCTGGCATTTTCCAGGGGAAATTATGTCTAGAAACTAATATTTCTCAACTATCCGAAACCAAGACGGCATTGCATTCGGAGCAGCGACTTAACTACAATTTGAATCCAGTGACTCTAGTTTCCAGACAGAGCAATGCTATCCGAATGAAGATTGCGATTCCCATGAAATCATCTCACATTTTCTCTCTTTCTTTCTTGGACCCCTCTTTAGAATGAATTAGTTTTGGCTATTGATAGGGGAGTCACCAAATGCCCGATTCCCACTAGGCGATTTCGTGGCATGTGCTGGCCTTCAGTTGGTGATTATGAGCATAAATTTCCAGGAATCTTCCATGTCGCGAAAATGCAAAATGGGCCCCATTCCCACTAGGAGATCCTTGCCCCAGAGACTGGCGCCCAGCATAGTCGCTAGGAAATGGTAATCACACAGCAGGTGGGAGGGAATAGTCGGTGACTAGTGGCCCGAAAATATCAAACATGTTTGAAATTAATGTTTAAATTAAACTTTTTCTCAGGAATCGGGACCCCGATTTCATGCGATTTGTTTTTTCTTTTAAATTAAGGTGGATTCCCACTAGGAGATTCTTGCCCCAGAGACAGGTGCCTGGCATAGTCGCTGGTAAAAGTCAGTCGCACAGTGTTCAGTGACTAGTGGCCCGAAAACATCAAACATTGCAAGAGACCAGTGCTATTTTTGAATGGATCCGAGTCGGAGATGCATACATGCACCATGGCGGGGCAGGGTGGGCAACAGTCGCCGACAATTTTGCACTTTTGCATTCCCACTTGGCGACATGTGAGATTCCTAGAAATGTGTGCTCATAGTCGCCGACTTGATCCCAGCACATGCCCAAAGTTTAGTAGGACACTATATGATCTATTTTAATGCAGTACTATCTATCATCATCATTTCTCTAATTAAATGGGCATGGCTGTCTTGGCTGCTTTTTCCTTCTTTTGATAACAGTGTCGCTTCTGGACACCTGAGAAGCGAGTCTCGATGGAAACCTGACTCCCTGTTCTAGTGATGTGTTGAGATAATGGATGTGGACTTCAAGGTCCTGACGTCATTCAGGGTTGTAGGCACTAAGTGGGGTTTCACTTCTAAAAGGGGAGATAAAAACTGCCTCAGCAGAGAAAATGATGTCTCTCAGGTAATGGCTGAGGGTGGGGCCTGTTTCATATAGTGGGGTTTTATACCTATATGTTTATAATCCTGGGGTTTTGTTTGAGATGAGCCACACTTTTGTTATATTTGTCCTTCTCCTTTAGGATTGTTTCATTGTTTCCCCTAAGTGCACTAAGGGTGATTTTTTAGATTTATTTTTTATTTGATAATTTTCATGGGATGCTTTCTTCACTTTTTTCGTCAGGCAAATAATAATTTTCTGTGGGAACCCCAATTTCATCAAATATTAAAAGGTATACTGCTTCAAGCAACATGCAAGTCCTACCACAGAAATGATAATTTTCTACAGAAAATCATTTTGTTAGTCAATTTTTTGTCTTTTCATTAACGGAGAAATGCCTCTATCCGTAGAAGTGGTTTAATCTCACTCGGCTTTGCCTCTCCACAACTAAACCTCATGGCATATTTTCCGTGGCTATGGATCTCGATGCAGTTCGTTATTAGTACCTTACCACCGTTCAACTCCCACTAAGAGCACATTCAAGGCTTCAGTGGTTTCGACCTCACTCAGGTCTCGTCAGGTATGGTGTGATACAGTCGTTGTATTGGCTAATGGTCTTCCCTCGCTGTTACAGTGAGGAGATTTAGGTCGCCCTTGTTTTGTTTTTAGAGTTAACTCCAGGTTTTAGCTATACAAACCTTCAACCCTCTCGCAAGTATTATGGCAATAGATTTCTTTTCTTGTCGTAAATATTTGCTAAAATGCTGTTTTCTACAGGAAAAGAAAAGTTTTTGCCATAACAGATGTCTATCATGTTACACTGAAGCCTAGTATGGAAGTAATACTGAGGAGTGAAATTACCACAGATAGGATATCACTCGGGAGAAGAGGAGGCTAGGTCTGTTCACTAGGCTGATGCTACCTTGAGTGACAGTTAAGAACTGTACCTTATGTCTCATTCCTACAAGCGACTTTAGGGCAAGTGCGGGGCTTCAGTCAGTGACTATGAGCACAAATTTCTAGGAATCTATATTTGCAAAATGGTGGCCTACTCTTGCCCCGCCCCTTGTGGTGCGTGCATGAGTTGCTGACTCGAGCTCATCCCAAAAAGGCACTGGTTTCTCAGATCTAATGTCAAACATGTTTGAAATTTTTAGGCCGCTAGTCACCAACTCTGCCCGTCCACCCGCTGTGCGACTGGCGTTTCCAAGAAACTATGCCGGGCACCAGTCTCTGAGGCAAGTGGGAATCGGAAACTCGGAAACGTACAACCCTCTGACTTCATGACTGCTGAAGGCACCTGGCAGCATTGTATCTTGTATGTTCAAGCCATTTGCCATAGCAAACATCACAAGTCACTGTCCCTTGATAAACCTCTCGAGGCTCACTATGGCAGTGCTGAGAAAAGGGAATCGTGTCGCTTTATCTGCAGAGGAGACAGTGTTGAGTTGAGTTGTGCAGCCTGAGGAAGGACAGCCACCTTTAAAAGAATCACAAGGTGTTCCCATAGAGACATTATAGTATCATGATTTCAAGACATTTCATTATAGCTACTCTAGGGAAAATGAATGGTGCAAGAAAAAATGCTTTTATCGCTTTGAATATATATTTTTTTGTTTTGCAGGATTTATTCCTCCTTTTCCCTTGTGTAACAATAAAACATGTATCAACGATAATTCCGGAATGACTACTACACCTTAAAATGATGTTAGTGCTAGTGCATTGTGAATGACAATTTGACAACTACCGGAATCCCCTCTTTGGGGGTGGTCTTGGCCTTCAGAATTTAGGTCAACTATAGAACCGTCCCAAGGCGCTATTAACACCTTGTAAGGAGGTCAGGGTGAAGGTCGTGGTTTGCTATGAATGCAGTCATTGGCTGCTGGGTCAATCCATGCCTTCTATATTCCTTATATGGCAGTGAAAGCATAGTTAAAATTAAAAACTCTTACTTTATTCCTTATATTATATAAGGAAATGATGATGATCAGAGATGGCAGTTTACCTATTTTCCAAGGAAATCCTTGTTTTCATTTTCAGTTTATAAAATTCATTCTTCAAAACAAAGAGATAATAAATTAGGCCTCATTCACACCAATAAACAGTGTTTCCCACACACCCCAGCCCTATTTCATGGCCAATAACCATGTTTGTTATATTTTTCTCCCGATATTTGGTTTGATCAGGTCGCTGGTCAACTCACTGTGGAAAATCTTTGGCGTTATTTTTTCTGTGTGTGTTTTCCATGTTGTCTGAGTCTCTCTGAGGCAGTAAACTTCATATGAAAAATATTTCAATTTTTGTCCATGGACCAAACTGACATCCTTATATAGGAATTAAGGCAAAGGAACAACTCCATGCAACTTCAGTCAAGTTGTCCTTTTTGCACTCCTCGATATTACACATGCATTTCTAAACAAATCCATCCGTAATCTCATCACCTCCCTAACTCCTGTATCTTCTTGTACTAACTTTCCGTCCACCAAGCATCCTAACACACGTCCCTAACAAGCCAATAGCCCCGCGAATAAGCGCTCAGAATCCGCTTAACTTCCCGGGCTTGATAAAATATCTTATCGCTTCTCATCGACCGTCTCATCTGCATAACAATGAGCGCGAGCGATGGTGGACAGGTGGGGGGGGGGGCATACCGAGGCTCCCCTGGTGGCTAGTTGGCAGTCGTTATCAGCCGATAAAGCATGCTCTCCTCATGTAGGGGCATTGGCATTACGGGCGGCCGGCCCGATAACAGGGTGATGTTTGGATAGACTTGCCCAAGTCTTTTTTTTTTTTTTTTTCTATTCACGTAACAACAAACATGGACACAGTCTGTCGACCGAAGACGTTCTTCCCAGAGGGGTCAGTACATAGACAGGACAAGACAATGCAAGCATACTCCATGCATGCAAAACACGTAGCTAGTACAATCCATTACAGCAATTACAGTCTTTGATAAGGAACATTCATTAAAGGATTAAACACAATCAGAATAAAGTCCTTTATAGTATGTATCCTTCTCTGACTGGCTCCTGAATCAAGGACATGTCCAGTAGGAACAGAACCTCCTGTATATATATATATATATATATATATATATGTCCCCCCAGTTGCTCCCTGTAACCCTACACCTCCTTCTACCCGTCCCCCTCCTTCAGTTCCCTGGCTGCCTCTGTTATCATAGCAATAAATTTCGCCTGGTTCTGACTGTGACCCGATTGAGATCGAAGTGAGAGGGTATCAATCTCCCAGAGACATCCTGACCAGTAGCCAGTATATCTGTATGGAGAGTGTTGGGAATACCGGAGCTAAACAGCACAAGAAATCCAACGCCATTACCGCTTGTACCAGTCCCTGTATCCCAGTGAGGAGGGTAGCCATAGGATGCAGGGACTGGAGCCAGTATCCCAGCGAGGAGGGTAGCTATAGGATGCAGGGACTGGAGCCAGTATCCCAGCGAGGAGAGTAGCCATAGGATGTAGGGACTGGAGCCAGTACCCCAACGAGGAGGGTAGCCATAGGATGCAGGGACTGGAGCGAGTATCCCAACGAGGAGGGTAGCCATAGGATGCAGGGACTGGAGCCAGTCTAATGTTTGGACTGTCCGCTAATGTCTACTGCTCATACTGATGAGATCCTCTAATGGGCCTCCAATCCGCACCGCATGGTGGCGCGCTCATTCAAGATGGCCGCCAAGATGGCCGCGCTGATGGGACGCTGCCAGCGCGTCTTCTACATGCAGATTACGCTCTGATGACGTCGCAGAGGTCACTGACATGATAGCGTCTTATGACGTCACCGGATTTATGACGTCACAAAATCCTTCTCAGAAGAAGGGTCGATGGGACAGAATTTCCTGAACATCAACCTGTTACAACGATGATACATTTATATCCCACTAGGGTCGACGTGTGTCTGGCCTCTCGACTTTTATTGACCCATGTCTACATCTTGTTATGACTGACCTACAGCACCTCAAGGACGTAAATATGCAAATTACCACCAGCATGAGATGTCAACGTCAAGTCATCATGATGTCACGCTGATATGAGATTGTCAATGCCTTATAAGGTCTTATTATAATCTGATGTTGATCTGGGGTCTCCCAGACTTGGCGCCTTATAACTTGCTGTAAAGTCGGGACCCCTCCTGTTCTCCTCCTAGTTTCCTGGTGACCACCTGACGGGGTAGAAGGGTGTGCGTCTGGTCTGGTGTTTTATTGTCCACCTAATACAAAGTGTCCATAGAAAACACCTTACACAGAGTGTGCATCACCATACCCAGAGCATACAGATATGTTGTATGCTCCAGGGGGTAAAAGCTGTCGCATATAGAAAAATAGTATGTATGACAAAATAGTGCGAACTTAAATGACCTAATATCGGTACACCACTTGACAGGAAAAGGTGGATAATAAATACAGTATAGACTGGTCTCAGATACATACACAATATTGACTGGTTTCAGATACCTGCGGCCGTATGCTCCGAGGAGTTGACGTGTAGTAATATCCGAGCGTATGCGAGGATATTGCGCAGAGTCGACTCCGAGGAGTATACAACCGCTTTTATCTGAAACCAGTCTATATTGTATTTATTATCCACCTTTTCTGGACAAGTCGCATGTCGATATCAGTTCGTTTTAGTTTAATTTTTCCGTATGCGCCACCCGGAGCATACAACATATTCGTATGCGCCGGGTATGTCCATACTAACTCCCTATGTGTTTTCTATGGACTCTTTGTATTAGGTGGATAATAAAAACCGTTTTGCTCCTCTGAGTTGACTGCGCAATATCCTCGTATGCGCTCGGATATTACTACGTGTCAGGTCCTCTGAGATTAAGGCTGCTTGTATCTGACTTGTTTACATATATATCTGGGGAACTAAAACCCCGCTCAAGGGAACCCCCTCCGTTCCGCGCAAAGTTCTTCCTCAACCGGGGTTTTCAGTCTGTTGATGCATATGTTATCAATCTGATGGCTTTGTTATCAATGTGAGACACTGATATAACCATAAAGACAGCCCACATACGCCTACAGAGGCCTACATAGGCCTACACAGGCCGTTCCTTGGTGTTTGGTCGTCTAGACACTAGTCTACCCACCTCACCATAAACTAGGAGCAAAAAGTAAGTTCATCATAGATGAATGAGCGTGCAATTATGAACGTATAACAAATAAAAGGTCTGAGTTAGATTTAGCCTATGGATAGTTTTCTACAACCCACTTGCACCCAGTCAACTTGCCATTTCTCTAACTGCCTGAGTCTAGGATCAAAACATATCAAAAACAGTGGGTCAATGAGGTATTTCGGTCTTGAGTGATTGGTCATGGTCAGCTGGACACACTTCTAAGACCCTCAGACACTGGCTCCCTGCTGTGTTCTCACTATCACAGGGAACAGCATGCAGATAGTAAAGGGGTAGTTTTCTGGAAGCACACTGAAAGTTCAATGTGACCACTCTAACCCTGACTCTAAGCTCTAGATGATGTATATAGGCGTACAAGCACGCTCTAACAAGTAATCAGCATAATTTTGAGTCGGGGTGTTCCCTTAAGCGGGGTGTCCCAGAAGCGAGTTTTGACTATATTTTGTTTTTTTCTGAGAAGGTTACCTCCAAGCCGTATCCTACCACAGGAAATTTACAGAAAAGAACAAAATATAGTCAAAACTCGCTTACGACTTGGAGGTGACCTTGGAGGTGACACCGGCACTGACAACTCGACGGCCTCGCTGTCATACCCGCGTCTACGCTATCACCACCCCACTCTCCCAGCAGATCTTTCGCGGCGCTCGCGCTTACAAACTCTGCCTTAATACCGGGGACACACCAAGCGAGTGAAGGCAGCGATCTCCAGAATCGCCAACACAAATTGGCGTGTATGTGAGATATTATTTCATAGGAATATCTCTTGCCTATAATTTAGCATCTTGGAAGCAATAATCAGGTGAAATATGAAATAGTAGCTCACATAGACGCCATTTTGTGTTGGCGATTCCGGAAATTGCCGCGTTACTCGCTTGGTGTGTCTCCGGCATAACCCAACGAGTATACTCTATACTCGTTGCTTAACCCGGCCAGTGACGTCAGCCAATATTTGGGATTCAAAACAAAGCAACTGTTAAAAGTTATGAAACTCAATCAACTCATATATTATGAGTTGAGAAATATAGGAATTGTTAAATGAACTTCATAGACAATCCAGCCGTTTCATTTTCAAATTTAAACAATTTTACAATGTGAATCCACATTTGAAGTAGATTGCCCTTCAAGTGAATACATGTGACATGCTGATAAACAAAACCTTGCAACATATGAAGTGTTTTCCACATAAGAAGGTAATCCCCTATGACTATGCCTGATCTGATATATCAAAAAACAGAAATGAGTGTATTTTATTTACCATATGAATATATGTATATGCATCTCTATTTACAAGTAAACTACAAAATACTCCCCAAAGCGCTCAGAATTAAGGCTATTTTAAAAACAAATAAAGGCAGGTGATAAAGGCAAGCTTGGAACAACTTGAGCAAAAAAAATCCAAATGAGCGACTGAAAAACACATATACAGTAAAACCCCGCGTAAGAGGCCACCCTTCGTTCCGGCCCAAAGTGCCCGCTTCCGCGGGGTTTTAAAGTTTCCTCCGGGCACTATTAAAGTTTTATATACAGATATGTAGGGGAGACAGAGGGGATGATATGTCTTAAATCGATTTTTCAATATCTTAATTGGATTCAAAGTTATTAAACTTTGAAATATAAATGTATTTGAATATGAATATAATCACACACACTCATAAGAAAACAGATTAATCTATTTCTTGTAGGCTTACATGGGGTATCCGCTTACGCAGGGTGCTTACGCAGGGTTAAATCAAACATTTAATAGAGGGGAAAATTTCCGTTCCGAGCAAAACTCTCCGCTTACGCGGGGTTTCCGCTTACGCAGGGTGTCCGTTAGACGGGGTTCTACTGTATATGAGAGTGACAATAAACCTAATAAAAAAAATATCGGGGCAGAGATATAGGCGGCCACAGGAAGTAGAGCGCAGGATCTCTGCTAGAAGAGTGTCCATATCCCTCCCGCGTCTCCCTCGCGTCTCCCCGGGCGTCTCCCCGGCGTCTCCCGCGCGTCTCCCGACTGTGCTGCCCCCTGGTGTTCGCTGGTGCCCGGCGAGCTGCACGCTAATTAATGAATTGATCCGTGGTTAATGAGGTCACCAGCGACTGACGTGACCTTGACGTCACCTTGACGTCACCTTGACGTCACCTTGACGCCGGACGGTGGAGACCGGCCAACTCAATGCGGGCTGATAAGGGAACCTGTTATCACCCGTCTACAACGTGGTCTGTCCCGATATGCACAGAGCCTGATAGCCCAGCATGGGCCGCTCCTATCATTTTTATTTGGTTTTCCTACCAAAGACCTTATTGGGTATCCTAATAAATTGAGATATATTGTATTGGTTATCGACCATTAGATTCGATCACCACCCTAGTGGTGTAAAAGAACCTTGAGAAAGTCTGGAAAGGACCAATAATGGTTGACTGGACGTAAAATCAAACCAAACAAACAAACAAACCATCGACCATAATTTCAGAAAAGAGAACCTGACAAGATCTGAACAGGTGAAACTGACCCGTCTGCGCACGGGTCACACCAAACTGACACATGGACACCTTCCGAAAGGTGAATTAGCACCCATGTGCCAGACATGCCAAACACAATTGAGCATTGAACATCTGATGCTCCATTGTCAGGTAACAAAGAAGAACCGGGAAAATTTCCTGAAGAATACAACATCAATTCGCAGTGCCTTCCACAGCACTATTAGAAAAGAGCTTCTTGAATTCCAAAGAGAATCCAAGATATTTGAACAATTATAAGCAACCCGTAGCCTGGACATCCAGGCGCACCACCCTATTTAAGGAATAGGAAAAAGGAGAAAAGTTCTTAAGCCATTGTAAAGTCTGGAAAGAGAAATTCTAATCTGACTGGACGTAAAATCAACCAAACCAAACCAAACCAATTGGGGTATCCCATAATTCAGTGTGTTTACAGGATTTCATCTCATTTCATCACCTCATTATCACCTTAATCAATTGCACTGCACGAAAACCACTATTTTATTCATATATATATATATACGCCATCGCGGAAGTGCATGTATTGGCTGAATATTGACTTGTTTTCATATATATACATGTATATATATACGCCCAGGCCTTATAAACGGACGCGTCTTGGCTGTATTTCACACCCGGCGTATATGAGAGGAAATATCCTCTCCCCCCACTGCCTCCTGCCCGTTTGTGTTGGTAGAAGTACAGGTGTCCTCAGTAGGAAGCCTTCTCCCTGCCCCCCTCCCCCACCTCCCCCCACCCGCTATCAGTGAAGCCCTCTTCACTGGATGCTTATATACGCCTACAGATGAGGTGTATACACACGGGGAATTGGACGACCTTGTATATGCAAAATACCTACTTATATACACCGGGCGCATCCATATGTAAAATAATGATGTTCGTGCAGTGTTGTTAGAATAAGCTTTGCTGAAGATGTCCATCGTGTAACATGGTATATTAAGACATAAAAAGCCTGCCTTACGGCATAATGTCTGTATCGATCCTCTGAAATTAAAAAAAATAGGATCCAGTGTTAGCTGGTTCCCGTCGTTGTATGATGACCTTGACCCATTTCCCACAATTATTGCAGCTTGACGGTTTTTATGAAACTTCAAATTGGAAATCTGATGGCAGAAATGGAAATTTCAGTTATTTCTACGTTGATATTTCATATCATATTCAGTTTCTCCAGGTAGAAATCAGAAAACGGTTGTTCATAATGGGACAGGCGGCCGTGGTGCAGCCAGCCAGCCAGGAGCGGATCTTTAACGTACCCGGGGCGATATTAGGGAGTTCAGTAACGTCTGGAGGGTCTATGTATATAAAGGCACGTTTTCGACAGGATCTGCTTGGAGTTGCTCCCCCACATTGAGACAGACAGAACCAGGCCTGTGTAAGAAGACTGAATATCACGAAGATAATCTCGTGTGCAGAAATACACAAAATTTTATTATGCATAATTTATTATAATATGCGTTTTTATGTAAAATAGTTCCTATAATGCCCGTCAGGTGGCCGAAAATGGCGTATTCTACCAGGAGAATACCACCATCGGTAAGCTCCATAGTATGGAGACTATTATTAGGTGGGTGACAAAAACTCTATCGTATTATTTCTTTTTCGTTGGACTATACTCAGATTTACTTTGTCTCTTGTGATTTATTTCTAGCCATTTCGAAAACAAAATTTAATAGTGTATTTTTTCAAATCTCATTACCCTGAGACCAGCCTCGGACAGCCATTTATAAAGATGACGCAAGCCTCGCTGTCTAAGTGAACAGACTTAAATATTACCAAAAGATAACCCTTGTGCAAGGTACAGAAAAGGGTCTTGTACGAGCCTAGATTATTAAAACACCCCTCTCATAAGATCTCACACTCTCACAAAGTCGTAATCTTTACAAGGTTCTCACTGTGCTTTATGGAAGAAGGATTCTTAGCGAACTAGGCTTAGAGCCTTAAGAATCCAGTGACACACAGTATTCCCGCTAGGTGGCATCATTGAGATTATAGGAATCTTTGAGTTGCATTGATGTACGTCTTTAGCACGGGAGTACGAGTTCGTTAAGAATTCTTCTCCCCTAGATCGTAGTGGGAGTACAGAAAACGACTTAGAGAGTGTGAGACCTGTGACACCAGACCTGTTAAGCAAATTTAAGGTACAATGTCCAGAAACGAGAAGAAAGATGTTACTACTGGGTATAATAAGATCTTTTTTCAAAATAAGTGCGATACAGATGAAGAATGACGGTAACGAGACATCTGGACCGCAAACACGAACCGCGGCCAAGAAAAACATCTACCTGCCCAGACCCAAAAAGGATAAGTTCAAGATAGTTTACCCAACTAGGGCGTTTCATTGTATATACCATTATGTTCAAATTTGTTGTATAAGTAATATCATCATCGTTTGTCAACTATGGCTAGGAAGAACGATTGTATAAATCGAATGCAATAAAGACTCTTTAAAAAAAAAAAAAAAATCTTATGAGAGGAATTCTTAACGAACTAGGCTAAGAGCCTTGAGAATCCACTGGCCTGCCTCCCGTGCTAAAGACGTACATCAATACCACACCCATTAGCCATTCCCAGACCACCCACCATAAAAACCATCATGAAGATACTCCCGGCTCTGTCTTATCATCCCATGCAGTCATCCCTATGCATCCCTGGCATCTGTTCCCATCATCCCCGGCCACCCAATTTACTGTGGTCTCCGTACTGTGAACTGAAAATACAAATCTTATCACAGTAAGGGGGTAGCTGGCCATAAAAGAAGATGTTGTGATAGACAATGTCAGTGGCCATCAGTGTTGCCACCTTGTTAGACATGCCAGACAAATCTTTCTCCATGAGTAGCCATTCTGCTCGATATACGGAAACAGGGTTACTGTAGTTTCACCTGAGGCTATTAAAAAAAAACTTATTTCTCATCACCGCGCGCATCTGCAAAAACGATTTTAGAAGAAAAGTTTTGGTTAAAATAAGATGAACCTTGGTAGAAATTATGAAAAGTATGTGTATTTAGTATCAAATTAAAGCTCCTCATGCCAGGGATGCTTTTGATGTATAAACAGTATAAATTTGAAAACCCCGCGTACGCAGACACCCTGCATAAGCGGACACTTTGGCCTGGAACGGAGGGTGACTGCTTACTGTATCTCTAAAGCCCATTTTATGACACTTTCAAGCCATCTTTGATCCAGCAAAAGAAAAAAAGAAGAAAAAAGCGCCCTCATATTTTTCATGGCTTGGTGATGAGAAAGAAGTTTGTTTTTTTGAGTAGCCTAACCCCTGGTATTTTTGTCCCATCGCTTTATGCCAGAGACAGACCAAGCGAGTAAAGGCAGCGATCTCTGGAATCGCCATCACAAATGGGCGTGTATGTGACATATTATTTCATAGGAATATCTCCTGCCTATGATTTAGCATCTAGCCAAAATCAGGTGAAATATGAAATAATAGCTCACATATACGCCATTTTGTGTTGGCGATTCCGGAAATCATTGCGTTTCTCGCTTGGTGTGTCTCCGGCTTTAACATTGGGAACTCGTTCTCCATGCCCCTACGAGTATTGCAGACCGTTCTCCATGGTCTATATCATGTGTGTCGCCCATTCTATTAGTGTATACAGGGGTGGGATGAATATAGAAAGCAACTCGTTTTGGTCAAAGAAGTCGTTCTCCAACTCATTTCAATGCTTTGTGATATTCACTTGGCTCTCGCTTTGTTCATAACACTTGGCATTAAACTCGTTGAGAACGACAACTTTGACCAAAACTTGTTGGTTTCTTCTTTAATTCACATGTACAGAGATGGCAGTTTTCCTCTTTTCCAAGAAAATCCTTGGTTTCTTCTTTATTCTCTATGAGTAGGCAGGATACCGGAAAGGACACGATTCACTGACCAGAAGAGCGTCCGTGAGGAGAAAGGGCAATAAAAACTAGAAAAAGAAATCTTTCTTGAGCAGGTTTCCTGCAGAGACCAAGGCGGAATATTCACAGATTATTGAATTATGATTATGATCAGACCTGGACTGCCGCTATCAAATTGTTTTATTTTACAAGACACATGATGAAACATTTGTTGATTGATCTTTGGTTTACATAGAGATATCATATGTACAGAGTCTTTTTTAATTTTGTTTTTTGTTTTTGAAATTTTCAAGGCAATATACCAGGAAGATTCAGGTAGAGTGAAAACCGTGAACTGCTTCTTTTTTTTTCTCTTTTTTTTTTTTATATGAACAGGAATGTCAGTTTGGGTCAGGAAAAAAAAGTGGATATATGTTCATGTTGATTGTTCATCGGCCAAACCACTGTTTTATTGGCACAAATATGCCTAAAACAATACTATCTTTGTTTGACACAATGAAAAGAAATTACATATACTGAATATGAAAGAGTGGATTTCCACGGAAAAATGGAAAACTGACATCTCTGTAAAAGATTTAAATCGTTCGTGCATGTTTAACAAGGCTGACCGGTGACCGGTGCTGCCATACAGCGGGCGATGAACAGACAACGAGCGATCTGCGGGGCATAATCCGGGGTCTCTATTACGTTCCGGGACTCTATTGATAGCGCGGGGCCCCGGGGGCTTGGGGCGGCAGCCAGACAGACGGCGGGGGCTTCACCGGATTACTGAATGCCATGGAAACGCAATCATCCTCGTCTGGCTAGTTTTTGTGGGTCGGACTCCCCTGACAGCCCCCGACACGCTGGTAAGGGCCACTAAAAAAAACTTGAACATCTTTTTTTTTATTATTTGCTGAAGCAAAGATGGCTTTTGAGGTGTCATAAAATGGGCTTGACAATAAATAGGTGCCAGCATAGAACTATTCATTATATAGGCAGTATCAAGAGAGATATGAATACCACCGTTTTGGGAATACCTAGATGCACATAATAACACGCATCCCTGACATCAGGAGCTTTAATTTGATACCAATACACACACCGTTTATAATTTCTATCAAGGTTCATCTTTAAAAAAAACTTCTAAAAAAAAAAAAATTTCTGATGCGCGCGGTGATGAGAAACAGATTTTATTTGAGTGGCCTAACGGGGCAGTAAAGCAGAGAGAGGACAGCCGGCTGTCTATGCCCTCATCTGATTGGTGGTCTCACAAAAAAGGCACCAATGGGGTCGGCTTGAATGCAGGGCAGGCGGAACGTAGGCGGGAGCAGGGCAGGGTCGCCGGAGATTGACCGCCAACTCAGTCTCCTCTCTGTACATAATTCAGGCGGCTATACCTTGTGAATTACAACGCGATTCAAACGCGATGGGATACAAGCTCTGACCCTAAACTTGAATAGGTTTCCTCTATTGTATCTCATCAATTTATGATATTTTATGAACTATTACTCCGTATTACATGTTACATTTTAGCAATACCAACCATGTATTTTTAACACTATACATAAGTAATTTCACTCCATTTAATAATACTCTCCTTTTTACTGCTCCTTAAAGACAAAAAAAGACGATTTAAGCTTATTTTGTTCGCATAATTTATTAGCTTTATATTAGAAACATTGTGGTCTAAGGCAGGGAAAGCAATGCCGAACCAGGGATGGCAGTTTTCCTTTTTTCTAAGGAAATCCATATTATCATTTCCAGTTTATAAATTTATTTTCCAGTGTAGAAAAGAGAACTTATTAATTAAGCCTCATTCTCGCCAATAAGACACTGCTTGAACCTCCACGCATACCCATAGCCCTTTTCCATGGCCAACATTGATGTACTTTTCCATGTTTTCCCAGTTTCTTTGAAGCAGTAAATTCCATATGTAAAATATTTCCACTTTTTTCCCTGACCCCAACTGACATCCCTGATTAATTAACATCATGTACGAGCAGCCCAGCGACCACTCTTCTCTGAAACGTGGGGCACTGTTGCAGATGTTCACGGAGCCATAATTGGGCACTAAACTGAGGCCCCGGCAGCCCCGGTTTAGGGATGTTTAAGGGGTCTGTTTTGTCCATGGTTACCTGTATGGCTGTCTACAGTTGGTCACGTCCCTCACATTTTGTCCATGGTTCCCTGTACGGCCGCCTGCATTCTCACACGTTCAGTCACATTGTGTGGCGGTGTCACGTCTCAGTATGATTGTCATCAACTCCGTGGCCAACTGCGGCCACCGAGTCAAATCTTTTGCTTGTTCAAAATGCTTCCTCGGCAGCCATGGCAGACAGGGGGAGTCACATTCTGTCACGTTTGTCCATCCCGTCCCCCTAAGTTGTATCACATCCCTCACGTTTGTGTCCACGGTGCTCCACGGAGCCCTGAAACATGTCCACCATAGCCTAGTGTAAACTTTTGGTACTAAAAGTTCTTTACATATGCGGTGTGTTTTTCTGATCTTTCACTCCCTCTACCTGGGGGTATCTTGGAAAAGATTCTTACAGGTTTCAAGTGCACTGGACCTGAGCCAAGCACAAATATTGAAATATATAAGAAAGGTATAAGAAATGTATAAGTAAAACTGTGAGCTCTTGTATAACAGAAGTTAGGCATATATCCCATATGAAACGCCCTGAGAGCTGTATCTAGGCCAGTGTGTCAGCACACAAGCACCCAAGGTGAAGGCCAGTAGGACGGAGCATTAGGGCCAGTGGGTCAGCGCCTGTCCCACTTAGCAGGGATGGATTAGCACTGCACACCTACTGCCCCACTTAGCCTGGGTCAGTAGGACAAGTCATTTGGGTTAGTAGGACAGAGAGTTAGGAGTGAGCATTTGGGACAACGACCTTGACACTTTAATGCATGCAACCTCAATACTAGCTATATAAGCCAGCTACACCAATCATTCTGGGTTCTTAGACTGGCGTGTGAGGAACCTGTACCTGTAGAAATTACCAATAAAAAGAAGCATTTCAAAGTACCTCTGAGCAGATCTCATCTGTTAAGGGCTGACGCAGCCAAGAAGAAGTTCTCTACCTACTACATCCCCATGGACTTAAACTACAGTATTCTAGTGATAAGTTACTCCAGTGTTTGTGACATATTCTAGGACTTTACCAACTACAGTCCACATACACTACACAGCTATCCCCATTTACCGCATCTTTACCACACATACAACCAACCATCATATCACTGTAGACCGGTACTACATGCTGGTCTACAGTTCAGCCCACAAGTATGGAAATCTTCTTTGAACTGAGTTATAACATCGATATCACATTTATCTTATTGTATGGAAGACCGCCTATTGGTGACTGCTTTGTCATTAAATAGAAGAAAAAGTAATGAAAATGAAATGGGAAATGATACTTAGATGATCCTAGAAATAATTGCATATATATACACAATATTACCATGATTTCGATCTGAGTGGCCGTATTCTCCGCGTAGTTGACGCGTAGTATTGCGTAGCGTCAACTACAAGGGAGAATACGGCCACACAGATCGAAATTATGGTAATATTGTATCTATTACTCACTTATTTTTAGATTTAAGCAATAGATATGATCGTTAGAAAACTTTTCAACGTAATTGAGAAGTTATGTTTGGGACTGCTTTCATCTCAAAAATCTGTATCCTCCTAGGAGGGTACGGAGCTCCGTATCCTCCTCAGTAGCGATCTGTAATCTCCATAGGCTTAGTGTGGAGACTCCGTATCAGGTGGGTAATAAGGTATACTATCCACTCTATCTATATTACAATAGATACACTATTGTATTTCATATTCCTGTAGGGGTCCTTTATGGACCATCTTATATATTGTGACTGCTCCGAAGGTGCAACTAGTGACTGGTATTGATAGATCTACCTCACAGATCTCATAACCTTAGCAAAAACAGCGAGCACTACTTGTAATGGCTGACCCAGGTTGGTCACCATGTAGATTTGTAACTCCCAATGGGCCAGTGGATGTCTGCCCCGTGCGACATACAGTTGTCAGTTGGATGTGCCTTCACCCTTTGTAACTATAGAGGAAACCAATGAACGTTCAGAGCTCCTATCTCATCGGGCTTGAATTGCGTAGTATTTCACAAGGCGTAGCCGCGTGAATCATGTAGCGATGCAAACGAGATGGGATCGAGATCTGGCCCTAAACTTGGACAGGTTTCTGAATTTATCTCACCCTTCACATTGACTAATGGGCTACCTTTCGTGACATAATCACCCATTGAATACTCAATGGGCGTTGGATACAAGTTCCCAATGTTAATTCTATGGGGAGAAAATACCAGGAGGGACATAGTACACAGGTACTACACAGTTCACGATATTCTCATTGTTCCGCCCCTTTACGATGTCGGGGGGCGTTGAATACTCTGTCGTAACAAACTATTTCAGACAGGTTCCCTCTCATACTGCCTGTTGTAATTTCACTCCATAATAAAAACATTTCTGCTGGTTTAATTACCAATTAAGCCTGTTCTTGTTAAGGGGGTGTCTTCCATTAAGACCCTTTTTCTGAACGCCAATGCGAATATGTGTGTCGACGACATTTTATTCAATACTTCTGGACGAGAATTATATGATCTTCGTGTACGGTACTTGTACTGTAAGACCATAAAATCGTTCAAATTATTCAACGAACCCTTGGCGACAAGTATGCCGAGAGAAGCTGGTCCCTTCAAGCTCAAAACATTTTCCGGGACAACATTTGTGATCACAATAGAATTTTGAGAAACACAAGAGGATCGTGAGAAACACAATAGGATCGTGAGAAAAAACAATAGGATCGTGAGAAACCTGCTGCGGTGGACAGCAATGATCAATCTGTTCGAAGAACGAAGTGAATCAAGATATCGAGGAACAAATGGGATTCGGGTACACTCAATATGTCTCCTCATTATCAAATATCTAGAAATAACTAAAACCTCATTTTACAACTCACTTTTTCGAGAACGAAAGAGGTCATGTGGTACGTATGTGGGACGTATGAATAATCTTTCGTCACTGAGTGACGAACGGAATCTGTACTCCTTGTCAGTAAATGTAAGACATTCACCTACAGGTGTATGACAATACAAGGGCACAGCAACCAGTTTTTGAGCGCGGGAAATCGCGCTCATATACGTCATCTAGAGTTTAGAATGCTCACACAGGGTTTCAGCTTGCTGAAGAGAATCTAACACTTCACTCTCCATGTTCCAACTACAAAGGCCTGGTAAGTTGAGCAGGGGTCCAGTATCAAGTCTTACCATAACCCCTGCCCACTACTGACTTGGTTCCTTTTAATAGAACTTTCAAGGCTGAGTGACCTTGTGATGGTGTGTGCGCTGCACTGTAGCAAATCAACAGAAATCGCATACCTACAAGGTATAAAATACTCAAGATGAAAACCAGGATTCTATAATAAGTTCAAGAGCACAGAGAAATAGGGCAGTTGACCAAGACCCTCAATGAAAAATTCAGTCACAACAGTGACTAGCCAGGGTGACAGTTGAATGGGATGTGTGGTGTGCTAGACCAGGCACAAGTCGAAATAAAAAACGTTAGGCAACATATGACACACACCTCAAAAGAAATATGCCAACGTATTTATAAAATAAAAGGTTCACATGATGTCTTTAAAAAGAGACTTAATGATGTTCAGCAGAAGCCTGAAAAACCCCACAAACCTATTCATAACACTCTAGTCCTGATGCCACTTTGATTTAAATGTCACATGTGCCATGATACAAATGGCTTACCAATTAATAATTTCCTATAATATCTCTTACTTTTATTTGATGAAATGATTTAGGTATACCGGGCTCTTCCATTATAAATGGATATAACATTTGTTCCTAGTTCTATCTTAGCCTGGTATGAAAGTAAATAGGCTTAACATTAGGGACTCTTACGAATGCGGTAGTTCATACTCAATGGGTGATAAACCGATATATAATATATATATATATATATATATATATCCAGGCTAATATAAAATCAGAAACATATTCGTGTTTGGTCTGAGTCCCTGTTCCCTATCTCGTTTTGAGTACTCGAAATATTCATTCGGCACTCGCAATCACATAACTCCAACATACATGCTCCAAACTCGATGGCAAATGCGGACACAGACCAAACACTCTTCAATTTCTCTCTAAGTATGCCTTGCCAGTTATTTTCATCGCAAGAAAACATACAATTTCATATTTTCAGTATGTTTCGTCAATATGATAGTAATACAGATAAGAAATTCAAAGAACTCATCAAACTTTGACATAATACTATTAGTTCTGTATCTAGTATTTATAATAAAAATCTGCATTAATTTTCACCTTTTAGAGGGGACGAGGCATGTATGCTTTAGTGCAGCTACCGCTTGAATGCGCTGTCACGAGACAGTGCTATGACGTCATCATTTACTCGCTATCAACGCGTTTCTTGGTGAATCGCTAGGAGATCGTTTCTTGTGCGCCTTGGTCATGATGTCATGAGTTGGGGGCGTGGTCTGTTGTTATAGCACCGGCTATAGGGCAACAAATAGCGGTTTCATCACTGGGAATCATCAGGCTGCTCTAGATTTGGTGTCAAGGGCTCAGTTTGACACTGGGTTAGTGTCATTGGCACCTTGACAGGCGGTATCCCACTGGGTGTGGGCAATTAAATATGACTCAATGCTCCAGAATGGTCCAGAGTTTGGGGAGAGTGACACATTTAATAAAGTTTAGAGTAATCTAATGTATAGATCAAAGTTTGTGGATAGGGATCCACATACACTCTTGTCTGTTCTTGTTATTAACTTTATTTAATTGAGTAAAGTTAAGGTTGGGTTTAGCGAGTTTTTAAAAAAAAAGGGGGGGTGCTCAAAACTTTGATTGGATTGAGCGATGACTTTACACATTTATGATAACCGAAAATACTCGAAAGTAATAAAATTTTTGACGTGGCTAGGTCGGTTATCGGTGAATGTGACTGGTAAGTGTTAATGTCTTAGAAGGTCAAAAAAAAATTCACCTTTTAGTTCACATTTCTGACACTCATTATTTTCTTTCATAATACCTCGACAAAGTCTATGTGATGGACGAAACGTGGGTTCTAACATAAAGCCATCCAATATTAAGATTATCTTGGTAGTCGTACTATTCGTCACCTGATGATTCTTTCTTGATAGTGGAGTCTTCCTAAGATTATCCCTCCTTCACTTACCCCGTTTCTCTAACCCCTCCCACACACACCCACCCGGCCACCTTCACCAGTAGTAAACTTCTTTAAGCTGCTCCACATCCGCCTCTTCAGGAAGGCCCCTCGCAGAGCGGAACGTAGTGAGCTGCTCAAATGATTTCACAAATACAACCTTCCTGCTTTCTTATGCCCCGTTCACACTGTGCGACTGGGGGTATCTTGGTACCTGCCACCGACTAGCGCATCAAATCGCACAGTGTGAACAGCACACTTCCTGGTAGTCGCCGACTCGGCGAATCGGGTACGTCTATTTGATATAAATCTCGTGAACAATTATTTGTCTGTGCTATCTAGTACTATAGAGGAAATCTATGAAGGTTTATGGTCAACGCACAGTGTGAATGGGGTTTAACCAATTAGGTACTCCCAGTCTCAAACCTAGGTAGCACTAGTCACATCCCCTCCTGTTGCACAGTGTGAACAGGGCTTAGCCAATTAAGTACTCCCAGTCTCAAGCAATTTGGTACGCCCAGTCTCAAGCCTAGGTAGTGCTAGTCGCAAGCCCTCTAGTCGCACAGTGTGACAGGGGCTTTACCAATTTGGTACGCCCTGTCTCAAGCCTAGGTAGGGCTAGTCGCAAGCCCTCTAGTCGGCACAGTGTGAACGGGGCTTTACCAATTTGGTACGCCCTGTCTCAAGCCTAGGTAGGGCTAGTCGCAAGCCCTCCAGTCGCACAGTGTGACCGGGGCTTTACCAATTTGGTACGCCCTGTCTCAAGCAGTTTGGTACGCCCAGTCGCAAGCAATTTGGTACGCCCAGTCGCAAGCAATTTGGTACGCCCAGTCTCAAGCAATTTGGTACGCACAGTCTCAAGCTAGGTAGGGCTAGTCACAAGCTCTCTCATCTCACAGTGTGAACGGGGCTTAACCAATTTGGTACGCCCAGTCTCAAGCAATTTGGTACGCCCAGCCCTACCTAGGTAGGGCTAGTCGCAGGCCCTCTAGTCGCACAGTGTGAACGGGGCTCTATGAACGTGGGCCGCCTGGAAGCGCATCTTCTTGCTATGTTGATCTGCAATTTCCGACTGTCGTAGATCGTCACCGCGTACGGCGTAATTGTGTTCCGAGAAGAGGACGGTGCCTTGTGAGAGAATTCTTTCTGAGAAACTTGGATTAGCTCTGCCTGCCGTGTCACCGATTCATCAGCAAATGGGAAGATGATTTCAATATAGATGGAACCCGCGTTGTTTCCCCTGGAAATACCCACAGCGGGAAGTGCCGTTTGTATTTGACCATTATTGTTTGAGGGAGAAGAAAAGAAAAATCTCATTAGAAGTCATCAGTGAGCGCATAGGAGGAATAAAGAGAATCTATGCTGGGCTATGCCGAGGCACTGCAACTCGTTTGGGGGCAATTTTCCTATGTGAAACTTAAATAGCAGCACTCTTGTTGGAGTCTATATATAGACAATAAATGATGGTTTTGTGGACAGGCCCCTTTTGGTCGCCTTGCCTACTCGTGGTGCAGACCGGATATGCTTGCAGGCAAGAATAACAAAAGCGACCAGGGTGGGGAGTTAGGTCAGTGGTAAAGAGCACTGCAACCACTTTTCTCCTTTTCTCCCAGCAGTGGTAGATTTACTACTATATCAAAGGCCAATCCTTCTCATACCATGTCTGTGTGGTGTAGGAAGTAAAAGAACTCTCACCTCGGTAAATGTGTAGGGGTGAGATTTCTACCTAAATTCATTACATAGATTTGATCACCACCCTTGTGATGTAAAAGAACTTTGAGAAAGTCTGGTGAGAACCTGTAGTAGTTAATGAAGGAAGATGAAATAAAGACTTCCCAGGAGTGGTTACCGCCTTTGCCGCATTTTTACCCGACGACTAAAGGGGGGCGTCCACCAACCACGACAAGGTTGCGACAAGCGCCAACAAGAAAGTTCAAATCGGCGCTTGTTGCAGCCTTGTCATGAGAAGGGGGGCTTTACGACAGTGTTGTCGGGGCATGTCGGGAAGTGCATGCTTCACCAAAATTTCCTATCGTGGACCTCTGCAACACGCTCCGACCCACCATGACACTCCAAGACAAAGGTCCAGTCGTAGGAAAAATCGAACCTGTTCGATTTTATTGTAACCGTGTCAGAAGGCTCCCGACAAGCTTCCAGTCGTAGCCTGTCGTGGCCTTGTCATAGACTATTGTTGGGAACTGAGGTCCACCAACCACGACAAGGCTACGGCAAGCCTTTCAGTCGTAGGCCTGTCGTGGACATGTCGGAAAGCCATTGTCCTAGCCTCGTCGTGGTTGTTGGACGCCCCCCTTAAGTATCCACCGACAATGAGACCACGGAAAAACCAGTCGTTGGGTGGCGGCACTTGCGATTTCACATTGACACATAATCATAATATAATAACATAGTTCTCCTGTATTATGTGCAACAAAGTAATCAATACACAGAGAGTCCTGTCTCGTCCTAACTAACATTAACCAGGTCTTTGCTCGCAAAGTGACCTCAAACTTTTCCTCGTGTTCAAGAAAAAAGGTAATTGATCATCACCATTGAATAGGGAATCTAGTTATCACTAAGGTAATTTCAAGGTAGATATTGATTTAAGAAAGGGCGTTGATATTGATATTAATGAGCTTTGACAGAAGGGTTTTTAGATTACGGATTGATGAATGGAAATCATCCTGGATAGACTGAATACCGAAGTATTAACGCACGATTTTGTATCTATTAAAATCCATATTTAATTAGTATTGGCAAAAGTCCATATTCAATCAGTATTGGCAGTTATGCCTTATTATGAACCGAGACAAGCAATGACTAGAATCATCAGTAATTGTCGATGGACGTATTGCTGCATATTTAACAATTAATAATTCATCAGTTGAGAACGGTGACTCTTTTTCATTGTTAGGAACATAATCACAATGAAGGCGTCTAAAGCATCATCTTAGCCTGGTATGAACGTCCATAGGCTTAACATTAGGAACTCTTACTTAACTGGTTTGCCAGTACTGTAACTCATACTCACTGGGCGATATATATCAAGGTCATATACTCGGTCAAAATATCGATGAAAAAGTTAGAAATATCGAGGTGGGTAATATATACGGAATTTATGGAATTCAGTCACACTCACTGTGTCTTTTTATTATCATATATACCTATATTTGGTTAAAACGCCGTTGTTTACCTTTGCTAAAACCTTTGCTAAAACCTCATTATTTTGTTTAGGTATTGATTTCTAATGAAAAAATATATTTCTTTTGAATTTACAGGTGAGATTTTTGACGTTGAGTGAACCATAATCAGATCAAGGATAAAGGTAGGAAATCATACATAAATAGTCATAAAACAGTGTACGGTACAGTAGGCCGTACATGGTTTGTACGATACAGGGATCAGAGTTCAGTAAGTAACATTGTGCACAGGTGTATAGTAATTATATAGAACGTCCTGACCATGCTGTACAAGTCAGAGAATGAGATGGTAATTTACGGTTTGTACGGACCGAGGCGTTTACGCCGAGTTCGAGTTCTACGACTTGAACAAGCATGATTGGACTTTATATATTTACTATATACCCGAAATTTAAAAAAATTTCACTTGGTTCAACAACCAATATTTTAATAAACGTGTTGGGAAGGTAGTATATATTTTCCTGTACAGACCAGTAGTCTACAGGTTTTATACGTTATATGGCGTAACAGAGCGTATTTACAGTATACGGCATGGGTATATAGTAAATGTTGATACAGGTGATAGAACCTGTTGGTGGTTTCATAATGAGCCTCTCCCGAAGGATGAGGTGCAACTCACTTTTATCTTGGCTTGGTATAAACGTTCTCAGGCTTTACATTAGGAACTCTTTTTTGTTGTTGTAAAAGGTTGTTTATTGACGGAGCCAGTTCATATACATAATATATGATTTTCAGCCGATCCCGTCAAGGGGGCGAACAGGTACAGATAACACTACAAACGTCAATACATCAATATAAGCTAGATATCATCTAAGTGTAAGCAGTCCAACATTGTTAGTGCATATTTCATCAATATGGAATGAAAAAGAAACAAAAATTGCATGACATGTCCTCTGGTCAAATTCGAGGAGCACTGATCCAGCGTACTCAACAGGCTTGCGAATACTGTAACTCATACTCAATGGGTGATAAACAGATAGATATTTCTAGACTAAAATAAAATCAGAAACATATTCGTGCTTGGCCTGAGTCCCCATTCGCCATCGAGTTTGGAGTGCGCAGTGATATGAACGAGGCGATAGCCGAGTGAATATTTTGAAGCACTCCAAACTAATCACTATTTTCCTTTTTTTTCTTTTTGGTACAATTTCTTTATTGGTTCCATAATAGAAGACAAAGATTTCGTAAAATAATACAGTTTTCACTTGGTGAGTATCATTAGGATACCAATAAAGGGGCAAAGCCTCAATTGTCGTAGCAATTGTTTTTCATGGCTATGCCTAGAATATATTCGTGCAATCTTTTATCTGCTTACGATTTGCAGTTCACAAATACTGAGACATCATTATAAGGTGTGAAAGAATGCATAATATAGTGCTTACAAAACATTGTAATAACTATCCATTTCTAGACGACATGGAGATATTAAAAATGTCCACCCAACTTCAGGGTGCTCATTACATATATGGAATTGAGTCTAGTGCAATTTGGATTTTCTTTTTAGATAAAGACTTAAATTCTTTATAAATATAGTTCCGTATTACATAGTATGCCTTGGGCAAATATGCATACAACGAAGGTATCCCGGTTAGCAACGCAACATTGTTAGATCTGTTGACAGTAACACCTCCAAAAGAGCGGAGAATATCATTGTTTCTAGGTATAATAAGGAATTTATTCATTACCGGACAACTGAAATGCAAGGACACACGATGTAAATCCACAAGAAGCGTAACAAAAAGAGATATGCCAATACAAAGGCCAAATTCAGAACATTTTAAAAGATCTAGTATATATATATATATATATATAGGGGCATATATATGGAACTTATTTCCAATCAAGGCCCAACAAACCGAGTCTATGCAAGTTTTAAAGAATGCAGTGATAAGTAAGATAAAGGAATTTGTCTATAAAAGAAGGTCAAAATGTATGTCAAAGTGTAGGTAAAAGGAGCATTTGACAGTTATTGATAAGGACTAGAACAACAACACAACATGTATTACTCTGTAAGTTTCTATTGCTTGGAAGAACGACCTGTATTTGTCGAATGGCAATAAAGATTATTAAAAAAAAGAATTATGTACAAGACTTGGTTAAGCATTCCATAATACCGAGCCTGAATAGTGTAATGATTTCATGTGCGCTCCACCGTTAGGTTTAGCTTAATCTTTGGAGATGACCATCGACAACCTTTCATTTGAGAGTGGAGAAACCCAATGTCGGAGACTCAGGTTGCTGGAGATGGTTTTCCCTTTCACATTATGAAAGAGGTTACTGGATTTCCCGACAAAGTGACGATATTGATTCTGTCAGGGAGATTAGATTTTCATATCGGGGAATGGACCACACACAGGATAATATGGAGAAACCAAACAAGAGTTAGTCTTGTTGTTGTTTATCGCACTCCGGCAAGATTGCATATTACTGCGCGAGGCAAAGCTGAGAGCAATAATAAGCGAACTTGGCGGAGTGCGATGAACAATAACACGTCTAAATTAATTCTACATTAACAAATGACGTCATTTGTCAAGTGTATCCCACTAGAGCGATATTTTTCATTTTTCTGAACTCCAGACCGAATACAGTGACCCAATGTTGTTTTTTTTATTATGGGTAGGATAAAGACCATGGAGAACAGACTGTGATATGTGTAGGGGCATGAGATCCCATTGTTAAGTCTATGTAATCAGGCGAGGGAATAGAGGGAAACTATGTTCCGGAGAGAGAAAGTCAAAGTTACAAGGTAAGGCTCGGAAAAAATTAGTGCCTAAGGCCTTGGTTTCCCTATTCCTATATACCTTCAAATATGGTTTGATAACGATAATTAACGTTTTTTGCCCACCCACCATCAAACCCAAAGCCAGATCCAACCTTATCGAGTAACCAAACACTCTATGCCCCCCCCCTCCCACTGCGCTTCTCATATGAATTTTGTAAGAAACGATCTCATTTGTCTAAATGTCAACCTTGGGTAGTAAACAGCAACCTTGGGTAGTATACGGCATATAGCCTATGATCCATGGGGGCTGCCATGACGCCCCCCCCCCCCCCCCCGAGTAGGTGTTCTTCACCAAAGGAGGTGAAAAGAGTAGCTGTTCTTCACTAATGGAGGTGCAAAAGAAGTGAGTGATAATTGGGAAGTGTCCCAACTCTAGCCTTGCTCACAAATGTATATAAAGTGTTCCATGTGAAAAACATCATGCCTTGGATTTAATCATTATGTCATACTGCTCTGGGATGGGTGTAAAGAGTCAAGGGAACCATGGTAAACATTGAAAGGCAGTTGAATTTTGTAAGAGCAAAGAGCCAGAATACAGGTTCTGTCCCCCCTAAAGGAACCACCGTACTGCTAGCCACCTAGTGACTGCCTTAGGAACTAACAATGGCCCTGTCCCCTATACGGCAACCTTGGGTAGTATACATAAATTACTCCACCCCCCAGAACGTGGTGTAAGCATGGAGTATTTGGCCATAGGTATATAGGAATTCAATATACATTAATGAATTCCTGGGACTGATTCCAACATATCCAGTGGTGTTATGTAATTACAGACGATGATCTATAAATCATATTACACCTATGACAGGGCGAGCCCCTTTTAGCGGTCACTCATTTACCTGATAGGCTCACAGGGATCTATTCCTATTAATTTGGAGTTAATGTAAATCCTAAATTGGACTTGATGTAATTCCTAAAAGCCTCTTATGAATACTGTTCACTAAGCAGTGTAAGTGCTCTTTAAAGGCATATACTACAATTCACCGTTGCGGCACCTGTTGATTTTTAAATATTGTCAATTATCATTCAGAAGTGTATTTTGTAAGATTCGTTCTGATTCTAAATGAGTAAATTTAACATTTTGTCCAGTTTATCCAATCGTGATAGGTAAAATAGGCCAATTCACATTTGCTTTATTTATATAGGAAATGTACTGAAAAATAAGGTTTTCCTCAATTCTTTCATTAACAAAGATGCTGAATATGAATTTTAAAAATTTGATGTGTAGTGCTACATGTCCACTTTATTCTCTGAAAGTTTGAGGAAAATAACATAAGTTTTACTATGTAAAAAACAACATTTTTGAATTTCAATATATTCTTTTATAAAATTATCGCAATATATTGATCTCGAAATTAAAAACTACATAATGACCCCCAATTTGTAAGTTAGATATGTATCCTATCTAGTTAGATATATATTCTACACGGCTTAGATATCATCATATTCAATTTCCATGAAAATAACATTAATTAATAATTCTCAAGCCAAATTGTCCAATATGCCTTTAATGAGCCGCACCAGGACCCTCCACCGATGAGCACATTACGTCCATGGCCTGCTGTCCGCGCTGAGAGCCTGCCTCTGAGCAGCTCACCGTCATGATGCTCAAGGACATGGCGTTTTAGCACTTTACAGCCGCGGTGATGTGAGGGCCATTTCATAACAGTGAGTAATTCAATGGGACATGGACGAACTGGTGGTGCCATGATATGCCTTGAGTAAAACCTGTACCAAAAAAAGGGAATGCAATGATTAGATCAGAATCGTTGTAGCACAGGCATGCCTCATCACTATCGGGAAAGTGACAGGCAGTAAGGCCTAGAGGCCTCTAGAGATAGATAGGTGTAGACCTTAAAGAAGATAGGGAGCAAGGACTCAAATGTACTATGTGAGTCAAGGACTTACACCGGGGGTGACACCAAGCGAGTGAAGGCAGCGATCTCTGGAATCGCCAACACAAAGTGGCACGTATGTGAGATATTATTTCATAGGAATATCTCCTGCCTATGACTTAGCATCTTGGAGGCCATAATCAGGTGAAATATAAAATAATAGCTCACATATAGGTCATTTTGTATTGGCGATTACGGAACTCGCTGCGTTTCTCGCTTGGTGTGTCTCTGAGTTTATTAACAAGGGTCCATCCATAAAATACGTACGCAGAATTTCTGAAATTTTGGAATCACCACCCTCTCCCACTCTTGTACACAATAGAAGACAGGGCGAGCATACGCAAAATTTCCGAAATTCCAAAATGACCATATCGTTCCGGTTGAGTGCCCGTTCCGGTCTGTCGCACATGAGTATATGATAATAAGAAAAACGTCATAAGTAAACCCGTAGCAATTCTTTTCTCTGCCTTTTGTCCTATGACCATGGCCCTCACCCCTGGTGTCGGGCCGTATTTTATAGGACAAAAGACCTCGAATGGCCATCCCTATGGGCTCACTATCTAATTTTTTTCCTATGACTGAGGAACATGAATTAGCACCGAGTATTTAGGTGACAAACCTATGATTTGTAGCTCTAGACTCTACTAACAGTGCCATAGCGCCTCCTCCTACCGTTAAAGACAAATTCGGGTAGGCATCGAAGCGCCCCCCCTGGTTCTACTTAATTAACACTGGCGCTGCCATCTGTTTTCATGAGATTGTAGCAGTTGCATTTGACACCAATAGATAAGAACTTACCCTCTTCAGATGGCCTTCACATAGAAATTAGCATGGTGACATAGTATTCTTTTAGCATTTTTGATTTGTACATGTCCCCAACTATCATAATCCAGAATTATTTGAAGATTGCTGATATATGAAACTTATTTTATCCTGAGTTATTTGCAAAACTGAATAGAATTTAGAAATCGCTCAACTACCAGCATTTGTTACCTACCATATCTAAAAAACTACGATTCCTATGAGTTCCGCTTGGAGCTGCTCCCGCACATAAGGACAGAGTGAACCAGACTTACGCTTGGAGACTGAAGGGCCACGAGAGTGAGAATCTCGTGGAGGGAAAAACTAGAATCTGCTCTTCTTTTTTGTTAGTTTATAGACAGAAGTACCTTTTGTGTTATGACTTTTTTTGAGCCATGCCGAAATCAAAGTTTAGTAACGTAGTTTTTTTTATCTGTTAGTCTTTAAACTAAAAAGGCAAGTACAAGGCCTAAAACAGCTACGGGCTCACTAACTTCGTTTTCTCATACCAACACGTTACCAACACTATCAGAGCGGTTTCCATTCTGTTAAAAGTTGCTTCGTGGTTCAAACTAATGGCAGCCCTACAACGAATTGAGAACTCCGTGAAAGGTCAATCATTGATCTCATCCTTCATCATTATTCCCAAAACGAGATTTGCCAACAAATGAGGTCCAATTTGATTTTGATTTTTAGAAAAGTCTCTCAGGGAGTCTTTTACGACGCAATTTGTCCGGACACAAACTTTTGTGAATTTCGATAATGCGCTGAGGCCTGATTGCATTTTAGATTGTGGCACAGGTGACTTTGGATGTGATCTTCACAGTTTGGCTCGCTCGTAAAAGCATCCCCCCTCCTCATCTGATAGAGAACGTAAAAACCACGTTAAGCAAACGTCCAGAGTTCGTTGCAGCGCGAAGCAGCCACCACAACCCAAACAGGATTTGCGATTATTTGGGCTTTCCCTGATATATTTTTCTGGTCCCTTGGGGCTGTTGAATAAAGTTATGTCGTTTCTGGTGCCCGACGATACAATAATATGCCAAGAAACAAAACCAAGAGCGGTAAAACAGCTACTTGTATATAGTAAGTTTCAATGTTTGGTGTGAAAAAAAGGGAAGGTGGATGACCGTGACATGAATGTAAGCGCACCAGAACCCAATGCAAAAATATAATATTAACTCCAACGATAAACGACATCCTGGATGATTTTTTCCATTCAATGTTGTGATACGAAACAGAAGATTTTTTCTAAAAGAATGTATTTGTATACAACACCTGTTCAGAGCTTAAGGTTACTCATATCATGAAAACATCTTATGCTAACGACACATTATTTTATACAACACTATGGACCCCAAAGACAATTCTGAGCCATAATTCTGATTGAAAACATAGAGAAGTGGGAATCCTCCTGGAGAATGAAATTGTCATTGATTTGAAAATGTCTACGGATTTTTTTCTTATGCGGATTACCTCAGTATAAAATTGTATAGAAGCATTTCCTAGTTTCAAAAGAAACTTAAATTTCGAGGAAGGGGAATGGAGATCTCAAAGGGGAACGAGGCTGTGACGTATTCATCCTGTCACATGTATCCATGTGCATAAGCGTATACATGCGCATGCTTTCTGTATTCACCTCACTAAAAGAATTGATGATGTACAGGATATAGACCATGGTGAACGGACTGCAATACTCGTAGGGGCATGGAAAACGAGCTCCCAATATTAAGCAGGGTTCGTAGAGAGCCTGGAAAACATGGAAAAGCCTGGAATTATGATTTGGGTCTTCCATGCCTGGAAAAGCCTGGAATTCTGACAGAGAGCCTGGAAAAACCTGGAAGAGCCTGGAAAATTTAGTTTTGCATAAAAGCAATTTTTTCAGTCTATGAATTTCTGAACATTACTAGCTTTTCCTTAACTACGGTACTTGACTGCCTATGAAATTTCAGTGACTTGGATTGAATAGTTCTAAAAATCCTTTATTTGACCATGTATAGTAAATTACTAGCAATATAGCATGGGATTCCACAGGTAGTAAGGACGATAAAGAAAATTTTAACTAAATTTGGGTGATGAATCAGATATTGTTTTAAGAACAGTGACCATATATGATATGCACCCTTCAGAAAACAAACAATGACTGTTTTCATTCGCTAGCAAGATGGTATTGATTCACAGCGTTAGGTGCCTGGAAAAAAATATTAGAGCCTGGAATAGCCTGGACAAATTTTATTGGGCTGTCTATGTACGAACCCTGATTGAATTTCCCGCCAACTGTGACCGGACCTTCACCAGACGACATTCAGCACATCCAGAGGGGGTCACATGACTTGAACTCCAGGAGGACGGAGTTAGAGCCCCCTGTGGCGGTTTGTGGAACTCAGTCTGCGTGGTAACGGGTAGACGTTGTTTGTCGTCGTTCAGGAAAGAACCTGAGTGGTAAAGGACTCCTCTGGTTGGTGCCTAAGACACACTGTACGATTTAGTTTGTTGAGATTAAAGGCCATAACGCACTGTACGATTTAGTTCCTTATGATTAAAGGCCATAACACACTGTACAATTTAGTTCCTTATGATTAAAGGTCATAACACACTGTACGATTTAGTTCCTTATGATTAAAGGCCATAACACACTGTACGATTTAGTTCCTTATGATTAAAGGCCATAACACACTGTACGATTTAGTTCCTTATGATTAAAGGCCATAACACACTGTACGATTTAGTTCCTTATGATTAAAGGCCATAACACACTGTACGATTTAGTTCCTTATGATTAAAGGCCATAACACACTGTACGATTTAGTTCCTTATGATTAAAGGTCATAACGCACTGTACCATTTAGTTCCTCAAGATTAAAAGCAATAACACACTGTGCGATTTGGGAACATGAATGTTCCGTTATCGGCGATTAAAAAAACCAATCGTAAGCTCAGGCGAGGCCTAGAAACGGAGACGGTCAGTGTGGCACCCCCCTCTAGAAATTTGCCTAAGATTAGAAAATACCCCCCATGGCGATGTACCTTTGTCGCCGAAGAATTGCAGTTGGATGTTCTGAGATCGGGACCAATACATTAAGGAACCTGTTACTTCTCGTTTTCGGTGACAAGGAGTTTAGGAAATACCCTTCATGGTGTGTACCGATATCGGCCCGTAATTAGCATATTTAATCGCTGGGTAAGGAGTGAAGCGCCAGATCCACTAAGGCGACCAAGCGAATGCGTCTGCGATCCATGCGACTGTGCAAATCCCATGCGATGATATTCAATATATTGAATATTGTCGCAAGGCATTCGCATGTCCATGCGAACGTCTGCGAACGTCTGCGAACCCAAATTCGCATGGAAAATCGCCCTAGTGGATCTAGCGCTTTATTGGTGGTGCCACACACAGATAAATGATCCCACACCGATTATTGTCCCCAAGTTAATCAGCGACACATTTGGTTGGGTAGAATATTGGAATTCTCTCGTACAGTGTGGACAGAATTCCTTAGGATTGATTTCTACCACCCCCTTTCTGGTATCATGCTTTGGTGGTCGACGTCATGCACAAATTCGCCTGCATTTTTGCATTCCCACTTGGTAGCATTCTTAAGCGCCAAATCCACTAAGGCGAATTTAGCGGTCGCATACGTTCGCACGGTCGCATGAAAAATTCGCTTTAGTGGATCAGGCGTTCGCTTGGTAGTCGCCTGTCTCATGGGAATTCGCTAGCACATTGGACTGGCATGCGACAATATTATAAATATTTAGTATTTTCGCATGCACTGCTCAAAAACCACCAGTTTATACATGTCCCGCACACAATATTTCCTTCATATTCGCTTTGCGGCAAATACAGCCACTACGCTGACGTATAGAAGAGGAAACGTGTCAATATACAGCCGATACATACGCGATTTTGAATATATGAATAAACTGGTGGTTTTCGCGCAGTGATGTGTTTGCACGGTCGCATGTATTCCCACAGTCGCATTGTCGCATGGTTTCACGAGAATTCTATGCGAATTCAGTCGCCTGAGTGGATTTGGTGCTCTAAACTTTGTGTTTTTCGTGGCCAACTGTAGCTTCGCACACGCCCCAATATCGCTCAGTGGGAATCGGGCTTTATCCACCGGAAGTAATCGGATCCCGGTTAGTGCTGGTTACTTCCACCTCAATATTCGATGTGTTTTTTGTCCTCTTTCTTCTTTGCTGGTTCCCAATGGAAGGATGATTTGAAGATGGATTGTTTTCGGCTTTGTGAGCTGAAGTAACAGCGGAGGCAGGAACCCACAGTGTGACACTACCTTTAAAGGGATATCTAGGCCTTTTTCCATAGGCCGGTGTCGCACCTTATCTGGTTGGTTACGCAATGCCTGCAGCCAAACATACCCCTGGCAACGCATTCTTTAGCCTTGGATCACTCAGTATATGAGCGTAATACGTTCATAAGGCCTGTGTATATCATTTTCAGAGAAATTCCAATGATTTCATCGTATTCTATGGTATTCCAGCTCCAATTTGATGTATCATACATGTATATCACTTCAATAATACTATAGATATAGGTTAGATAACACAGGGACACCAAAACTGAATATACAGTAATACATTGGCAGGCCTGGCTATAATATGCTTATCTTTTTCCAAGATGAACCCAAGATAATTATCAACTATAAAGTTTATACATCCCAGACTTGTTGATACAATACCCTTGCTTGCTCCAATAATTTAATCTGTCAAAAAACAACACTGCTGCAATCACACCAATCGTTCACACTTTAGGTGTGATTGCTGTGTGTCTCTATATGAATACCGCTGGAATCGCGGTGTTTGTCCGAGCGGCCGCGTTACCAGACAGTGGGCCGTTAGGCGGCGCTGAACGGCAAAACCTGTAAACCAGGCGCCACCTGGTGATTTTTTAATATTTTCGATTATCAGTCAACATTGGTTCTTTCTGATTCACTCTAGTACTAAATGAGTAAATTTAATATTTTGTTCAAATTTCTTTCAGTGGGGGAGTGCGTAAAGACGCTTCCTCCAATATGAAAAAAAAATAAGCCACGTCTCTATTGAATTTAATGTTTTGTCAAGTTTATCAAATTGCAATAGGTGAAATAGGCCAATTTACATTTACTTGATTTACATAGGAAATGTACTGAAAAGTATGGATTTCTCAAATTCTTTAAAAAATAACGACGGTAACCCATGGTTTTTAAAACTTTATTGCATAATACTATACATCTGCTATATTCTGTAAAAGTTTCAGGAAAATGACATGGGTTATACTATGTAAAAAGTAACTTCTTGGAATTTCTATATATTCCAATATAAAATTATCATAATATTGATCTCTAAATCAAAAAGTAGCACGGCGACCCGAGATCTTTTAATCACATATGTGTTATACAACACCTAGAGATCATTATATTTAAATTTATATCTGTATGCTCTGGGTATGGTGATACACACTCCCTATGTGTTTTCTATGGACACTTTGTATTAGGTGGATATATCTGTATGCTCTGGGTATGGTGATACACACTCCCTATGTGTTTTCTATGGACATATTGTATTAGGTGGATATATCTGTATGCTCCGGGTATCGCGATACACACTCTCTATGTGTTTTCTATGGACACTTTGTATTTCGTGGATATATCTGTATGCTCCGGGTATCGCGATACACGCTCCCTATGTGTTTTCTATAGACACTTTGGATTAGGTGGATATATCTGTATGCTCCGGGTATGGTGATACACGCTCCCTATGTATTTTCTATGGACACTTTGTACTATGTGGATACATCTCTATGCTCCGGGTATGGTGATACACGCTTCCTATGTGTTTTCTATGGACACTTTGTATTAGGTGGATAATAACATCCGGAGATTTTCGACACCTTGTCCGTATCGCAACACGAAGACCCAATTTACATAATAGCTTTCATATCATAAATCGCGGATATTAATGCTCTGAAACGTTTTGGTGTTAATTGTATTAGCTTCATTTCACAACCTTTTTGGGATTGACAAGATTAGAGTAAGCTTATCTCTGACAATTATCTGACCGCATTTACAGATATTAAGTAGCGTGATACTAACTGGTGATATACTCGATACAGTTCCTATCGTAATTATGTAGAACGGCCCGACCATGCTGTGAAATAGGTATAAAGTGAGATGGGGATGCAGAAGGGAACCTCATACGGTGTTTAGCTTATTCCCATCTGTGTCCTTTATCGTTGTTGTTGTTGTTGTTATTATTATTATCATCATTATTATTACCATTATTATTATTGCTATCATCATCATTATTATTATTATTATTATTATTATTATTATTATTATTATTATTATTATTATTATTTTTATTATTATTATTATTATTATTATTATCGCTATCATCATTATCATGATTATTATTATTATTATCATTATTATTGTTTTTATCATTATTACCATGACTATTATTATTGTTGTTATTGATATTGTCATTGGTATCATTATCATTATTATTATTATTATTATTATTATTATTATTATCATTATCTCTATAATCATCTTTATTACGGTCTGTATTTGGTACAAATGTCTGGGTTCAACATTGCCCTTCTTCCACTGGGTCCCTTTGTGTCTTGACAATAACCACAATGTGTAGGCAGCTGAGACAATTTGTAAAGCCTAGAGGCCTAGACTAGTTAGGTGTAGACCTTAAAAGTTATGGAGTAAGAACTCAATCACAGATGTACTAGGTACTACCATTAGTCAAGAACTTAAATGATTTTAATGACAGATTCTTCAGCTTCTGTACAGACAGCAGGTGGCATCTTGCTGCAGGCTGAGCTTGATTGACACACAATCCAGGAGGGCCACTCATGTAACATCAACCTTTTCTTCATAGACTTAACATTGGGAACTCATATCCAACGCCCATGAGATATTAAGAAAAATATCCAATGAGTATTATGTCACAAATGCTAGTCAATGTGAAGGGTGACATAAATTCAGAAACCCATTCAAGTTTAGGGTCAGAGCTCGATCACATCTCGTTTGAATCGCTACGTAATTCACGTGGCTCGTCTTGTGAATTACTACACCATTCAAACTCGATGGGATACGAGCTCTGACCCTAAACTTTCATAGGTTTCTTCTATACAGGGTTCGCACAGAACCTGGAAAACCTGGAAAAGTCTGGAATTCTGACAGAGAGCCTGGAAAAACCTGGAAGAGCCTGGAAAATCTAGTTTTGCACAAAAACAATTTTTTCAGTCTATGAATTTCTGAACATTACTAGCTTTCCTTAACTACGGTACTTGACTGCCTATGAAATTTCAGTGACTTGGATCGAATAGTTCCAAAAATCCCTTTTGCTAATAATATAGCATGGTTTTGATTATTTGTGTTCATATTTCATTCACTAGCAAGATGGTATTGAGTCACATTGTTATGTGCCTGGAAAAGAAATATTAAAGTTTATGGGCCTCTCTATGTACGAACCCTGTCTATAATATCAGTACAATATACCATCCTTCCATACCAGAGTAGCTCCCCTTGGTTCCTAGTGCGCCTTGTAGCTCAACCTCCGTGATATTCATTATATAGTCAAGTGAGGCAGGAACTCAATCCCCTTGGCTCCTGAGGTCTTATGTGGGGGAGGCTTAGTATCTTGTTTGGATTTGGAAACATGGAGCAATCAGTAGAACTAATTAAAAGGCTAAATCTCTATTGATCCCTGTAAATTGGGTGGTATATCAGAGTTGATAGAGGGGTTTAGAGATCTGACGATTTGTGCTACTCAGTGGTGTGTGCTACTCATTTAATGGTTCTTTGGTTCAAGATATGTGTAGAAAGTAACGGATTTATAACTATAAATATAATTTTGTTATCCAATTTCATTATTAAACCTAGACTGGCTTCAGTCCCTGTGTGAGTGTGTGCTCCCGCCTCCACCTCCCTGTCTGCCGCCACCACACACAGCCCCTACCCCACCCCTAAAGCGCCAGATCCACTAGGCGACCAAGCGAATGCATCTGCGATCCATACGACTGTCCGAATCCCATGCGATGATATTCAAGATATTGAATATTGTCGCAAGGCATTCGCATGTCCATGCAAACGTCTGCGAACGTCTGCGAACCCAAATTCGCATGGAAAATCGCCTTAGTGGATCTGGGATTTTACACTCCACTTGGTCTGACTGACTTGATTCCCGAGCCAGTGAGAGGAACCTCAAGCGCCAAATCCACTAAGGCGACTGTGCGAATGCGTCTGCGATCCGTGCGACTGTGCGAATCCCATGCGATAATATTCAATATATTAGATATTGTCGCAAGGCATTCACATGTCCATGCGAACATCTGCGAACGTCTGCGAATGTCTGCGAACCCAAATTCGCATGTAAAATCGCCTTAGTGGATTTGGCACTTCACACATTGTAATTTATTTAAATCATTCATTTTATGTTCATAATCAAAGACTTGAGCAGGTCTATACTAAATCTATAGAGCCTACAGACCACTACTGTGTAGGATGAGGCAAGCCATATTCTCCGCAGAGAATATGGGTGAAAAGTTCCCAAGTCCCCCAAGTAGTACATGAGAAGATCAGCTGCTATTCCTACCCCTCTCATAAATCTCCATAGACATACTTGGTGTGATTGTATGCCACAGTTATGTCATAAAATATTTACATATGAAGTTGAAGTTGACATACGAAGTTGAAAACATGTGGCAGGGTAGGATAATATCATATAATTATTTACATGGTTTTTATCGTCTTACACTACAGATATCACTCAGAACCACTTCATGATATCAATTGTAGAAGACAATTCAGGCCATATAAACAATCTCATGAAATTTCGTGATGTTTCATGGTAATGCCTGCGACGAACAGTATGTGTCGTAAAACTTGATTGTGAACAATTTTTAAAATTTCAAACTTCCCAATTGTCAGAGTAAACAACATTCAGATATAAAGACCGTTGTAATTCAAACCTCCCCTCCAATCCACTACAGTTTTCATTGATTCAATCCCCGAGTTCCGTACATTATCGGGCCGCTATTTCCCAGCAGGTAACACCTGAATATCCTCCCCATGTTAACGCCAAAGTATTTTTCGTAAGAAATAAAAGAAGAGGCGGGAAAATAGTTAATATTACAAGGTTCCATTTTTCTTCAATTGAGCGAAGTTAGACCATGTCTTATCTCCAGTCATTGGACTTTTTTTTTTATTAAATAGTTTATATTATGCCTTCAACCAATCGATTCGCTTCCTGAATATTAACTTTCTTTTATTATTATTTCTTTTATTATTACTGGGTCAGTTTGCAAAAAAACGTAATTGTGGAATTTATTTTTAAAATTTCAGACTTCCCAATTGTCAGAGTAAATAACATTTAGATATAACATAAAGACCGTTGTAATTCTAAACTCTCCCCTAATCCGTTACGGTTTTCATTGATTCAATCTCCGAGTTCCGTCCATTACCGGGCCGCTATTTCCCAGCAACTAACACCCGAATATCCTCCCCATGTTAACGCTCCCATTCAATTTGTGGCACGAACTTGCAATAAGTGGCCCTATAGCTCCCCCACCCCCTCCCCCTGGATGGCCTCGAGTGCTGATTGGCTTCCGAGTATCACGTGACGGAACTCGGTTGCCATTGGCTGTTTGCAGGGTCACGTGACACTCGGAACGCCCGGAGCATGTCGCTAGTCCCTATGCCGCTGGTTGTCAGCGTTCACGTCACCATGGTTACACGAAAATGTCGGCTGCTCCAAAGTTTTTTTGTAAGAAATGAAAAAAAGCGGGAAAATAGTTTATAGTACCTCTGCAGTTGAAGAATATATATATCTCAGAAAAGAAGCCTGGGAAATTCAAGGATTGGAATAGCCTGTTGAAACAGATTCAATCTAAATGGGTCGCCGCCCCCCCCCCCTTTTTTACAGGTGTTTACGCTTCCCTTCTTACCCCTTCTCTCCCCCCCATGTCTGTTTTAAAAGGTTGAGAACGGGCTTTCATCCCCTTATTGTCTCCCATATGTCTTGTCCCCCTCTTTGGAGGGACACCTTATCAGATCTGATGGGGTAGTGTGGGGACAACAATCCAGATTATTTTGATTGCTTGTCCATGGTGTCCATGGTGTGTATGTGAGGTGTATAGACTGGAGTCAACGGTATGTGTAGACTCCTGTGGGTGTCAGGTAGGTGTCTGTGGGGGTGTCTGTGTGGTTATAACAGTGACTCTATGCCCTGGTATCACTATTCCCTGTATAAAGGTATTATACACTACATAGGCAAACCATCAACATACTTTAAAGCCTCGCCCTTGATACTGGACAGGATAGCTTTTTGCGAAATAGTGACACATATGACATGAGTTGACTTCAACGAGTATTTGCCAAGTCTCATTTTCATGTCTGGATATTTCCCTCTAAGCTTCCCAAATAGAAAAGAATAGCATCTACATGCAGAATTTTGATTGATAAGATACTAAAAATGCCTTTTAAATGAGAATATATGTAGGATATCATTTGAATGATGGCTGAAGTTTCTACTGACAGACCATTCTGAATCAATGAATCGTCCGAATGGGAAAAAATAGTCGGCGAATGGAAAACCAGCGAGAAAAGCTGAACCATGAGTTAGTCCCTATATACCCTCAGGGTCCCCTGGGACGTTAAATAAACAAACTAACAAAGTCTCTTAGGCTTAGAAGTAAAATATCTGAACAACAAGATATGTATTGTAATGTAGGTAGACGGGGCTTAGCGAACAGTCAAACTCTCCCTACAGCCACCGTTTTGCCCAAAGAATTATTTCCAACCACGGCACCCACCATAGTACCTACGGAACGAAAAAATTATACAAAACAAGATATGTGTAGGTCTGCGATTTCTACCTAAAATTCATATCATAGATTGGAAAAACTGAAGTAAGTCTAATAGAACATATTGGACGTCAAACTACACAAATAAACTCGCGTCAGTCGCTCTTCTGCTTCAGCCCCAGCAGTGGTAGATGTACTGCTATATCAAAGGCCTATCCTTCTCATACCATGTCTATGTGGTGTGGGAACTAAAAGAACCCTCACCTCGGTAAATGTGAAGGTGTGAGATTTCTATCTAAATTCATCATATATAGATTCGATCAAACCCAAAGTAAGTCTAAAAGAACATATTGGACGTAGAACTAAACATACAAGCAAACAATCGTTCTCATACCATGTCTATGTGGTCTGGGAACTTAAAGAACTCTCCCATCGGGAAATGTGTAGGGCTGAGATTTCTACCTAGATTCGAAAAACTGAAGTAAGTCTAAAAGAACATATTGGACGTCAAGTTTCACAAATAAGTTCGAGTCATCAGTATGTAGAGGTCAGGTATAGAGGTACGTGCGGGGTTTACCACCTGCCAAATGCGCATCTCACAAGGCTCACTCTCTGCATACCGTGTTTACATGCAGGTAGCCTTCCCTCTAGTCGAGAAGCTAATGCTGTGAGGTGAATTTCCTTAAGGCCACTCAAAAAAAAAACTTGTTTCTCATCACCAAGCTATGAAAAGTATGATGAGGGCGCTTTTTTTTTTTTTTTTTTTTTTTTTTTTTGCTGGATCAAAGATGGCTTAAAAGTGTCATTAAATGGGCTTTAGACATACAGTAAAACCCTGCGTAAGCGGTCACCCTCCGTTCCGGGCGAAAGTGTCCGCTTATGCGGGGTGTTTGCGTATGCAGGATTTTCAGATTTATACTGTTTATACATTGGAAGCATCCCTGGCATCAGGAGCTTTAATTTGATACTAAATACACATACTTTTCATAATTTCTATCTATTTTAACCAAAGAAAAAAAAATCTTCTAAAATCGTTTTTTCAGGTGCGCGCGGTGATGAGAAACAAGTTGTTTTTTTAGTAGCCTTAGTGTTACATTTTTAATTCTACATATGGTACCATGCTCTTAAAATGTATATTATAGCTTGATGTGAGTTATCTCCAGGTCCCTGTGTCGTTCCAGATTCTGATTATTTTCTGTGAAATAGATTGACTTGTTCTACGTTGTCGATTAAAAAAACAATTTTAGACGGTTACATATGAACTTACTCACAGAAATGGCTGTTTTCGCTACGAATGGTAGTGAATGACAAGTTTAGCTTCATAATCAATCGCTATAGTTCCAGGTGTGCCCAAATGGGACCAGAGTGTGCTAACATAACATATTGAGTGTCTGTGACCTGAGCAACAGACACGAATGAGATTGATCATCCCTCATTGGCTGTTGGTTCAACAGCCAATCACAGCACAGAGCTTGCAAACTCAACCTGCAGCAAGATGCCACCTGTTGTCTTTAAAAATGAAAAAACTCCATAGGCTTAACATTAGCGGACTGTATTTTGGTCTACGGTGCAGGAAAATGAAATTTATCGCTCTAGTGGGATACAGTTATCAAATGACGTCATTTGAAAAGCGACCAATGATTATCACTGATTATCGGTGAGTTTTATGTTATTTCTTGATTTGTTGAAGTAATTTAGAGGGGGTAGGATAAATTCTAAACCAAACTCGAGTTAGTCTTGTTGTTTATCGCACTCCGGCAAAGTCTGCTCCCCACTGCACTCGGCCTCGCCACGAGCAGTGATACATGACATTGCCGTCGTGCGATAAGCAACAATACGACTAACTCTCGTTTGGTTTCTCCTAAGAATATCTATGTTCCTCCATCTGTCATTGAAATCAGTTCCTTGACTCATAGTAGTACAATGTACCTCCTTATTCAGTTCGTACTCCTTTACTCATAAGGTCTACCCTTCCCTACGCTGGGCGCTAGACTCTATAGGGCACATAGCTATTGTGTTATGGAAGTGGCCATCTTACCCCCGACGCCATCCAAAACACCAGGTTGCAGTGTGATTCGAAAAACGGTTACCCTGCGAAAAATGATAATTATCGCCCACTAGTAGCTTGTGTGCATGCGCGAACATGTGCAGTGTTGAAGTCCACGATTGGACAGTGAACAATTTACTGAAATTAAGCATATCACGACATATCACGACATGTAATTTTCATGTCTAAATACTATTGTTTTCATTTATTTACATCAAAGTTACATCAAAATAGTAGTACGTCCAAAAGTCTGTGATATCTGAACGGAAGAACGTGTCCAGACGCATGCGCGTATAGAGTGGGCGATAATTACCATTTTTCGCAGGGTGACCATTTTTCGCATCACAGCAGGACAAATTACCATGAATTTTATCAGAAATATATTTGGGGCTCGTCATGGAGCAATTTTAGCCTCGTCTCAATATTAAAGATATATTATAAACAACTTATAACAATGATTGCCCCCGACTACAATTTCCTGGCGGATGATAGAAAAATAGCAACCACTCTGTACCCGACACAGCGTTGACGGACATCTAAAAGGTCACTTTGCCCCTTATTCAGCACCAAACCCACTACCCGTAAAAGGAAATTAAACCTAGTGAATTGATTAGTGTGGAAGCACGCCCACAATGGACCTCAGTAAATAAATATGTATGAGTGGTGGGTGACTGATGAGAAGAGGGCGTGAGGGGACATGTGTCTGTCCCCCCCACGGCGGGGACACCCCCACCGCCCGCTTATCAAGGATTTTCTTAATTTCCGTGTTGGTGTTTTCAAGAACCCCCCCCCCCCCCCACACACACACACACACGCACGCACGCACGCACGCACGCACGCACGCACGCACGCACGCACGCACGCACACACACACCTACACACACACACACACACACACACACCGACAACCGTGAGCAACGCTCTTTTTATCGATCGCAAATCTCATGAGTATTCGACATGTGACTATCCCTCGATGTTAATCTTACATGTGTTCAATGCTGATAATCTTAGTATCATGGAACATTATTGTCAAGCATTATAAGATTACAACCCCGAATAGTTTACCGAGCCGCCTCTCCACAAACCCATCGTTTGTTGTATTCATTATCCATCTTCTCACATAAAGTAAACCCGGGAATTGCCATATTAAAGGGTACATATCAATGGGGAGTATCTTTTGTCCAGAGCACTATTTTCATGTATACAGTCGTCTTGAGGCCGCATACAATGTATTTGAGGCAAAATACCATGGTTATAGTATCTGAGAGTTTTTTTAGCAATGGGTCGTGGTTTACTGCATACATTTTCAATGGGGACTTTGTGTGATGGATAACTAAGAGTCAGTTCGCACCTCACTCTGGTTTCAAAGTAGACCTAATGCACGATTCCCACTAGGCGATTTTGGGGCATGTGCGGGGCTTCAGTCGGTGACTATGAGCACAAATCTCTAGGAATCTCCCATGTCGGTAAGTGGGAATGCAAAAATGCAAAAAGAAATCGTTGGCGACTCTTGCCCGCCCTCAGTGGTGCATCCACGAGTCACTGACTTAAGTCCATCCCAAAAAGGCAATGGTCTCTTGAGATTGAATTTCAAACATGTTTGAAATTTTCATGCCGCTAGTCACTGGCTTTGCCTTCTCACCTGCTGTATGACTGGCGTTTCCTGGCAACTATGCAGGGCACCAGTCTCTAGGGCAAAGATCTCCTAGTGGGAATCGGCCTTGACTATTCCACAGCCTGTGCTGACACCTGGTGGGCGTTGTTACGCTAGCCACCAGAGGGCTCTGACCGACGGAGGATTAGGGGTTCACACGCAGGCCTGCACGGGTTGACTACCCATACATCACGTGACGCCCACGAGCGGAGGCCGCTTGGTGTCGCTGTGTGGTAAGTCGCATATAGCGCAGAGTCAACAAAGTTACACTCTGAGCTGCTCCGTACATGCAAATGATGGAGCAGCTCTAGATCGGCTCACTGCATCTCATCAGGGGAGGGGAGGGGTGTTTGGAGTGAGTGGCTTGCGGATTTAAAGTTTTTAGGGGGGTTAAGTTTGTTTTTGTTTTGTTTTTCAATTTTGAAGCATTTACCTTTATTTGGAAAGTAATGCTTACAAAATTCTCCTTTTCAGACGGTATTCTAGTTCCATGGGTAGTTGTTTTATGCGGGGAGGGGATGTTAAATTTGGTTGGTTTTTTTTATCTTTTTAATATGAAGCTTTTATTTCGAAAATAATGCTTACAATTTTTCACCTTGATACTCTCATACCTCCAAACACATATTTTTGTAGCATATTGAGCGCTACAGATCCAAAGCTGTATATATAAAATGTGGTAGACACAACGGATATAGACAGTAAATTTGTAAACTTTGGAAACATTGACAGACAAACAGGACATTCACCAGGGGTCAAGTAAGTATGTTTAGTTGAAAGTAGTTTCGCCTACTGTCCAATGGTCCATTGGAGGATAGGTGAGGCAACTACTCCCTATCTTCCACCCTCTCCAGTTGTTTGGTTCCGTGTTGCTCAAATACCCAGCTAGTGGGTTTACAATAGAGCATGAATGTGATTCATTTAAAAGGGTTTCAAGTAAGCAATCGGCGTGCATGTTTGAAACGATGAGAATTTGAAAGTTTATTACAGTATAAGTTCAAGTCTTTACAAATTTGCAAGGGCCACCTACAGTGCCTGAATCAGAGCTGACAGATTTTATATTATCCAAGAAAATCTTTATTTTCATTTCACAGTTCATACTTTTGTTTATTCGTGTGTAAAATAAACAGAGAATGAATTAGGCTTCATCCCCAACAATAAATAGCCGTTCATTTTGGTTTGCTACATAATCTCACTTGGCTTTACCACGTGTCTGCTGGGGTGGACAGCAATTACCAATCTGTTCACCCTCTTGGTTGACTTGCCTCCTCGTGGTGCAGACTGGTTATGCTTGCACGCAAGCATAACAAAGCGACTGGGGTGGAGAGTTAGCTCAGTGGTAGATAGTGCTGGACTTGTAATCCAAAGGTTCATTTGAGTCCCACTGCAGCCACTCTACTCCTTCACCCCAGCAGTGCTAGATTTACTGCTATATCAAAGGCCAATCCTTTTCATACCATGTCTATGTGATGTGGGAAGTAAAAGAACTCTCCTCTCGGTAAATGTGTAGGTGTGAGATTCCTACCTACATTCATCTCATAGATTCGGTCAAACCCAAAGTAAGTCTAATTGAACAAATTGGACCTTAAACTACCCAAACAAACAAACCACGTGAGATTACTCCACAACCAAAATTCATGACATATTTTCAGTAGATATGGATCTCGATGTAGTTCCTAGTTATTATACTAGTGTCGGTCCTGGAGTGGGGTTAGCGGTGAGGGCGTCAATTAGGCCCCAGAGGATAGATGGGATGATATTAACACATCCTCCAGTATCAAAGTATCAGGCACAGGCCTGGTTTTATAACAAACTCTGATTACATATGAATAAATTAGCATGCTCCTCACAGTCATTGTAATCAAGGCAATTACCACGGCTTCATTAAGTCGGGTTTTCTTTTACAAAGACGTGCTTATTTCAGTAATTCATTAATAATTGACGAAAAAAGAGCACTCGCTCATTTTTCTCTCTCGAGTTGTTTTATCGTGGAGTAGGCTACATGAAGGATGAAATTGGAACTAATGATAACTGATGGTGCCACAGGGATGTATATGAGTACCAAAGGATGAACTTAATTTCCAAAGGGATGATATATAAATCCACCTTTTTATTGTTGGGTAAAGTTTGCACGTTGAAGATGTCTTGGATAACTCGTGGCATTCTATAATTCAGTAGGTAGAAAATTCCACAGAAAACCAGACAAGCTGATTTATATTTTAACGGGTTTATTGGGGGGTAATTATACATCGAGATAGGGGCGGTTGGGTTGGGAATGTTGCGACGTTTTATCTAATTTATCAGACTTCTTCAGGCAATGTTCAGGCATTCTATAATTCCAATGATCGGTTCATATGTCTGGTCCTATTCCTTTGTAGTAACTAATTATTCTATTAGCTTCACCTTATAAGTGTATGTGAATTAAATGCATTTTTCAGATTTGACGAGAACCTGTATGATACTCACAGAAATATGGAGTTTCTGTGTAATCATGGAGATTGAATCAAGCCATTCCTAATTAAGATGATAATAAAACCTTAAATTACTAGGACAATCGAGGCTTATGAATTCTATGGACTTCTCGAAGGTTACGAAGGGAACCCCGCGTGTGGCTGTTTAGGAAAGGGAGGCATCCTCACTTCTATATACTGAAGACTGACCTTCAATACACTGGGGAGTGACCTTCATATAAGACGGAGTGATATTCAATATACTGCAGAGTGACCTTCTATATACTACGATGTGACCTTCAATATACTGCCGAGTGACCTTCTATATACTGCAGAGTGACCTTCTATATACTGCGGAGTGACCTTCTATATACTCCAGAGTGACCTTCTATATACTGCCGAGTGACCTTCTTTATACTGCAGAGTGACCTTCTTTATACTGCAGAGTGACCTTCAATATACTGCAGAGTGACCTTCTATATACTTCAGAGCGACCTTCAGTATACTATGGAGTGACCTTCAATATACCGCTGAGTGACCTTCTATATACTGCAGAGTGACCTTCAATATACTACAGAGCGACCTTCAGTATACTATGGAGTGACCTTCAATATACCGCTGAGTGACCTTCTATATACTGGAGGAGACACAGGAGCAGGTGCCTGCAGGCCTCCCCACCCTGCTCTCCTCCATGGCAAGTCGAGGGTTGGTTTTAGGGTTTGCTCAACAAAAGGCGGCCAGACGTTTGAGGTTAAGTGGCTCCGTTTCGGTGACAGTCCCAGTGTGGGGTTTGTGCCGCTCTGATCTGTCCGCTCTAAGCAGGAGACCACGGACACAGCTGCGGCCGGGAGCCCTGCCGAGCAATTCAAAGCTTTATAGACTTAACATCGGGAGCTCGTACCCAACGCCCAGTGAGTATATATAGGGGAAATATACAATTGGGGTTATGTCGCAAATCTTACCCCATTGGTCAATGTGAAGGATGAGATAAATTCAGAAACCTATGAAAGTTAAGGGTCAGAGTTTGAGTCCATCTCGTTTGAATCGCTACGTAATTCACGTGGCTTTGCCCTGAGAATTACTATGTGATTAAAACTCGATGGGATACGAGCTCTGACCGTACACTTTCATAGGTTTCCTCTGTAATATCGTAAAACTGGCCACCGTATTCCACCACTGGAGTTTGGCAAAGTGACTTCATGAGGCGAAGCCGAGTGAAGTCCGGAGCCAAAACTTCAGGAGTGGAATGCGGTGGCCAAGATTAAAACGAATCAGGTTTTTATTTTATCCTACCCTATCGCCTCTATTTTGGAATATTATGTGATAACAATGCTGTATGCCACTAGTGGCATATAAAACTCCGTATGCCAATCAGCGTGGCATACGGAAACCCAATGTTAAGCCTATGGGATTTTATATTAGGGGTAGGATAATACCAAAGGATGTACTGCAATGAGACACATATTGTATGATATGTCTTCATTGGTGCTATTGCTTATATTTTTATGATCTTTAGTATTAGTCGTACATCAGTTTGTTTGAATTATAAAAAAATTTAAATCTTTCTATTGTTATTTTCTTTTAATGAGCGAGCCTTTATTTCTTTAACAACCCCATTCCATATAAAATCATATAGTATCATAAGCGGTATTTTCCATGGCTAATCACATTTTTGTTTTAGAATAGAAACTAACCGAATCTTCTTTCAATCTCCCTCAATATCTTCTTACAAACTCTAAAGATTGTCACCGTTGCATTGTCTTTGATGGCTTTCTGAAGACAATGTTATTCACTCAGAAAATACTTGTTTCTCATCACCAAGCCATAAAATATATGACGCGGTTTTTTTCACCCTGATATCAGGAGCTTTAATTTGATACTAAATACACATACCTTTCATAATTTCTAGCAATGTTCATATTATTTTAAAACAGTTCTAAAAACGTTTTTGCTGATGCGCGCGGTGATGAGAAACAAGTCTTTTTGAGTGGCCTTACGTAAAATATTTCGTTCGAATACATCATATTTTAATCTGATAAAACACCTTTTTGGGCGCCTCAGTAGACTGTATCTTTCAAAACAAATATTTTATGAAAGTACTCGCCGAAATAGGGCGTTGTTCCATACAGATGCCTACATAAATAGACATGAGAACAGGACAATACAACAACATCACAGGACCGCAAATTCTTAGGATCTGTGGTTGACAAATAATCGGCTCCTGTTTTTCCCAAATGAAGTACACAAACACCACCCATAAGGAGCCCAATGAGAAGACCCAATTTGAGGCCAAGATAACATACTTACTATTTAATCATACTTATTCACAGTTGTAATAAGATACTTGAGTTGGGAAGATTTAAAACAAGTCGAGTTCGTTACGGGTCGCGTTCGTTACGGGTCGAGTGTTTTACAGGTCAAGTTCGTTACGGATCGAGTTCTCCAGTATTTGAATCAAATATCAGGCATTCCTGATATTCACCAGTTACTAGATCCACCATCATTGTGATTACATCTTTCTTTACATCATCACTCCATGTTATCTAGGAGGAACTATTTCCTTCATTTGGTGGCTGAATCTCTCCTCTCATCTCAACGTATTGTATTCAGGATGATTTATCTATTTCCTCGTCTCTTAAATGTGTCTGCTCACCACGCTAATCCATCTGCTCGACTAGAGAACCTCTTAATAAATGTCTACTTTATGAATGATGGTCGACGAAATCTATGATTGATAGCACCCTCTTTGGAATTTATAAAACACAAGTGGGCGCAAGCGCTGTGAACCTTAAGCTCAATGCCCACTGTACGATTCATTTTCTTAAGATGAATTCCCTTAAAGTCCAATGCGCATGTACCAATTTCGGACATTGAAGTACCTTTATTGGCAACAAAAGAATAGTAATTTCTCTCAGGCGAGGCATCCTAATGGAGTCGGCCCCAGTGGCTAGATGTGGGGCAGCTAGGCAAGTGTCAGCCAACGAATAGTAGAACTCCCCCCTTGAGATGTTCTTCGTCACTGACAAGTTTTCAGTCGATGTTCCTAAATCGCTCGCCAAGATTTCATCAACATGTTGATGAATCCAGTCAGCAACAAGGGAACATTGGAAATACCCCCCATTCAAATGACGGAACACAGTTACGTAATTTGCCTGTGACTAGTTCACTCACAACTATACGATTTAGGAACTAATCGTTCAACCCCGGATCGGTAGATGTGCAATGGTCTTTATGAGTAATCTCCGGGAGTATCTGTCTTCAGGAGTCTGGTGCAGGCGCCGTCAGACTTATCTAAGCACACATTGTCAGTGATGGCTCGGTCCCAGCAACGGCCACACATTCAATGAGCAGTTCAGCCTTGAGCGAGCTGCTCGGAGCTGTTCGGAGCTGCTCAGAGCTGCTCAGAACTGCTCAGAGGTCGGCGAGTTTACCTTAGGTCCATTAAAAGTCGACGAATTGAGGAGAGGTACTTTGGGCTTGTCTGTATTCACTGCGCACGCGCGACGACCTTCAGAGGAGCGGCCAAGGTCGTCAGACACCTCTAATCTGCGCGGGTGGTGTTCGCCAGGGGCACTGACAGTAGGTGGGGGCAGGGTGAGGGGAGGAATGATGGGCAAGACTCTTGAAGGGGGACGAAGAGGCAGGGATGTCAGAGTTCAGGGAAGTCCCTGAAATCAGTGTTTTTATAATACACAGAAATATTGTCCTCAGTATTTAAAAGCCTCAATAGAATATTGTTTAAGGAACCCCATAGACTCGATTTCACTATAAATGTGTGTATTGTTACTTCAGGGTTTTCCCTGACAAGCTCCCCATAGATAATGCATGGATGGAAATCCATGAAATCCATGAAACCCTTGTCCTGTTACCATACAAACCACTTTGAATGCTAACACCAGGAACCAGCTTCATACTACAATCTCCCATGCAGATGTTTGGTTTAACATCAATAGGACATAAAGTATAGGGCTCTACTTGGAAAGCACAGACTGTAGTACCACTTCTACTCATCAGGAGATACAGTTTTCATCGTTTTTGAGTTCCCAGTAAGTTTGTTCGTTATAGACTAGTTGATGGGGTTGGGGTGGGGGTTGTCCCAGCAAAAAACTTCATGGATTTTCTTCAAGGGCTCCTGACACCCCTGAAGAGGGAGGGAGGCGAGAGGGCACAAAAACAAAGTAGGTAAGGATCGGGAATGAGAGAGGACTAATGCACAATATTACCATGGTTTCGATCTGAGTGGCCGTATTCTCCGCATAGTTGACGCATAGTTATACTCCGAGTGATAGCGAGGAGTATTGCATAGTGTCAACTACAAGGAGAATACGGCCACTCAGATCGAAATCATGGTAATGTTGTATTTATTACTCACCTTTCGACTTATTATTACGGAAAAATCTTGTTGATAATTAGAAATCCGATGCAAGTACCGTGCATTGTGTATATAACATAGTTCCTATAATGGCCCTCAGGTGGCCGAAAAAGCCGTATTCTCCCTGGAGAATACGGCTTTCCATATTCTACTCAGTATTGATCTGTAAGCTCCATAGGTTTAGCATGGAGACTCTGTACTAGGTGGGTAATAAATCTGTATGCTCCAGGTATGTAGATACACACTCCCTATGTGTTCTCTATGGACACTTTGTATTAGGTGGATATATCTGTATGCTGTGGGTATGGTGATACACACTCCTTATGTCTTTTTATGGACACTTTGTATTAGGTGGATATATCTGTATGCTGTGGGTATGGTGATACTCACTCCCTATGTGTTTTTCTATAGACACTTTGTATTAGGTGGATATATCTGTATGCTCTGTGTATGTCCATACATACTCCCTAAGTGTTTTCTATGGACCCTTTGTATTAGTGGATATATCTGTATGCGCTGGGTATATCCATACACACTCCCTATGTGTTTTCTATGGACACTTTGTATTAGTGGATATATCTGTATGCTCTGGGTATGGTGATACTCACTCCCTGTGTGTTTTCTATGGACACTTTGTATTAGGTGGATATATCTGTATGCGCTGGGTATGTCCATACACACTCCCTATGTGTTTTCTATGGACACTTTGTATTAGTGGATATATTCGATGCTCCGGGTATGGTGATACACACTCCCTATGTGTTTTCTATGGACACTTTGTATTAGTGGATATATCTGTATGCTCTGTGTATGTCCATACACACTGCCTAAGTGTTTTCTATGGACACTTTGTATTAGTGGATATATCTGTATGCTCCGGGTATGTAGGTACACGCTACCCATGTGTTTTCTATGTACACTATCTCTTAGGTGGATGATAAAACTGAAGGGTAATATACTAGGTCTGGAGTTGGTTGGTAGGACGACAGGGTTGACGAGGTTGATGTGTTAGTGTTTGGGGATTACGAGCAGGAGCCCCGGATGTGAAGGTCATCCAGGAAATGCCTGGAAGTAGGAGGGACAAGTCGGGACCCGCCTTCCACACACCCGCCTCATTTAAACCTGCGCCGTCTAGTTCAGCCACCGAACACCAGGGGGCGCTGACGAGGTAATCCTGCCGGGTCATCCCCGAGCACCGCTCTGACCCTCAGACCCGATTTACACTAGGAGATTCTCGCCCCAGAGACTGGTGCACGGCATAATCGCCCGACATTTTTTTATTATTTTATTTATTCAGGTTCAGTTCGCTACATAAGATGTCGCGGTCTACCACTTCCCCTTTTTTGGTACCTCTTTGTTTCATGTCGCTATCCCACTCGCAGGTGGGTTGGGTTCAAGCTTTGTTTTCAAAGGTTCTCACCCTACAGAACAGGAGGATGTATTGGCAATTTTCTTAGTCTAATACACACATGTTTCTACATTTATGGTTATACATTACATATATAATTATACAAGATATGCTGATGCAGATGTAGTTTTTTTTTTTTAATTTTTAAATCGTAAGAGACCAGTGTCCAGGTGTCAGGGCAAGAGTCGCCGATGATTTTGCATTAGGCCCGATTCTCACTTGGAGATTCTCGCTCGAGAGATTGGTGCCTGGCATAGTCGCCCGAAAATTTCAAACATGTTTGAAATTAGATCTCAGGAGTCCAGTGCCTTTTTGGGATGGACTTGCGTCGCCGACGATTTTGTATTTTTGCCTTCCCACAGCGACCTTGGAGATTCCTAGAAATTCCGGCATAGTTGATGAAAAATGCCAGTCGCACACCAGCTGGGAGGGCATAGTCTGCGACTAGCGGCCCGAAAATCTCAAACATGTTTGAAATTAAATAGGATGAACTTGAGTTGGCAACTCATGCATGCACCACAGGGGGCAGGCCAAGAGTCGCCAATGATTTTGTGATTTTGTGTTCCACTTAGCGACCTGGGAGATTCCTAGAAATTTGTGCTTATAGTCACTGACTGAAACCTCGCACATGCCCCAAAATCTCCTTCTGGGGATCGGGCAATAGGCTTGATTACCACTTGGAGAGTCTCCAAGTGGAAAAGCAAAATGGCAAGACTGTCGGCGACCCCCCATTGTTCGTGCTTGAGTCGGCGACTCGATTCCCTCTAAAAAGGGCACCAGTCTCTTGCAATTCAATTTCAAACAAGTTTGAAATATATCAGGACATAGTCGCCGAACCCCTGCTGTGACCTAGACTGAGTCGCCGACTATGCCCTACCACCCACTGTGCGACTGCCGTTTCCAGGCGATTATGCCCGGCAGTAGTCTCAGGCGCAGGGATCACCAAGTGGGAATGGGCCTTAAGCCCCTCCACCCAGACACCCCAGCTCCAAGTCAGACCCTTTACAACTTCCAGCGGAATTGTCGTTGTGCTACCTGAGACGGTGTCGATTCGACGGTGCCTGGCAGGTTCTGTATGCAAACCTGTCTAATCCGTCCAGAACAAGCGGATCCATTGAGGGGTGAAGGCGACACTGTGGTGAAGAGTGTTGGCTCTGGGGGGAGAGTGCTAGTCGCCTACTCCAGGGTCTAAGACATAATGGAGGACAAAGGAGAGGGAGGACAGCCGAGGCATAAAGTCAACCACTGCTCCTTGTTGTGGGCCCTCATTGCATGTCGCCAGAAATCGAGTGAAAGACATTAGGGGGGAAACTCGTTTCTGGCCCGCGGAAGACAGCCACGACCAACCTTGGAAAGTTACTCTTAAAAGTTTCTCCTGAAAAGCACAGATGTGTTCTTCCCCATCCTAAGCCAGATTCTTTTGAAAGGCAATTGTGCAGAGACTAAGCTCGATATGTATTGCTTCTGGAAGTCTATCGACTGCACACTATGCGGTATGTAAAGGCTTTAGAGGTTTTAGAGGTACTATTTGTTGTAGTTAGTTCAGTATTTAGTAGGAAACTTACGAGAAGAAAATAACTTGGTTATTTCTCCACCGAGTTTAAATACAGAGTTTGAACCTCCCCACATCCCCATACCATGGCCGTCAAGGATATGTTATCCAATTTTCTAGATCTCCATGAGGCAGAAAAATCCATATGAAAATATTTCCACTTTTTCCCCTGACCCCACATGACATCCCTGTAAATAGAATCATAAAGAGAACGACCCACAGACCACTTACTGACTCTCAGTCACAAACGACTCACAGCACACTTAACCTCAGCAGATATCTGTAAATGTTAACCTTGATAAAGGACAACACAGCCCGAAACGTCGGTTCAAAAATAAATGCCTTAAAGATGCTGGTAGTTGGGTAATTTCTAAATTCTATTGAATTTTGCAAATAACTCAGGATAATATAAGTTCTATATATCAGCAATTAGAAAATGCAAAAATATGGCATGTCACCATGCTGACTTCTATAGGAGGGCCATCTGAAAATGTAAGTGCTGAACTATTGGTGTCTATGGGAAACTGCAATATTTTGACTTTGTTGTTAAATGACATTGATGTTCTATTGCTATCTTCAAAAATTCTGGATTATGATAGTTGGGAACATGTACAAATGGGAAATGCTAAAGAAATACTATGCAGTGTTAATTGAGTATAAACAGGGGGCGTTTCGATACCTACACACATTTGTCTTTAAAGCCTACTTGACTGTCTCTTGGTTGCACTGTCTACCTACTTATTCAGAACGAGAAATTTAAAAATGTATCTGTACACTCTCTAAAGCAATATATCAATGTCATGTATCCACTTAAGGAGCATATTCCGGGAGCGTATTGTGCATCTTTTAACACCGAATTGTGAGTAGAGACTGTGAATATAACATTACATCGGGTAGAAGCAAAGGCGGAACATTTCTAGCAGAATACTATTGATCATACGAAGTCAGAATAAAGTCAATTCAAGTAATGTATCAATCATGACAATTTTTTATGGAGTACTGCTAAAAAGATTGTATATCAATTATGAAAAACAAAAACATTCCAGATTCTTTACAAAGGCGGAAAAAGGGGGGGGGGGGAAATTACACACACATAAAAAATTCTTGAATTTATCTCACCTCTGGTATTTTTGTCTTTTGGGCTTTACATTGGTAATTCGTTCTCCATGCCCCTATGAGTATTACAGTCTGTTCTCCATGGTCCCTTACGTCATATATCCAGTGTGTCTTCTGTTCTTTTAGTGTATACAGGGGTGAGATAAATACACAATTTTGACTGGTTTCAGATACAAACGGCCGTATGCTCCAAAGGGTTGACGTGTAGTGATATTCGAGCGTGTGGGAGGATATTGTGTAGAGTGAACTTAGGGCAGCATACGACTGCCTTTATCTGGAACTAGTCTATATTATATCTATTATTCACCTTTTCTGGACAAGTCGCATGTCAAGTCAAGTCAAGTATGCACCCCCTGAAACATACAATATCCGTATGCGCCGGGTGTGCCCATACACACTCCCTATGTGTTTTCTATGAACACTTTGTATTAGGTGGATATATCTGTATGCTCCGGGTATGGTGATACACACTCCCTATGTGTTTTCTATGGACACTTTGTATTAGGTGGATATATCTGTATGCTCTGTGTATGTCCATACACACTCCCTTGGTGTTTTCTATGGACCCTTTGTATTAGTGGATATATCTGTATACCCCCGATATGGTGATACACACTACCCATGTAGTATGCTGCGGGTGTGCCCATACGCACTCCCTATGTATTTTCTATGAACACTTTGTATTAGGTGGACAAGGAACACAGAAAGCAACTCATTTCGTCAAAGTCATTCTTCTCCAACTTATTAAAATCCTACACAATATCCATACTCCTTCATATCACCCCGCATCAAACTCATGGAAAACGATGACTTTGACCAAAGCTTGTTGGTTCCTTTTTTTTTATTAAGCCTCCATTTAGATAATTATTCTCAGAACCTCCCACGCAAAATGTCTTCATTTAAAGGCAGACGAGTGTTGGGCCAGCCGTGGTAATCTGGTACTAGACACGGGAAGTGTTTAGGGATGGCGGGGTCCGGCTATTGGATGGTGCTGGAGGAGCAATCAGCAGACACTGGGGGCCGTTCTATATGCTGATTGAATCAACTTATTGACTGACTTCTCCTGTAGGGAGGTGAGGAGTTAGCTCAGCGGTTAAAGACAAATGCTGGTAGTTGGGCGATTTCTAGATTCTATTGAGTTTTGCAAATAACTCAGGTTGATATAAGTTCCATATGTCAGCAAATAGAAAATGCAAAAAAATGGCATGTCACCATGCTAACTTCTATTGTAGGACCATCTGAAAATGTAAATGCTTAACTGTTGGTGTCTATGGGAAAATATTTTGAATGACACTGATGTTCTATTGCTATCTAATTCTGGATTATAATAGTTGGGAACATGTACAAATGAGAAATGTGGGGAGTTAGCCACACTGCAGCCAGCTTTCTCCTTCATCCCCAGCAGTGGTAGACTTACTGCTATATCAAAGGCCAACCCTTCTCATACCATGTCTATGTGGTGTGGTGTACGGCCACCTTTCTCCTTCACCCCCAGCAGTGGTAGACTTACTGCTATATCAAAGACCAATCCTTCTCATACCATGTCTATGTGGTGTGGTGTGCAGCCACCTTTCTCCTTCACCCCCAGCAGTGGTAGACTTACTACTATATCAAAGGCCATTCCTTCTCATACCATGTCTATGTGGTGTGGTGTGGTGTACAGCCACCTTTCTCCTTCATCCCCAGCAGTGGTAGACGTACTGCTATATAAAAGAACAATCCTTCTCATACCATGTCTATGTGGTATGGTGTGCAGCCAACTTTCTCCTTCACCCCCAGCAGTGGTAGACTTACTACTATATCAAAGGCCATTCCTTCTCATACCATGTCTATGTGGTGTGGTGTGGTGTACAGCCACCTTTCTCCTTCATCCCCAGCAGTGGTAGACTTACTGCTATATAAAAGAACAATCCTTCTCATACCATGTCTATGTGGTATGGTGTGCAGCCAACTTTCTCCTTCACCCCCAGCAGTGGTAGACTTACTGCTATATCCAAGGCCAATCCTTCTCATACCATGTCTATGTTGTGTGGGAAGTAAAAGAACTCTCACCTTGGTAATTGTGTAGGGCTGAGGTTTCTACCTGATTTAATCTCATAGATGGAAACTATGTTCCGGTGGGAATAAGTCAAACTTACGAGGTAAGGCTTGGAAAAATTACTGCCCACGGCATAGCCGTGGGCAGTAATTCTTACCGAGTAACTTTGACTTATTTCCACTGGTACGTGGTTTCCCTATTCCTATATACCTTCAATTTTCGGCTATTATCGATAAAAACCGAATGTCTCTGAACGTCAACCTGGGCAGTAAACGTCAACCTGGGCAGTAACTTCAACCTGGGCAGTAAACAAAAGTTATTCCACCCCTAGCAGCGTTATGTAATCATAGGTTGTTCGCTTATAGGTATTAGGAATATATCATACCCAACTTACACAGACATGTAATATCCATGCACGTTCCTGTCGACATATGAAGAAGAAGGGATATTAGGTATATTTGTGTATCAGCCCCCTCCTCACGGTAACCTGACACTTTATTACCACTGACATACCTCCAGGCTTATACCACATGTCACGTGTGCTTGAAGGTCTTGTACCCACGCACCAACAAGTATTCTCTCCTTTTCTCATTCACTTCTTGTTTTATGATGCTATTTTCTTTTCTCCTACAGGTGAGTCAATGACCTCCATGGTGCAGAACTCGTGATAATTTGGTGAGTAAGTAATGTATTGATAAAGGGATGTTGGGAACTCCCTCGAAAAAAAATCGGGCCCCCGATTTCCGTAAATCGGGCCCGGATTTTTCGCTATTGATGAAGATATCTTTTATTAGGGGCCTCGAGTCGTGCAGGCACGGCCTCGTAAAAGAAACGACTTTATTTTTATGTATCATTATTTTTAGTCGCGGCTTGTCGTAGAGGTGTTATTGCCCCTTAATAATCATAAAGAAAACGAGACAGAAGAAAAGAAGAGCTAGTTCTAGTTGTTTTAGATTTATCATCAACATGTATGGTATTTATAAGTCCATTTCCATTGGCGGATAAAAACGGCGGGGAATTTTTAGTTCCTCTAAAAGCCTGTATCCATTGACTGATATTGCTTTAGAAGTACGGACCGTTGGTGGTTTCTGACTGTAGATCGGTGACGGCCAATGGAAATGAGCTTTTAGGAGAACTAGAAAAAACCTACACCGTTTTTGTCGGCCATAGGTATATGATAAGATCACAGTGAAACCCTATTTTGGGGTCATAACGCTTGGGGGGCACCCTGCGCTAACGGACAATTTGCTTGGATCGGAAAAATTTTTCTCAATCAAGTGTTTATTTCAGACCCTATTGCTGTTTATGGTGTGTATGTGACGCGGGTAGAATGGGGTCTAAATTATCAGGCAATGGCCTGCATAGGCTCCTGTAGGCGTCAGGTAGGCTTCTGTGGGGTGTTTGTGTGGTTATAGCATATAGCAATGTCTCTGTGCTCTAGTATCACCTGTGTAAAGGTATTATCCTACCCCTAATAAAAAACCGCCATAGACTTAACATATGGAAATTTTATGTGGCAGGCCGTGACATAAAGTGTTTTTTATGCCACTAGAGTAATAACAATATTGACCAATCAGAGAGCAGGATGTCAGTTACTATGAAAAAAGTTCTGTTGGTCGTTGACTCAATATTTATCTTTTTAACAGTAATGCAAAAGCATAGATGGGGTAGGATAAATACGAAACCGAACTCGAGTTAGACTTGTCAATGTCTATGCCACTCTGGTCAGGTCTGTTCCTCACTACACTCGGCTACGCCTCATGTAGTAATACACGACCTTCCCATCGTGGCATAAACATTGTCAAGTCTAACTCTCGTTCGGTTTCTACTCATTATATACTACATAGCGTAACCATTGACAGACTGAAAACACCAGTTTAGGGGAGAGGGTGGTTTTGACCCAAGAACTCTAAGTCAACTATAGACAGTAGAACCATCCCAAGGCGCTATTAACACTATGTAACTAGGTCAGGGTGAAGGTCATGCCTTGCTGAGAATGCAGTCATTGGCTGTTGGGTCAATCCAAGCCTTTTCCTCTTTTTTTTTAAACAAAATATTCATTGGCTCAATCATATTTGCTGTATTGTACATAAATCTGTCGAATTTACAAAGAAATGGACAAAACCATCAATCTTTCGGTTGGTTTTCATTGGTTTGTCAGATATTCCTTATATGTCAGTGAAGGCAAAGGAACAACTCCATGCAGGGGACAGACACCCTGCGTAAGCGGACAATTTGCTGGGAACAGACGGTGTACCCTTAAGCGGGGTTTTACTGTATGTTACCCCTGCACTTACCATGACTTCTCCTTATTGACTTCCTAGTAGTTGGGGAAGAAGTATTTTCTTTGCTGAGAAACTTCAAACAAGCATCTCAGTTACTCTGAAGATAACTAGACAGTGTGGAGACAGTGTTCTCTGTGGCCTTTCTGGGTATTGTCCTCTGTGAGACATAGAAATAGGCGTGGTCGGGTATCAACGTATGCTATTTGATGATACAGAGCACCAGCTGGAGGAGGGGCGTCACCCCTGTCTGTAGGAGTCAGGGGCGTTAGAACAACAGATAACTGTTGCTCCTCCCTCAGTGCATCAGTCTGTAAAGTCTAAGAGGCCTAGACTAGCTTGATGCTAAGAGTAAGGGAGTCCTTAAGAGTAAGGGAGTCAACACAGAGGTACTTGGTAATGGGCAAGCTATACGCTGGGAGATTGTTATATGCATTGTTATATACACTCGACTGGTTCCCTGTCTAAATGAATATGTGAGGAGAAGATAGGACACATTGTTGGCTGAATTTCCACCTCTGTTTGCTTTTAGTGATCATATTTTCTAAATAATATCTCCTGAGCTAAAAGGTTGCTTACACATGAAATAACTAGGAGAAAATATTATATTCATCATTGTTGAATGAGCGTGCAATTATATATGAATAACAATTAATAGGTTTTGGTCATATTCAATCTATGGATAGTTTTCTGCAACTGCCTAAGTCTAGGATATAAACATATCAAGCATCAGTGGGTCTTGAAGTATCTTGGTCTTGAGGGATTGGTTATGGTCAACTGGGCACGCCTCTAATACACTGAGACACAGGCACCCAGACACTGGCACCCCAGAGGAGGTGAGAAGCGCAGCACCCCCTATTGTTTTGAGCTATAATTCAGAACCAAAACAAAGCACCACGAATGCTCTGACAGGCTGCTATGTAACTCACACAGAATCAGTTATACAGACGTTTTAGAGTGTTTCTAGATGAGGATTCGCCACCAAAAGGTCCATACTACTTTGTTTTATTGCTCTAATGCTTGTTTTAGAGGTGTCATTATTTAAAAATTATGTAAATCGACCTGGACTTAAATGACAGCTGATGCAGATTCCTATACGATAGTATTGCAAAAATGGACTAATTAAGAACAACTACTACATACAATCTGTTAGAGCTCTATCAAAAATCTTTTCAGATATTGATAGAGTGGCATCTAACTTATTCCAAACCACAATAGAGCTTAATAGAGCTCCACGTTTTATGGTTGTTTTGTGTTGTGGAATACAGCCTTTTTTCTCTCTCACAAATTCCAATGTTCAACCTACGACAGGAAACCTTAGCCATAGCACAGGTATATGACATGTATTTCACTAAATAGGCCCATGTCTTAGGTTTCTAACAATGTTCTGTTTATCAAAATCGGCCTGTTATTCATGACACAAGAGCTATTTGCATTTTTCATGTTTTTGGTGGGGGTTCTTCTCAGAGCTCCTTCCCCCTTGTTTGAGAGTGGCACCGTGAGGCAGCCGTCGTATATATGAACCAAGTCGGTATAGGGGGCGCTGCGCTTCACACCTCCTCTGGGACACATTGTTGGCTGAATTTCCACCTCTGTTTGCTTTTAGTGATCATATTTTCTAAATAATATCTCCTGAACTAAAAGGTTGCTAACACATGAAATAACTAGGAGCAAATAGTATTTTCATCATTGATGAATGAGCGTGCAATTATATATGAATAACAATTAAAAGGTTTTGCTAATATTCAATCTATGGATAGTTTTCTGCAACTGCCTAAGTCTAGGATATTAACATATCAAGCACCAGTGGGTCTTGACTGATGGGTCATGGTCAACTGGGCACGCTTCACTGCACGAAAACCATCATTTTACATATGAATGCGCCCGGCATCTATAAGTAGGTATTTTGCATCTACAAAATCGTCTTAATCCCCGTGTGTATATATACCTCATCTGTGGGCGTATATATAAGCGTCCAGTGAACAGGGCTTTACTGAGAGCAGGCGGGGGGAGGTGGCGGGGGATGGGGGGGGGGGGGGAGGGCTTCCTACTGAGGACACCTGTACTTCTACCAACACAAAGGGGCGGGAGGGGGCGGGGGCAGAGGGTATTTTCTCTCATATACGCCGGGTGTGAAATACAGCCAAGACGCGTCTGTCGTATATAAGGCCTGGGCGTAAATCGGACGTGCAAGCACGCTCTAAAAAACAACAACAAAACCGCCCATCTCTCAGAGCAGAGAGTCTTAAGTTCTGAGACAGTGTGCTTAGGGACAGGAGCGCTGGGAAATGGTATACCAATGAGTGTTCAGGGCCGCTCTGAGCTGGGGAGGAAACATCCCAGGAGGTGACAGTGGGGCCCTCTGGAGGGAGAAACCGGCGTCATCACCTCTCTGAGAGTTACCGGAGAACCAGTGAGATGGTTGACAGAGCCAGGCGTCTGCCGAGAACCAGCAGCCATAACACGAGATCTCGCGAGATGGAAAAAGGCGGGATATGTGTCCTCTCTTGTTCCCATGGGTAGGAAGGGGCAGAAGTTGTACAAGTTTGATTGTAGAGTTATCGGCCTAGTGTCACCTTCCGAGCCTGTGTCAGAGGATCGGGGGGTGATTGAGAGGCACCCTGATTGGCAGGCAGCGGACGATATGGCGGTGGTCAATATCCAACTGTGTTTAGGAGGATTGTCGTCTTCAGAGGAGGATGGAATTAACATTGGGAATTCGTATCCAACGCCCATTCAGGGATGTCAGTTTTCAATGTTTCCATTGAAATTCATATTTTCATTTTTAGGATAAACAATTATTTTTCTTAGTGTTATATTAATATACCAACTATTAGATAACCTAATTCAACCACAGCCCATGATCCACCACTGAACCTCCCCACTGACCCATATGTAAACTTGAGCTTTGCCTTGATTCCCCACTAATGTATAAGTAATGTGTAAACCCTGTATTGCAATAGAAAATATTTCAATGTTTTATTCTGACCCAACTGGCATTCCTGCCCATTGAGTATTTAGAAAAAATACTTAATGGGGGATTATACTACAAAGGTTAGGCCATACGCCCTCCAGAGGTTACTAAACTCCCTATTATCGCCAGGGTAAATACAAGTTCCGCTTGCGGCTAGCTGGGCACACCACAACCACATGAACCTTAGTTTGCCCATTTATATTTGGAGAACCTGAATGTAATTTCGGATCTGTAAGTAAAAATAGCTGAAATTTCCATTTCTGATATCGGATTTCCGATTTTAATATTTATAAAAACTGCAATAATTGTGGGTTACGGTTCAAGGGTCTATCACCATACAACGTCGGCAACCAGCGAACTCCGAGTCAATATGAGGGGTGAGATAAATTCATAAACCTATTAAAGTTTAAAGTCAGAGCTCGATCCCATCTCATTTGAATCACTGCGTAATTCACGCAGGTTCGCTGGCACTGTCAAAGTCAACATGGGTTAAATATCTATCAGGTGTAATGATATTCAACCCTATCAAAGTACCCTGCCCTGTTTTGTAATTCAAAGTGTGTATTTTTTCTCTGAACGTGAATAATTCGGGTATATGGTCTAGGTTTATAGGTGTGATATTTAGAGGGAAAAGAGGGATCAATTGGCATATTCGCCATTCGTTTTAATTAAAAGTGCTGCAACTTCTTTCACGAAATTTTGCAACCTTGGGACTTCATTAAAACGTATTTTGGCGAAACATCGTAGCTAAGGCAGTGCATTAACAACAATTGTTTGATGCCCTTATTTATCTCACCCCTGGTATTTCTCCCCATAGACTTAACTCATATGAAACGCTACTTAATTCACGCGGCTTCGCCATGTGAATTACGATGCAATTCAAACCCGACAGGATACGAGCTCTGACTCTACACTTTCATAGGTTTCCTTTATATGATCTCACCCCTGATATTTTCTCCCTAATGACTTGACATTGCAAAACTCATATCCAACACCCACAGAGTATCTAGAAAAAATACTTAATGGGGGAAAATGTCACACATTAGTCAATGTGAAGGGTTACATAAATTCAGAAACCTATTCAAATTTAGAATCAAAGCTCGATCCCATCTCGTTTGAATCGCTACGTAATTCACGTGCCCTCGCCGTGTGAATTTCCACGCGATTCAAACTCGATAACATACTAGCTCTGTCCCTAAATTTTCATAGGTTTCCTCTTTATTATCTCACCCCTGGTATTTTTCCCCATAGCCCAAACTCTTATGAATCGCGACGTAATTCACGCTGCTTCACCTTGTGAATTACTACATGATTCAAACCCGATAACATACGAGCTCTGTCCCTAAACTTGTATAGGTTTCCTCTATAATATATCTCGTCTATTCTCATCATAGGAATTATTGTATTGTGATTCTCTTTAACGGCAGATATCCCATCACCCTGCTTATATGGTAAACCTTCATAGGTTTCTTCTATGATATACCACGTTACACCAATACCGACCAATTTAGTTTCCCCTGAAAATCCCCCATGCATCTATTCCCGTCCCCCTGGCGGCATGGGGGGCAGAGGAGGTCTTGTTCCTCCAGGCATGCCTCTCAGGAGTTGTGACGGAGCGGCGTTCGTTTTGACAGCAGCCGCCACTAGGGGTCAGCACCGGCATGATTAACAAATGCCAATTAGGAGGGACATATTGAAAGCGGAACCGGATATGACCTCAGCTCGGCACCTCCATCACATGGTGCAGTGGGCGGAAAATCCCGATCGAGGCGAGTTTTCTGTTCCATGTGATAGGTTTGGCATATTGCGGACGAGGCTAGGGAATGGTGGGGAGAGTAAGAGGTGGAGGGGGAGGGGGGAGGGGGTGCTGTTTAATGGCACTCTCCCAGCAGAGATCCAGCGCTCAACTTCCTGCCATGCTTGTATCTCTGCCCCGACTTGCCTGCACTCTCCTAGCACAGATCCTGCGCTCTACTTCATGCGGCTGCTTGTATCTCTGCCACAACCTGCCTGCACTCTCCTAGCAGAGATCCTGCGCTCTACTTCCTGCAGTTGCTTGTATCTCTGCACCAACCTGCCTGTTTGGGACCAAATCTGTCCCATCCGCCAGTTTTTAAAATATCCTAAATTCTGAGCGCTTTGGGGAGTATTGTGTGTTTGAGATGCGCATATTTATATAGTAAAAGGATATACACTCATTTATTTGTTATTTCAAACCAGGCACAGTCTCTGGGATTACTTTCTATAGTGGAAAACACCTCATGTGTTATTGGGTTTTTTAGCCATGTGCTCACGCGAAGGGGCAGTCTAATCAACTGTGGATTTTCATGATTTAGAGTTCAAAACAAAACAGCCGGATTGTCTATAAATCTTATTTAACAATTTCCACATTTCATAACTCATAATATACGAGTTATTTGTATTTATAAACATTTAACAGTTGTTTCTTAAAAAAGTTTTTCGACTTGTTTCCTCCCTGTTGGGGGTTGGAAAAATGAAAAGCGGGGCTCTCTTCTCTTTGGAGAGTGAGAGTCCCACTATTTTTCATGCAAATTTCTTTTATTATTTATGTCAAACCAGACACAGTCTCTGGGATTACTTTCTACAGTTGAAAGCACCTCATGTGTTGCAGGGATTTGTTTTGTCAACAATGCCCATGTGCCCCTCTGAAGGGGCAGTCTAATCAACTGTGAATTCCTATTATAAAATGGTTTATATCTGAAAAATAAACAGCTGAATTGTCTGTGTCTCCTTTAGCAGTTCCCATGCTCATGATATGTGAGTTGTTTGACTTGTGCAACTTCTGACAGTTGCCTTGTTTTTAATCTGAAATGTTCGCTGGTCTCCCCTGTCTTTAGTGGATACCCGGGGAGCCGGCTTTGGGTTGAGGCAGAGATTAGCGAGCGCTAGCACTGCTTAAGATCTGGGAGGAGAGTGGTTTAACGGCACAGGTCTGATTCTGAGTGGGCGTGGCGGCAGTGACTGGTGTGAAATAGGGGTCGTCATCGAACAATAAACCTGTCAGTAAAGTTTTGCTGTCCCTCCTCTGACGAGAAACCCATGGAGGGAATATTTTTTAAGGCGTAACCTACGATACACAATGATGCCATCTGGTGATTTTCAAATACCGGCATTTCAAACCAATTTATTTTTTTTCTTTCTAAATTCTTTATTGGTTCTTTTATCTCTTCTGTAAGTACATTTTGATGTTGATTCTATGTTGCCAATAATAACGCGGGGTTTCCTGATTTTTACTGGATATACGTTTAATACATCCCTAACATCAGTAGCTTTGATTTGATGCTAAATACACATATCTTTCATAATTTCTATCAAGGTTTATCTTATTTGCACACACACAAAAATATTCTAAAATCGTTTTTTCTGATGCGCGCGGTGATGAGAAACAAGTAGTTTTTTTAGTGGTCTTTTAGGTTTGTTTAAAATGAACCGTTTCGGCACAGACTTGGATATAGGTCCGTGCAAAAAGGTCCGACAAACTGCTTGGAGACTGGAACTCTTCTCTCAGCTTATATAAGAACTACCAATACCTCTGTACCCTATATATTTCATGGTATGCGGTACACAAATGAATTGTATCCTTTATCGCTCCTTTAATGCACGATATCACAATACCATTTCTGATATTGCGATGCGATTTCTGGGGGATTGTAAATCGTGTGATACGATCGGATTTCCCCATACACCATATTGAGGTATCCCATAAAACAGTCTGTTTACATGATTCGATGTTAGCTAGTTCCCATTGCTATATAGTCATAAGCCCTGCGCCATATCCCATAAGTTTTTATATAACTCCAAATCGGAAATCCGATGCCAGAAATGGAAATTTCAAATATTTCTACATGTGTATATGCCAAATTATATTCAATTTCTCTTGTTAGAAATCCGTAAATGGTGGTTCATCGGGGATCAGGCAACCATGGTGCGGTCAGCCAGTCGGGAGCGGATCCTTTACCCGTCCTGGGCGATATTAGGGAGTTCAGTACTGTCTGAAGGGCGTATATGACCCAATGTGCCCCTGCATTGTTGTTCCAGGGGGTTAATCATACACGAGTTCTATGGATGTCCATATACATTGTTCCTCTATATATACCAAACGATCAGCCTTCCTATGACCATCTTCTAAAGCATACCGTGATTATTTAGCACCAATGACCTTCAGCCGCTGCAGTATACATTCTGAGAGAAATCTGCCCACATGATGGAGTGCTCATTATCAGAATAAATACACGTGGCCTACTCCGGAGCTGCTCGGTCAGCCATTATGACCTCTGACCTTTATGCATGGGCGAATCCCATCCCACCGCACAGTTCTTCTATGAAACCTCCATTCAAGGTTCTCCGCGGTATTATGCAGTAGGCAGTATTTATAGGCCTACGGTGATTGGCTTCCTTATATACTGCGGTGTATATTAATGACCTTGTTATGTTTTTTAGACTGTGATCAGGAGTCCTCACTGATCCAACAGTGGCCTTTGTGGGGGCTATGTTCAGAATGTATGTACCGTAAAACCCCGCTTATGAGCCGATTTTCAAGGGATTTTTGAAAAATATAAGTTGTTTAGAAAAATCCACAAAAAAACAGACAAGCGGATAATGTTTGGTAATTTTATTGGGGGTTGTAGGACATCGAGATAGGGGTTTCTTCTGCGCAACGTTTCGTCTAATTTTATTAGACTTCTTCAGGCGGTTGAAAAAATTGGCTTATCGATTTTTGCCAAAGTCGGGGGTCGGCTTATAACAGAATTGTTTTTCAAAAATTGGAGAAACCGCAAATCAGTACAATCCATAATAAAGTACCCAAAACGCAGATATACAAATGTGAATCATTTAATGGTTGTAATTTGTCAGATAGCATGTGATATTCTATATTGGTACAAAAGTTCATTGAAAAGTCCATATTCTGTGCCGAAAATTCTACAAAAAGTTGTTGGGGGGGGGGGGGTGACCAGGACCACAAAGTGGGGTGTCGGGTTATAACCGGGTTTTCCTAAATTTTGAATGCCCCAGGATCGGCTTATTACATTTTGCTTATAACCAGGGTTTTATGGTAGGTTATTTATGGAGATATTTAAAGTTATATATAGGTTTAAATGGGAGATGAGGCTCAAGGGAGCGGGTCCAGAACCCCCCACTGCGGGGCTGAGGCGGGCACGGCCATCTACCTCCTGGGCTCTGGCCACTCGCCCTCCAGTGCACACACAGTCAGCACGCGCTCTGCTTTACGCTCTAAGCATCACCATGGCAGACGGAATAGAGTCCGCTTCCGACTTCGACTTCGGGACATGGGCCAAGGCGTCAGGCATCAAAGGAAAAACGATGGAAGTCCTTGTCCAAGAAGCAGACTACGATGTCCTAATGATAATGACAAAGCAGGATGTCAAAGGATGTATAGCTTGCTAGAACACTTTAAATGAGGCGCCCTTTGCTTCATCTGCCTTTTCAAATCCCTCTTGCTTGTAATACAAGTAACGCATTAATACTAGAATATAGATAATATTCCGGATGATATTAATATTTCAGCTAGTTTCTGCACTGAAGTGATGAAATGATTATCCTCAGGAATTGGACCTGTATTGCATCCCGTTATATGTTTTATCTATATTGAATTTGCGTTTAATAGACCCTAACGGTTAATACTAGCTTTACACTAAGCCCCGGAGGTCCAGTTTCACGAAACGTAAAGCGCCGTTGCAGATTTATTAACAAGACACTAGAAATATCGTTCCCTAATTGCATTCTGGCAAAACTGGAGATTTAACATTTTTCCTTAGTTGGCTGCTTAATTCTGAGTTTTATTTTTCTTGTATACAAGTTTTTCCATCAAACATGTGACTGTCATTCTCACTTCCTGTCTCTCTTTCTCTATCTGTCTCTTTCGCTCTCTGGCTCTCTCTGTGTCTCCTTCCCCTTTCGCTGTCTCTTTCTCCCTGTCCCTCTCTCTCTTTCTCTCTCTTTGTCTCTATCTCTAGCTCTCTCTCTTTTTCTCTATCTGTCTATTTCTCTCACTCTTTCGCTCTCTCTCTCGCTCTTTCCCCTTCCTCTCTCTCTCTCTCTCTCTCTCTCTCTCTCTCTCTCTCTCTCTCTCTCTCTCTCTCTCTCTCTCTCTATATCTGGCACTCTCTTTCTCCTCTGGTTCATTATGTTTAATAAACTTTCGCCATTCTAGTACCTTCCATTCTACTCGGGCATTGGAAAATGAAGATTTGTGATCAACTAGCTTCAAAGTAAAAGGTATTTGACAGCGAATTCCATTTCCAATATTGGCTTATTCCAATTTTAACCAAAGCAAATCTGAAATTTTCACTCCATTTTCTGGCCTCACAAATCCACACCGGAATTCAAAGCAATAAGTTGGCAATCCTTCAGAAAACACTCATCAAACAACAATCCCAGCTTCCAACGCTACTCCCCAAAAACGGGGGTAATACACAAAGGCGAGATTGTAACATTGAATTGTGATTACTTCAAGTAATGAATTTACGATAAACATCCTTATCAATCATGGTGTGACTGGCTCACCTGCCGTTGACGATTAGGATTAGTGGCGGGTTGATTGGTGTTCATGGTGGAGTTATTGGGGGGACAGGGAGGGGGATTCATTAAGATGACTGGGGCCTCATATCAATATTGCACTGTAGGCAGATTGACGAGAGACTGATTCACAAGGCCAGCACCTGGCTTCCTGTACCCTCATTTAGACTTTGTTGGTGCTCTTTTGGTCTCATTTTCTGCAGTGTTGGGTTAAACCTTAAAAGAATTTAGGACAGAGATAAAACATTTTATCATCTGCCCCAAAAGAATTGGAAAAATTAAACTTAAAATAAAATGAAATAATTTAAGTTGGAAGGTAACCACACAAGACCAGACTCGTTCCGTTTCAAACAAATTCAATTTTATTGATGATACTTGATGAGTACAGGTAAGCTGGTGAGATGAGCGGTAGATGATGATTATTAAAAACTCAACGTTTCGATAAATTCATGTATCTTCGTCAGGAGTTGATATGAAAAATGAAATAATCTTTCTTCTGTTGTGTCCGAAATGAGATGTGATGAATATGCAGTGTTAAGAATTTTCTATCTGCGTTGTTCATTGGATTATGTTTGCTTAGAACAAGCCATAGGCCATAAGCTCAAATACCGTGCTTAGGTTAGGTTAGGTTCAGCAGAGGCTATATACATGGATGACAGATTCCCATTTTATCATGGAAATCCAGTTTTTCATTTTCAATATTTGATACCAATTGTCCTTGTGTAAAACGAAGATAATATCAGTTGAACCTCATTCATGACATTAAAACAATGTTTTGAACCTTTCCATACATCCTAAGGTCCATGCCATGGCTGGCAATAGCATGTTTTCCACGTTTTGTCTGATTCAGCAAATTCCACATGTATACAAATATTTCCCCCACCCCAACCCCATCCCTAGATATAGACTTTTTTAATCATGCTGTTAAAGCTCTCCCTTCATATATAGTTATAGGGTGGTTATGGCCCATTAGATTCAGGTCAAATGTAGAACCGTCCCAAAGTGCTATTAACACTATGTAAGGAGGTCAGGGTGAAGGTTGTTGTTTGCCGGGAATGCAGTCATTGGCTGCTGGGTCTACTATATTCCTTATATGGCAGTGAAGGTAGAGGGAAAACTCCATGCCCCTATCTTCGTGCTCTCTATGTGACATTGGGGAAGGTGCAGTGGGCCAGTGTCTCAGAGGTGTGCCCAGCTGACCATGACCAATCACTAGATACCGAAATACCTCATTTGACTCACTGGTGCTTGATATAGTTGGATCCTAGACAAACAGTTGTAAAGATGGCAAGTTAACTGGGTGAAAGTGAGCCATAGACTGAATATAACCCAAACCTTTTAATGAATTATTTATAATTCCACGCTCATTCATGAATAATGAACATACTGTTTGTTCCGATATAGCTAGTTATGGGTGAAGATGATCTGATCTCAAGTGGGATTCCCATGGAGAGACCTTCAACAGTGTTTGTATGACACAATTTTCCTGAGATTATTTGCCGGTACATAGTCTCCTCGTGTGACACCCCTTAAGCCCAATGCCCATCTGCCGATTTCGGAACATTTATGTACCTCTGTCGGCGACAAACGGAGGGTAATTTGTCTCAGCCAAGGCATCTTAACGGAGTCGGTAGATGTAGGACAGCTAGGCACCTTACTTAGCATTGGTAGGTGCCGGATATCACTAAATCCATGGCTGACTTACATGTATATCATTCCTCAAGTGCCAGCGGCCACAGCCGATTGTTCATCCCACTCCTGGCTTCCTTTCATTCACTAATTTCCTACAACGGCAACTCAGCATTCCCCCTTTAATTAGATCTGTAGGGGCGTATAATTAGTATCACTAATTGTACCAGTAAACATGTCTCCCCAACAAATCACTAGAATTAAGGGAACCTAAATCCTGCCCTGGCTCTCCATGATGTCTCTGTCTGAGTCCCCATCCCTAAATGCTGCGATCGACCCTGAGACTGTGCTTGAAGACGTCCAGCCCAAGGCGGCGCTTTGATTGGCCCCCAGCCAGCGTCTCATTTGACCAATCAGTGGCCAGTATGCTGAGTCAGACACACCGGCACCAGCGCGTGTGTGACCAGCTGTGACTGCACAGACAGAGAGCAGACCGGGTACCAGTAGCTCCTGACTTTTTATTGGGTCTCACGCAGACTATTTAAGGGGGTGACTAAACTGGTTCCCTGCCCCAATTAACTATGGGACAGGTAACGCCCAGTGAGAGCAGCGTGTGATTGACCTTGAACTTTCGCTGGTTTCCAGCTGATTTGTATAGGCCAAGGAGAACCGGCACGACCTCTGTCCCTCACGAGGTTCCCCAAATAACTTATTAGTTAGTACTTATTGATAATGAGCGATGACGCAAAATAAAGTAATAGCAACCTTTCAAAGATAAAATATAACTATTAGAATGTTTCTTTAAAAAGATATAACAGATTTGCCACACCCTCTAGCGGGTGAACCAGTGTAACATCCAAAACGTATCAGTCAGGTACCAGCTGAATGCAATCCCGCTGTTACCCATGATGCACCAGAAAAATGGTGGGCATTACCTGGCCTATTTAATGTGGAGACATAGGCCAGGCTTCCAGGCTAGGGTGTGATCCACTTTGCGATATATGTCCTTGCGATATTTACCCTCCCCGAAATCGCAGTGCGACCTAGCGCCATTAAGCAACCGGGATTTTCTAATAGAAAATGACTTGAATGTCATCGATTCCCATGGTAAAGTTTAGAAGATCAGTCGGTGGTAGCCTTATTGCATGAAACATGCCAAATCAATTGGTGAGCATTCTCTGAATATCTCGTTTCCATTCACTGATCTTGCTTCGGTTTAGCAAAAAAATCGATCGGTAGTTCCCGACTGCAGATCGGTGCTGAATAATCGGCCAAGGGAATATGGCTTTTTGAGTTACCCTAAAGGCCCATTTCCACTGGCCGACGAAAACGGTGTAGATCCTTTGAGTTCCCCTAAAAGCCCATTTACATGGGCTGTCACCGATCTGCAGTCAAGCACCACTGACGGATCTTTAGGCCTGGCATCCACTGAGCTCCCAACGGTGGGCCTTATGATGCATCTCCAGACACAAAATCGATATCGTGTTAGAAAGTCAACTTTAATTCGTAGCCGACACACCCGAGGATGCACCCCGATGCACGCATCGTAAGGTCTATTGTATGGTATCAGGAGCTCAGTGGACGCCAGGCCCTAGCACTGCTAAAGCAAAATGGAAATGTTTTTTTTGTTACTAAAGAACTCGACCAGAGACCATCTCGACCCATAGTTGTCAGGAGAACTCGACCCGTTTTGGATAAATCTATTGGAGAACTCGACCCGTTTCAGATACTTATGCATAAGACAGTTTAATATGGAAAAGAAGGTCTGACTAATCAGACTTTTTTTTACAAATAAACCAGCCGATATAGAAAATAAGTCCAGTTATGTTTAGGTGAAGGGCTAAGGATAAGGTTAGGGTTAGGGATAGCCTTAGGCTTAGGCTTAGGGGAAGGGATAGGTATACGGCATATAGCCTATGATCCATGGGCGCCGCCATGACGCCCCCCCCCCCCCCCCAAACCAGGTGTTCTTCACTAATGGAGGTGAAAAAGTAGGTGTTCTTCAGTAATGGAGGTGCAAAAGACGTGAGTGATAATGGGGAAGTGTCACAATTCTAGCCTTGCTCACATATATGTATATAAGTATTCCATTTGGAAAATATCATGTCTTGGCTTTGATTGTTATGTCATCCTGCTCTTGGATGGAAGTAGAGAGTCAAAGGAACCATGGTAAACCATTGAAAGGCAGTTGAATTTCGTAAGAACAAAGGGCCAGAATACAGGTTTTGTCCCCCGACCACCTAGTGACTGCTTCATGAACTGACAATGGCTCTGTCCCCTATAGGTTTAGGGATAGGGAAAGGGGTAGGGGTAGGCTTAAGGGAAGGGTTTCTGTTTGTTTTCTTCCCCAGAAAAGACCGACTTTGAAGCTAAGATAACATACTACTAGAGAGTGTCTTCACAGTTGTAATGGTATATTTGAGTTGGGAAGATTTAGAACGGGTCGAGTTTTTTACGGGTGGAATTCGTTACGGGTCGAGTTCTCCAGTATTCGGAATTTTAGCCTTTTAGGAGAACTAAAGAAAATCTACACCGTTTTCGCCGGCCAAACGGAAACGGACCTTATCTAAGTCTGTTAGTGGTGCAACTGACTGTGCGTAGGTATTAAAGAATTATATCTGAAGCGTCTTCAATCGGTCTTCAGTGCGGAAAGAAGTTCCCTGTAGTATGAACTGAGCGGCAGGGTTTCTACTTTAAAGGAATTAGGTACATCGCCTGGAGACAGGATTCGATTCTACTGCTTCTTCAAAGACATCTTCTATAGCCAGCTAAAGATTTAAAATGTAGGGCAATTCATTTTAGAAAGCCTGAGCACCCTGTTCTCGTTTTACTCCCCTTTTTTATAAAAGATACAGCTCACTTGATATGTGTCTTTTACTTTTTTTTTTTTTTTATAGAAGTCAGAGCTCACTTAACATATGTCTTTCTATACTTATATATAGAAGTTACAGTTCACTTTATATGTGTTTTTTCTTTTAAGAAACAGCATATTTTATATGTGTATCACTTTGGAAAGTTGAGGACACCCTCAATATTCTTAGAGATTTTAAATCATCCCGTATAACATTATTTATTGATTAATTGAATCACCCAATTAGCCATTGAGTATTGGGTACACGAACCTCACGGCCGTGGAGTACGAGTTCCTAATGTTAAGCCTATGGAGAAAAATACTGGTGTGAGATAATGGATGTGTTCAACCTGACGTGATTGTATAAATAGACGATAAATAATGGTTTTGTGGACAGGCGGCCGTAAACCACGAGAGGTTGACGTGTAGTAATACACGAGGGCTAGCGAGTGTGTTACGACGTCAACCTCGACTGGTTTACAGAGCCGCCTGTCCATATAACCATCGTTTGTTGCATTTATTATCCATATTTTTGAATAAATTAGGGAGGATCTGTTTCCCGAACTCTCTCCCGATCTGTCTCCCGATTTGTCTCCCGATCTGTCCCATGATCCGCTTCCCGAACTGTCCTCGAACTTGCCCCGAACTGGCCCCCGAATTGTCTCACAATGTTTCTCTCGTGAACTGTCTCCTAATCTGTCCTCTGATCCGACTCAGATGAGACCATTGAAGTAATTCCCAGCTGTAACACCAGATGGCGCCACGAAGTAGGTAACCAAATGGAATGCAACTATGGCTGGTTGGTTTGCCCATGGGAATATTGTTATTGAAGTAGTTCTACCCTAATCCATACTTATATGAAAACATGAAATATATACGTATTTCGCTGGAAAGATGCCCACTAGCGATATTAATTTGAATACCACAAGACCAGCTTGAGGTTACCATTTACGTAGCATGGCAGGTTAAATTGTGAGTATTAGTGCAGTATTATACTACCAGGTGGCGCCAAGAGACAGGTAGCGCCCAACGGGACGTACTAGAGTCTCCACCCAACAGAGTGTCGGGGAATCTTGTTATAGGATGAACACTACTTGGATGTAGGAGATTTAGCGATATCAAATGAGCTGCGAATTTAATTGTTACATATTACTCGGAACGCATTGATTATGCCTTTGTGTTTCTTTGTGTTAGGAAAATTTGTGGGATTGTGTAATATGTTGTGGGTAGTGGTAGAGAGGGGGAGAAACCTATAAAAATAAATGATGAATGGATAGAACTAAAAGCCATAGCAAGAGAAAAACATATAAAAGGAAAGTCCCGAAAGAAAAAATATTATCTCCTTTTAAATGTAAATGCATGTGAATAAAGGACTGGGAAAAGGGGGTTGGGGAGGTTGTATTTTTTCAGCGACTGAGTCTTGTGTAAAAAAAAAGATAATGAATCGGGCCTCATTCACTCCAATAACGAGTGGTTCAAACCTCCCCATACGATGGGCAAAACGATTGGTTTTCCACATGTTCCCGTTCATGTCACATGAAAAATATTTCCATTTTTTCTTGTTACTCCTACTGTAATCCCTGGAATTTGTTGTCGGTGGCTTCCATAGTGATCAGTTTCTTACACTTAGTACATGTCTTGTAATGAAACTGCAATTGACATATCTATTTATTTTTTAAATGATCTTCTGTACAAGCATGCGGCAATGATTATTACGATTTTTTGCTTAATTTACTGTTCATTTCTGTATGCATATTCCCCGCAAAAGCTTGATTTGGGAGGCAACACAACAATATGGATGGTAATGACAGAATTTATTTTTTATTAGCGGAAACATTAATTTCTATACATATCATCCACAACTTTAAACAACAACGGATGTCATAGATTCTCATTATAATATTATTCACATTAAATAGTGATAAGACAGGTACAATAGTTACATCTTTAAGTCTTAGTCATCCACCTAATACAAAGTGTCCATAGAAAACATACAGGGAGTGTGTATTACCATACCCGGAGCATACAGATATGTTTTATACTCCGGGTTCCGATAAAGCTAGCATACGGAATGAAAGTGCGTACTGAAAAATAGTGCGTGCCTAGAATGAACTAATAATAGTAATATCTTTACGCCACTTGTCTGGAAAAGGTGGATAATAAATACAATATAGACTGGTTTCAGAAAAAATATACGGTTGTATGCTCCTTAGAGTTGCCTCTGCACAATATCCTCGCACATGCTCGGATACTACTACGCGCTAACTCCTCGGAGCATACAACCGCTTGTATCTGAAACCAGTCAATATTGTGTGCATATTTGACCAGTGATTGGTGGCATTATAGCAAATACATTGTAGTGCCAACGAATATCGCGGGGACTTTTCATGTATCGCGAAATCTAATGGATAGTTTGTATTCAAAATGCTTATGATATGACGCAACACTTTTAAAAGATAGCACCATCGCGTATAGATACCACGGCTAGAACGAAATACTGACCGCCAGGTACATGGCCAGTAAGGATTCCCCAAAAGTGATATAGATTGTAGGTCTTATGGAAAGCAATGTGATGCTAAACCTTTCCAAACGGCACATAAGGCTCCGGTCAGTCCCATGATTAACATCACAATGATGACTCTTCGGCACTCACATAACCATGAGGAGTTTAAAGAAAATTAAGTGGAACGCCAATCAAAGAAGTACATATTTATCTAAATAGAATATGATCCATTTATCAACACATGTCTACTAGCGTAAGTGATATATCTATTAACTTCCGTTGGACATATTATATATAATAATGATAACTCGTTCTAACGACCTCGTATTAAACATTCGGAGACACGGGTTCGGGAACAGTAATAATTCACCCACAGTAATACAGTTTTATTATAATATCATGCGATCAGTCATTGCTAGTGATGGTTTTTATGAAAATTGACATGTAGATGAAAGGTCGTTCATCATTGCATATGACAGTATTGATGATACCTTCAGGCATCATATCGCGTTTTGCCGGTGATACCTTGAGGCATCTTACATACTTGTAGCATGAGCAGCTACTAAACCGTGCAGTTCCATACCATAGCGTAGCTTAGTAAGTTATATGCCAAACCTAGTAACATTATCGACAATACATGTACAATTTAACTGCTTATTAATAACGTGGACATTCCTCTCCTGCCTGTAATAGACTCATACGAATGCAACTGATTTATTTAGATGATATACCTGGAGAATGCTAGTATGGATGACTTAGTACAAATTATGTAGTATGTGCAACACTCATGTCAAATGTAATTTGCTAATTCTAGAATTGCATGACATTTCGGGACTTTTTACTTTATTTTGCCATTATCGTCCCCAGACCTTCCAGAAAAGCTCCTGTCAGTAATACTTAAGTCCAATGCACATCAACCGATTCGGGGTTAAACGATTAGTTCCCAAATCGTATAGGAGTCAGTGAACTTGACGCAGGCAAATTACGTAACCCATTGGCCCGTGTTGGCCACCCAATCAGGGGCCATTTCCAATGTTTCAATGTGGCCGACTGGATTTATTAATATGTTGATAAACTTTTGCCGAGCGATTTAGGAACATCGATCGACAACTTGCCTAGCTGCCCCACATCTAACGACTAGGGCCGACTCTGTTAGGATGTTTGCCTGAGACAAAGTACTGTTCCTTTGTTGCTGACAAAGGTAAATCAATGTTCCGAAATCGGTAGATGTGCATTGGACTTTGGCAGAGAAGGTGCTGCATGCTTGTTGCTGCATTGGATTGTCGGGAGCTCATAGAATGTCTCACATTTAGTTCTAATAATGCTACTCAGATGGTGCCATTAACAGGTAAAGCCAGATGCCCATCTACCGATTTAGGGTTGAACGATTAGTTCCCAAATCGTATAGGAGTCGATCACCTTGGCAAAATACGTAACCTCTCGCTCGATCCGCACACTGATAAAATCGGTGTATGGTCCACTAATCGCTGGGGGAGGGCAAAAACCAAAGAAACCGAGTGTTCACTAATCACTGGGTAGCCTTGCCTAGCTGTCCTGCATCTACCGACTCCGTTAGGATGGCTCGGCTGAGACAAATTACCCTCCGTTTGTCGCCGACAAACGTACATAAATGTTCCGAAATCGGTAGATGGGCATTGGGCTTTAAGAAGGCTAGGAGATGGGGATCAGATATCAACACCATGATATGTATCAGAACCTGCATGTATGGCTGGCATTCCAATCCTAACTAGCGCAAGCAAATGCATTCAAAGCTGTGGTTTGATTGTATGAACAAATTATAAGCTCAATGACACAGAGATTAAGGCATTTTCCACTGGCCGACGAAAGCGGCACCGATTAATTGAGTTCTCCTAAAAGCCGCTCGAAGGTGGCTAATGGCTGCTCGTCAGTGTCTAAAAATTGGTGAGGGTGCAGTGTATGCCTTGTTTCTGCCGCAATTGACATTCAACAGGTCCATACTGACAGAACTGTCACCCAAACACAATGATCATCACCAACAAGTTCAAACCCCTTTGATTTTGTCGGTCGTTGACCAAGTCAGTTGATGGTGGCCTTATTGCATAATCTATGCGCAATTAATCTGACGAACACTTCTCTGCATGTCTGTTTCCATTCACTGATCTGGTATCAGTGGTTCCCGACTGCAGATCAGTGGCGAATAGTCGGTCAGTGGAAAATGGCTTATAGTCTCATTGCCACCAATCCGCAAAATGGGCGAGGAATGGTGGCAGGGACAAACTCAGGACCAAATTTAATCCAGTTCAATCCCTTATTGATATAAAAAAAAATAGAGACAGGTCTTCTCTAGATACGCTAGATCCACTATGTTATTAAGTATTCTCCAGTCTTGTGGTGCTACAGTTGAAGTTGGTTCGATGGACTGGGCCCTTTAAAAATTAGCACATATCTCCCTGCCCAATTCTTCTAATGATAAACAAATGGTCAACATATATCAATACTTTAATAATAGAATGTCACATTGTTTATTAATTTCCTACACTTAAAGTAAATCCATAAATCACACAATCAACAGCCATACAAACAACAATCCATCCAGATTATTCAATCAGGGGGTATACGGATATCTAGGAGGTAGGATACCGTGTCAATGGAAACTGAACAAATATGTTGCCTTTGCGTATGTTAGGCCTTGATTTCTACAAGGTAAGTTGTATAACTACTGTCTTAAAAATATACTTGGATGAAAATACACTCTCAATATATACGGTGATGGTATTGCTAGATATTACCAATGAGGATTTTCTCCTATCAAAAGTAGATACATCTCTATGTTACTGGAATTCATAATCTCATATAAAGTCACACTTAGAATAGCTCCCATAATAGCTACCAAGTAAAATACAACTTTGTAATGCTCGTACAAAGATCTTCAGGGTTTCACACGTAGGATCGCTTAGAAACAATTAAATTCTGATTTAATTAAAGGACCTTGAGTGCATTACAGAAAAGACCCTAGCAGGAATGTACGCTAGATCTAACGTCGTAAATGTTTAGTCCATAAGGTCATCTGTCTCACAGAGTCAGTTATTCTATCCCACAGCCATACAAAGGGTCTTCTATAAAAGCCCTCAGACTCCTTGAGAGCCTTTAGACATGCCTCCCACCTACTGCGACGGGCTATGATGCGCTACGATAGACCTCCCAATGTGCTATAATGTCAGCAGCATGTGTTGCCATCGTTGCCAACATCGAAGTGCATTGCCAAGCTCTGCAATAGGCCACCAATACGGCTACAATGTGCTACGAAATTCAAACATGTTTGAATTCTATAAACACCTTATGATTGGGGTTCACAGTAGTACGTATTCCTGCATCGTATAGCTTGGTGACAAAAAATGACTAATTGACGCTAAGCTCGACGATTGCGCCACGATTTGGATTTGACTGTTGCAGAGCTCGCTGACATGTTAATCTGTGAATATGCCACCAATACGGCTACAATGTGCTACATTTTTTGGGGTATTTTCATGGTTGCATGTCATTCTGCATCGTAGAGCTCTGTGACAAAAACTAACTTATTGACGCTAAGCACGACGATTGCGCCACGGTGTGGATTTGTGTGTCGCAGAGCTCGCCGACACGTTAATCTGTCAATATGTCACCGATAGGACTACCATACGCTACGAAATTCAAACATGTTTGAATTTTGTAAACACCTTACGATTCTGGTCTTTTTCACAGTAGTATGTATTCCTGCATCGTAGAGCTTGGTGACAAAACATAACTATTTGTCACCGAACTGAACGATTGTGCCACGATTTGGATTTGACTGTTGTAGAGCTCGCTGACATGTTAATCTGTCAATATGCCACCGATAGGGCTACCATACGCTACGAAATTCAAACATGTTTGAATTTTGTAAACACCTTACGATTCAGGTCTTTTTCACAGTAGTACGTATTTCTGCATTGTAGAACTTGGTGACAAAACATGACTAATTGTCACCGAACTCAACAATTTTGCCATGATTTGGATTTGTATGTCGCAGAGCTCGCCGACACGGCAATCGTAGCAAAATCGCAGTAGGTTGACACCCCCCTCTAACATAATGATTTTAAACTCGGAGTGCCAGTACCACACCGAAGAGGAGTACCAGGAGGTTGTTGAGAACGGAGGAGGCGGCATTATGATCTCCATCCCCATCTCCATTTCCGTGGTCTTCGTGGTCATGCCCTTCTCCATTCTTATCGATGGTGTACTCCACGAGGGTCTCTGCGTTGACGTTGAAGCTGGACAGCACAGTACGGTTGTGGAGTGGCTGCGGCGGGCGCCAGTTGTTCACCAGGTGGATGAAGCTACCGTCTGGTCTTACCCCTTCCGTCATGTTGTAGAATTGGGCCATCTGTAATTCACAACATAAAGGCATAGGTAAAGCAATGAGTGACACTGCGCGAAAACCAACAGTTTATATATATATACACCTGGCGCATATGGGTATGATTTTGCGTATACAAGGTTGTCCTATTTCCGTTGTGTATACGCCTCATCTATAGACGTGTAAAATGTATACGACCCGCGTATACATATGCCGAACACGATATTTCTATTCATTTACGCTTTGCTTTTTGTGCAGTGGTTTAAAGCACCCAATGAACCCTCAGCCCTATGCCATGGCCATCACCGACAATGTTTTCAATGTTTTCTCAGTCTCTCAAAGTCAGCAAATTTCACATATGAAAGTATTTCCACTTTTATAACTGACCTCAACTGACATTCCTGCAAAGCAGTTTCTCATATATATATATATATATATATATATATATATATATATATATATGGATGAATAATTAGAAAAAGGGATGCCTGGATATTTTGTGAAAGGATGGGATACAGAATGGGTGTTTTTATGAAGAAACCAACAAGGTTTGGTTAAAGTCATCGTTATCCACGAGTTTGATGCGGGTGATATAAACGAGGCGACAGCTGAGTAAATATCACATAACATTCAAACGAGTTGGAGAACAATGACGTTGACCAAACCAAGTTGCTTTCTGCATTTACCTCACCCCTGTACACACTAAAAGATTGGATGACACACAGGATATATAGACCATTGAGAACGGACTGCAATACTCCTAGAGGCATAAAGAACGAGTTTCCACTGTCAAACCTACCGGACAATAATACCAGGTGTGAGATAATGTCAATGGATTGGATGTTAATAGATGGGTGGATTGGTACTGGAATAATTGGATTACTGGTATGCAAAGCCCAAACGCATCTACCGATTCAGGGTTGAACGATTAGTTCCAGAATCGTATAGAAGTCGCTGAATTTGTTGCAGGCAAATTACGTAATCCCTCGGCCCGTGTCAGCTGCCAAATCAAAGGCAATTTATCAACGTTCCACTGTCGGTGACTGGATTTATCAACATGTTGATAAACTTGGCGGCCGATTTAAGAACATCGAATGACAACTCGTCGGTGACAAAAGAACATCTCAAGGGGGGGGGGGGGGGGTTTCCCTAATCATTGGCTGACCCTTGCCTGCCTGTCCTACATCTACAGACTAGGGCCGACTCCGTTAGAATGGCTCGCCTGAGAGAAATTACCGTTCCTTGGTCACCGACAAAGGTACATGAATGTTCCGAAATCGGTAGATGTGTATTGGGCTTTAGAGAGTATGATAGGTAGAACCTATAGCTGATAGTGATTAGTTACCTGGCTGGGGCAGATTGTCGGGTGGTGTGCGAATATTGTCCACCTCACGGTTTCACCACAAGTTGGTGTCGTCAGTGACCCCTGGTACCGGAAATACTGGTCACTCTTAGCCGGAAGTACGTCACGGAGGTCAATCCAGTCAATAGGTATCCTTGCTGTAGAGTCTGAAAAAGTATAGGAGTTTTATTATCATAAGTGGTACCACTGACCTGATTTTTATCCTACTCTGCATATAAATCTCCATAGACTTAACATGGTGTGACTGTATGCCACGGTAGTGCCATAAAATATGCCATGGGTGATATATGAAGTTAAAAATGTGATGGGTTAGGATAAAATCTAATCCTAATATATCATAGGAATATGCTAATATTATACAGGATATATATATATATATATATATGTATATGTATATGGCTATAGCTATTGTGTTATGGAGGCGGCCATCTTGTCCCCTGACTCTAAATAAAACACCAGGTGGCGGGTCCAATCATCATTGGATTTTATCAAGAAGGTTTTTTTTAGGTTTGCCATAAAAGGGTTTGATCCTCGTCCCACGATTATCTATGGATTATAACAACTGAGAACTGTGGCTACCCCGGACTACAGTGGCGCTATCTTGCACTTTCCTGGCGGATGATGGCAGAACTAGCAATCACTCTGTGCCCTATATGTATTCAAGATTCCTTCTATTCTTGACACATGTTAAGGCTTCTTCATACTGAGATAGATAATTCGAATCTAATTATCCATTTTTAAGGACGGTGACCTATGGTTATTAAAACCTAAAGGAGTAGTACTATATATGTTCTATATTCCTTAAAAGTTTGAGGAAAATTATATGGGTTTTACTATGTGAAAAATACTTTTCAGAAATTCTAGATATTCTAATATAAAATAATCATAATATTGATCTATAAATCAAAAACTAGCACGTTGACCCCCGATTTTTAAGTTAGATATGTGTTCCATAACACTTAGAGATCATCATATTAAATTTTCAGAGAATTGACATGGGTTTTAATTTTCAAGCCAAATTGTCCGATATGCCTTTAAGGAACATACCCATTGGAGGGATCTTCTTGAGATTGTTGACAACGTGATCCAAGTTGGCGTTATGGGGACCATCCTGGAAAGAGAAAGGAAACATGTTATGCATATCTCATCAAAGTATACAGAGAAAAACAGCAGTTGCTAGTATTAACATACAAAAACGTACAAAATATTACGATAGTCCACTGGAAAGGATTCTTTCTTTTTTGTCTGTTTGGATGGTTTAACGTCCACTATACTCTACCAGATTTACTTTGATTTTGATAGCGATCTTGTATCTGAGATGAATTTAGGTAGAAATCTCACCTCTACATAATTACTGAGGTCAGATTTCTTTTAATTCCCACACAACATACATATAGTATAAGAATGCTTAGCCTTTGATATAGCAGTAAACCTACCACAGCTGTGGGTGAAGGAGAAAGGTGGCTGTACACCACACCACATAGACATGGTATGAGAAGGATTGGCCTTTGATATAGCAGTAAACCTACCACTGCTGGGGATGAAGGAGAAAGGTGGCTACACACCACACCACATAGACATGGAATGAGAAGGATTGGCCTTTGATATAGCAGTAAATCTACCACTGCTCGGGGTGAAGGAGAAAAGTGGCCAATTGTCATTAAAGGTAAATTATTACGAATTCATAATATTTCGAGGTGTATAAAAAAAAGGATAACAGACCAGGCATTTAATCTGTGAATTGTTACTCACTCACCAAAAAAAACAACCTTCCAGAGTCGGGGCAAGTATCTGCTGGTCTGTGAGTTCATAACAGTCAGTTTTCCCACTGTACAAACTAGATTTCGAGATGTAATTATTGTGCTTTCCATCACTCACCTTAAAGAGAATACCAAAGACAGCGATGCCATTGGTCTGTCCAACTGCCTCCCCTAATGTGGCAAAACGCTCCATATCATAAGTTACGATGTGCATCTGTGAGGAAGAAAAAATATACATTTACTTTTAATCTAAAGCAACCAATATAGCATGCGATAGTAGTTCGTCCTTTGTCTATATGATATTTAGCTGCAATACGATCATATTTATCACTCTGGATTGCATACTGGTAATACTAGCTTTCCATATGAAAATATTATTGGGAGATTTTTCCTTTGTCTAGGAACATATTTAGCTTCAAAACGATCATGGTTATCCCTTTGGGTTGCATACTAGTAATACTAGCTTTAATTATGTTAATTTCTGTTATTAATCATGTGATTGTAACTCGAATGTCGTGATTTTACAGTGAATTTCTTACCCTTTCTAGACATATTTTCCTTGATATTACTATATTCTATTTCATTCCCTTCATCAATAAATAGTGGTTCTTACTCGCGCTAGGGACTACTTTCTTCGTGTCCCTAGTGCATCTGGGAGATAATACCGCGTAGTAATCAGTCACACGCGAATACCCGGAGTGTATAAACGGTAACTAGTTAGTAAAAACCTATATGACGAATATAAAAGATAGAGGAATATTCCATTAAGGAATTATAAAGACTATATTTACCTCAAGCCTGAACATCTTGTCGTTGACACGGTGCTCTGTCCCAGCATGGTCCTTGGCTCCCCAGTGGAAGTGGAACTGGGCAACTTTGTACTGAGACCCCAGACCGCCTCCGGTAAATATAATCTCCTCCATGATGTTCACCTGCACTGTTAGGATGAAGAGTAATGATGGTATATACTCCCTGCAATATCATTATTATTGAAACAATGAAGAATTCTGTTTGCTCCCGTAAATATGCTGGGGCCCATTTTATAATCTAGGATCGTACATTTGAAGTTCACTTGTCTCAGGTACATTAGTCTCTGCGTGTGAATCCTGCTTTGGATTAAGGAAAGGGTGTGAAGTACAAACTTCTCAGGTACATTAGTCTCTACGTGTGAATCCTGCTTTGGATTAAGGAAGAGGTGTGAAGTTCACCCATCTCAGGTACATTAGTCTCTACGTGTGAATCCTTCTTTGGATTAACGAAAAGGTGCGAAATACACCCGTCTCAGGTACATTAGTCTCGACTTGTGAATCCTGCTTTAGACTAGGGGAAAGGTGTGAAGTAGCCTACACCCGTCTCAGGTACATTAGTCTCTATGTGTTAATCCCATTTTTGACTAGGGGAAAGATGTAAAGTACAACCGTCTCAGGTACATTAGTCTCTACGTGTGAATCCCACTTTAGACTAGGGGAAAGGTGTGAAGTTCACCTGTCTCAGGTATATAAGTCTCTATGTGTTAATCCCACGTTAGACTAGGGGAAAGATGTAAAGTACAACCATCTCAGGTACATTAGTCTCTATGTGTGAATCCTGCTCTAGACTAGGGGAAAGGTGTGAAGTTCACCTGTCTCAGGTATATAGGTCTCCAGTGTGAATCCCTGTCAAGTTATTGTGAGACTGGTTTCTGCCTACCTGTGTGGCCGGTTTCTGCCTACCTGTTAGACCGGTTTCTGCCTACCTGTGTGGCCGGTTTCTGCCTACCTGTTAGACCTGTTTCTGCCTACCTGTGGGCCGGTTTCTGCCTACCTGTTAGACCGGTTTTTGCCTACCTGTGTGGCCGGTTTCTGCCTACCTGTTAGACCGGTTTCTGCCTACCTGTGTGGCCGGTTTCTGCCTACCTGTTAGACCGGTTTCTGCCTACCTGTGAGACCAGTTTCTGCCTACCTGTGTGGCCGGTTTCTGCCTACCTGTGTGGCCAGTTTCTGCCTAATTGTGAGACCGGTTTCTGCCTATCGGTGAGACCGGTTTCTGCCTACCTGTTAGACCGGTTTCTGCCTACCTGTGTGGCCGGTCTCTGCCTACCTGTTTGACCGGTTTCTGCCTACCTGTGTGACCGGTTTCTGCCTACCTGTGTGGCCAGTTTCTGCCTACCTGTGTGGCCGTTGCAGAGGAGCTGCATCTTGTCCTTGTGTTGCTCCTCGTTGAGTTCGCGCTCGCCCTCGGGTTTGGCCTCCGGGAAGACGATGTCGATGGGACTGAGCAGCTCATCATACTTGGTCTCTTTGGGCACGATGTCGATGGGGGACTGCTTCTTACCGCTGCCACACTTCATGGGGAACAGCGTAGACCACTGGAGGGGCCCTGCAAAAGTCAAGTAATTCATCATAATGGGGGAGTTTCCGCTTAGCCAATGTACTACTTCTGGTAAGTGACGTCAACGGCCATGAAAACATCGCCAATGTTGCTCACAGTAGATTTAACACTGGGAACGTGAAAAGTGTAGCAAATCATGACAAAACGCTCAGTACGCTTCACATCCATGTGTCTGTAGCACAAAATGAACATCACTTACTGGAAACAGTTGAAATAGTATGATTTTGTAAAGTGGAATCTGAAGCATTACAGAGGATGTTGACACTATTTCATAGATCTCTAAATACACTGAACCAATCATAGATTCCATTTGAAGAGTATTGTGTCGTATAGGAGTCGGTGAACTTGTTGCTTGCAAATTACGTAACCCATCACCCCATGTCGGCCACCCAATCAGGGGCCGTTTACCAATGTACTGTTGCCGGCTACAGGATATATCAACATGATCATAAACTTTTGGTGAGCAATTTAGGAACATTGAACGACTACTTGTCGGCAACAAAAACATATCTCAAGGAGGGGGTTCACTAATCATTGGCTGACCCTTGCCTAGCTGCTCTACATCTACCGACTAGGGCCGACTAGGATGCCTCGCCTGAAACAAATTACCGTTCCTTTGTCACCGACAAAGGTACATCAATGTTCTGAAGTCGGTAGATGTCTATTGAGCTTTAAAGCCTGCCTCCACCTACCACGATTCTGGTCCCGATTGGCCTTACGACGGCCTTCCCGACACCATTGTGATTGTAGCGTGAGGTCTGGCAAAATCGTGGTAGGTGGAACAGGTTTCTGCGATTCTGTCTACGAAGCTCACGATAGGCTGCGATGAAAACGCCAATTGAGAGGTCCCGATAATTTTCAACATGTTGGAAATTTTGTAGCCTGTCGCAGGGTATGGTAGCCTATCGGGAAGATATCGTGGTCAGCGTTTATGTTATTGGTCCTCCCAAGGCGTTGCCACGCTCTACAATTTCCCGATAGGTCACGATTTCCCCATTTCAAATCGTAGCGATCGGGAAGCATGTCGTGGCCTATCGTGGTAGCTGGGGGTCCCCTCTTAGGAGTATATATATTCACGGGTCTACCAAGACTCACCGAGTTTCTGGGGATCAATGTTGTAACTCCAGGCCGGGTGGTGTCCTCCTTTCTCCGCCTTGTCCTTCTCCTCATGAGGCTCGTCCCCGTTGGCGTTAGGGTCCTCATGGTGTTCTCCAGCATGGTGATCTCCTTCTACAACAAGAACAGATCACCGTGAAAATTAGTGATGGGATCAAGCTCTGACCGTTAACTTGTCAGTTGAACGGGGCGCACATAGGCATCCTATCGTTATCTGACCGCAAACTTGAATAGGTTTCTGAATTTATCTCACCCCTCACATTGACTAATTGGCTAAATTTGCGGCAGCATCCGTCTTTTTTTATAATACTCCATGGGTGTTGAGTATGAGTTCCCATTGTTAAGTGGGAAAGAAAATAGCAGAGGTGAGATGATAAACTAGGAGCAACATGAGTGGCTTATCTCATAGATTTACATTGGAATTGATATTTATCAAGCAGATGTTAAAAATGACATACATGTATTTATATAGAACGACCTGACCATGCTATACAAGCTACAAAACGAGATGATAATTTACGGTTCGTACGGAACGAGGCATTTATTATCGAGTGTATTGGCTTGTACAAGCATGGTGGGTCGTTTGCTTTATGTTTACTATATATATATACCCGAAATTAATGAAATGACTTACGTACTGATTTACAACTAATATTTTGGTTGACGCGTACGGAACAGTGTTCCGTATTTTGCCGTACGGAACAGTGTTCCGTACGCTATGTTCACGTTATATGGCGAAAAGTTACGTATTTACAGTATATACGGCATGGTTATATAGTAAACGTGGTGATATACAGTTTAACCCAGTTACTCTGTCGACCGCAAATCTGTGCATCGGCAAAAGAAGAGTTACTGTATGCCAACCGTTACTTCTCCCAGAGCACATGCGACCGTATGAGAGTTATTGCATACCAAACTTTACCCCTCCCTGAGCACCATCTCCTTACAAACGGGCTGGGGCTGTTGTATAAGCTACAAACAACAACAGGGTATCTTTTCCATTGTCTTTGGGGCCATAGTGGATCTGACACTCGAATAACAATTTTCAAATGTTCGCGACTAGATCCTGTGTTTTTAGTATGACGTAAATCATTATAACAACAAAATACTCTATAAAGTCAGGTAGGCGCATGGTAAACATCGCTTCAATGTCACTGAAGTCGCACCGAGTCATGATGAGTCGTGTCGCGTCGTAATTAATCGGGTCGTGTCGTAAGCAATCGGAGTGCGTCTTATTAATCGGGGTCGTGTCATGATTAATCGGGTCGCGTCGTAATTAATCGGGTCGCGTCGTAATTAATCGGGTTGTGTCATTAGTAATCGGGTCGTGTCATAAGTAATCGAGTCGTGTCGTAAGTAATCGGGTCATGTCGTAAGTAATCGGATCGTGTCGTAAGTGATTGAGTCGTGCTTTGTGCTTTGTGCTTTGTAGAAGTAAGTTGTCCTGAGACAGACCACGCTGTGGTAATGTTCAGTGGTCAGCGCAGTGTGTCAGGATATAAGGTCACTTCCATTGGCTGACGAAAATGCATTATATATATTTATATATGTATATATATAATAGAACCCTGCGTAAACGGACGCCCTTCGTTTTGGGCCAAAATGGCCGCACAAAATGGTGTGATACAGGGGAACATAATATGGTGTAATATCATGGGCCCATAATACGGTGTAATATCGTGGCCCCATAATATGATGTAATATCCTGTCCTCATAATACGGTGTAATATCGTGGCCCCATAATACTGTGTAATATCTTGGCTCCATAATATGGTGTGATACGGGGGAACCGTAATATGGTATAATACGGTGGAAGTCTTCAAGTTTATTTTCATTTTCTTCGCAAAAAAAGCATACAGCTCGAGGAAAGGAATGCGAATTCCAGAGCCCCACTCCGTGCACTGTTTCAACACATTTTTCACAAAAACGTATGATCTTCCCAGCTTTTGCCAGTCACTAAAATCCGTTTAAGGTTAGTTCGGCTGCGCTGAGACCTTCTCGGTGGTTTGATTTGCAGGCACTGTGGTGTAGGATGTCAGGAGGAGTGGCGGCTCGATCGCTAAAGTCACTGTTTACATATATTTAGCAGACGTGAACTTGTCACAGTCCATACTCATCCCCATCCACCATCATTCTGGTCTGTCTTCGCATGAACACCCCTGCCTCAGACCAGGATAAGTTAAAGGCTCTACACAGAGGTGCAACGACCTTAGGCCCTATTCCCACTAGGCGATTTGGGGACATGTGCGATGCTTCATTCGGTGACTATAAGCATAGATTTATAGAGATCGCCCATGTCGCCTAGTAAAATTGCAGAAATGGAAAGGTGTTGGCGATTCTTTCCCGTCCGTCATGGTATGTGCATGAGTCACCAACCCGAGTCCATGCCAAAAAGGCACTAGTCTATGTCAGTCGACTTATGTCCTCCCACCTGCTATAGGACTGGGGTTTCCCGGCGACTATGCCGGACACCAGTCTCTGGGGTAAGAATCTCCTAGTGGGAATCGGGCCTTACAAACAACACTCCACTCCTGATACGCCAATAGGCATTATGATTGACAAGTGCAAGTGGGTCAATGTGGTATTCCGGTCTCTAGTGATTGGTCATGGTCAGCTGGGCACGCCTTTAAGACACTGAGACACTGGTTCTCTGCTCCTTTCCCAATATCACAGAGTTTGCACACAGATGGTAAAGGGTTTGTTTTTTGCAGCAAGCTCAAAGTCTATGTGACCACTTTAACCATTATGCAACATATTTGGGCGTGTGGCCCACGCTTAATAATATGGAGAAACCAAACAAGAGTTAGTTGTTTGTTGTTTATTCGCACAATGGCAGGATCGCGTATTACTGCGCGAGGCGAAGCCGAGAGCAATAATACGCGATCTTGCCAGAGTGCGATGAACAGTAACACGACTAACTCGAGTTTGGTTTAGAATTTATCCTACCCCGCCCGTCTAAATGACTTCTACATTAACAAATGACGTCATTTGTCAAGTGTATCCCACTAGAGCGACATTTTTCATTTTTCTGAACTCCAGACCTAATACAGTGACCCAATGTTAAGCCTATGGAGTTTTTTATTAGGAGTAGGATAAAGTTAGTTAGTTGTCGCATATCTTTACGGTAGATGCTTCTGTATGACCTTCTCTTTTTACCTATATAATTATAATCGTCGGTTGACTAGTGGTGACTCATGCCGCCTCCTCCTACAAGGATATGCACACCTGCACTTGTTGATTTAGAAAGACAAGCTTAACCCAGGATCTAGGAACCTTTGATTGTACACCACCTCTCAAAAGTAAAGTCATACGATCTAGCCCCACAGAGTGGCAACCCACGTTGGAATTTACTCGTGGGAGTGTAGAAGTGTTTAGAAAGGATCGGAAATTTTTTTCCCCTTCGTGTTGACAAAGACTGGCTTCAAACTGCCTCTGCCAACGAGGAAGTAGATCCAATCTGTGGCACAGGATGAAAGTAATGTCTACTGGGTAGCGATGGCATTCTTCACTTTTCTATGGAAATTCTTGTTTTCATTTCCAATTTATAGAACTATTTCTCCTGTATGAAACAAATATGATATTAATTGATATCCGTGGGAATATCATGGTCTGGGTAAATGACGCACAAAATTTCCTCATGTAGATAGTGCAATTTATGAACACACTATGACACATACATATGTCAGTTTCTTAGTTGTGAGCCTGTCGGTAAGTTATTTGTCGGTATTTTTCTCTGTTGTCAGTATGAGGTAAACAAAATAGTTATTCCTTTAAGAATATCTGCTACACAACCGGGTTTATGTGTAGTATTTATTAGTGTATAGTTTAAATTAGTACATATTTCAAAGATAACACAAGAGTATGTTTTGTTAGAAAGGAATTCATCATTATTTTTATTAAGTCAATTTTTTTTTTAGTAACATACTACGTTCATTTAGTAACATGTCACGATTTCAAACCGTTTTGGGCCCCTGTAGGTTCTTGTCATAGTATCATTGCAGGCATATTTGTTCAAAATCCATTTTGGACTCTAACGCTGTGGCGTTGTACGTCCGCATAAAAAGAAATGAATTTTAAACAAATATTGAACGAGATTCCTATGATTCACCTCAAGTGGCACATCAGTTTGATGGACTGACTAGATGACTGGGTCGCGACAGCAACCGACCCGAATAAATAAAACACATTTTGTTCATGGTTACAAGTTTGAAAAAATGATCCAAAAATAACCAAACCCTACACTTTAGTGTTACACCTGATGAGATACAGTAAATTCCGAAACCACAAATCTCTCCATCCCCTAAACCAGGAACAAAACATCTGCTGATGAGTACCAGGAGGCTGCTCGAAACCACGCTCATGTCTCTTTATTTCTTGTGAGCCTCCGTTACCTGCTGAGCTCCCATTTGGATGTTTGTCTGTGACAGGATCTGTGACGGCATGCCCGTCATCATGTCCATGTCCATCGTCAGCTGTGGCATGCTCTACGTGTGTCTTTGCGGTGACTGGGAAGCTGGACAGCACAGTGCGGCCTTTTAGTGGCTGCGGCGGGCGCCAGTTGTTCACCAGGTGGATGAAGCTACCGTCCGAACTTACCCCTTCTGTCATGTTGTAGAACTGCTCCATCTGATATGAATGGCAAGAGAATGGCATGATTACAGCAATCTCTCAGATAAATTGACGAATAGGTTAATGGATGAATCAGTGAATGGTATGCCAGGCAGAAAGAGGTTGGATTCATAGATTATAATTGGTGGCTAAATGGTATGGGTGTTTGCCTTGAGCATGGGAGTTCAAACCCCGCTCGGGTCATGCCGAAGACTTACACAAAAATGGTACCCGCTGCTCATTCGGCTTAACACCCGCCATTAGAATGAGTGAGGAGTAAGGGGCTAAGGCCGGAATGGAAGAACTGTAAACGGCTGTATCAACGAACTCGGTGATTGTACACAATATTCCCTAAAAAAAGAGACAAAAAAACAGACTTACCTGTGTGGGATGAACTGTTGGGTGTTCTGCGAACACTGTCCACTTGACAGTCTCTTGACAGGTGGGCGTGGTCACCGACCCTTCATACCGAAAGTACTTCTCACTGTTAGCGGGAAGAACATCATGAAGGTCCAACCAGTCTATCGGTATTCTTGCGTGGAAATCTGAGGAAACACATAAATGCACTAAGAAATAGCCACAACGTAATTTTGAAATAAAGGAATTGAATATTTCCCTTAATATTTATTGGCAAGGGTGCTTACCACACTTGATCTGGACTGGTGCTTAAATCCCATATACCAGGGTGATCATATGCACATTCCTTTAATTATCCTTCTTTGGATTTGAGACAATATTGTACTCATATCAAGTGTTATGTCATTCTGTAACATCAACATTATCTTAGGAACATACCTAGTGGGGGTATTTTGTGGAGATTGTTTACGATGCTATCCAGGTTATCGTTGTGTTCGCCTTTCTGCAATTACATAAGAAGAGAATGAATCGATATCCTGTGCGAGTATTCAGATAAGAAAAGTAGCTACCAGTTCCTGTTGGTGATATTGGTGAATTGTAGGCCATTGAAGGGAATGGTACTCTTTGTACAGACCAAACCCTCATGTGTTTTGTGTTGACTAATTCTAATATAATCTAAGTGGTAAATATCGGTGCTCACACCTGATGAGACTAGCATCTTTTCCGAAACCATTTAAAGTACAGTGAACGAAAAAGGTACTTGATAGACTTCTCATAAGCTACTCCCATGGCCACGATATCATGTTTGGAATTCAAGGTGACAGAGTTCGTTGCCTAAACTGAAGATGATTTCAAAAACTTTTTTTTTGAGTCACCAGTTACCAGAGTAGTCATCTGATGATTTTAGATATCAAGATTTTTTTTAAACTGAAGATTATTTATACACAGGGATGCAAGTTTGCCGAGAAATGATGAAATTCCGATATTTCCTACACGCTTGAAGCACTCCTTTTCCTATTTAGTTTCACATTTATCTCTTCAAATGTTAAAAGCTACAGTGTTATCAAGAGAAATTAGAATATATATCGATTTACAGCCATTCTGCTGCAATATAATGCTATAACATCTTTCTATATTTTTACGGGTTTTAGATTTCTGGGTTTTTCCCCGGTCCTGACTTTCATCCCTGTATCTATGTACAAACTAGTTTGCTAGAAGCGTGGTGACTATAGCTCTACAATACTAACCTTAAAGAGAATGGAGAATATAGCGATTCCGTTATCTGTCTCCAGTGCCTCCCATACACTAGCAAAACGCGCCATGTCATAGGTGACAATTTGCATCTGAAACAGACAAAACCGTTTATATAGATTAAACCAGATTGCAATTAGTAATTCGCCAGTTGTACTCTGCCTTGAATAAAATAAAAAGAACGAGGAAAAAAGATGCCTTCCATCTTAACAATCCAATTATATTTTTCTATGTTGGTAAACAACATAGTCTACATTTTACAGATTCAGAAAATGAAGGAGAAATACTTATATTAAGGTCTGACTTATAGATATACAATATTTCTATTTTTTGTGATTCAGATTGCTGCTTTATTATTTGGAACAATTATTTATTAGTATCGGGGGATAAAAGTCATCATTATCATAGAGATTTTATAATGAAATATTTCTATTTGATTGGAAAAGATATTTACCTCCAACATGAACATTTCATTGTTGATGCGGTGGTCAGTCCCCACCCTACCATTGGTACCCCAGTGGAAGTGGAACTGGGCGGCTTTGTACTGGGACTCCAGACCGCCTCCAGTAAATATAATCTCCTCCAGGATGTTCACCTGCACTGTTAGGATAAGACACTCACATATACCACCTTCTACTTCATGTTCATATGTATCAAGATGATAATATTATACTTAATGTTAAAGGTCTGGTTCCATAGGGCTGAATTATACTCTAATGTTGACCTAGGGTCTCTCCGGCTTGGCATGTTATGATCTGCTCTTAAATCGTGACCCCTTCTAGTCTCCTCCTAGTGGCCACCTGGCGGGGTATAAGGGAGTGCGTCTGGTCTGGTGTTATGTCACACGGTATTTAATTGCAGAGTCCGGTGGTCATCGGTGGTTAAATCAAAGGAACGCCAACGGAGCAACAATGAACCACCACACCTGGCGAACATCAGTTATGTACCAGATTTAAGGGCTGGATAGAGGACGGGACTGATTTCGGCCCTATTGAACCAGACCTTAAGTCGAGAGATAAATTAAAGTTCAGATCTGGTAATACTATAATATGTGATATTGTTTTCATGAACAGAGAACATCAGAAATTATTTCTACGAACCTACTTTCATATTGTCTAGGAAGAAGAAATCTAATTCTTTTCCGACAAAATAAACATTAAAATTGTAAACCGCTCTTCCACATCCTATTCGTACTCACCTGTTTGGCCATTACAGAGCAGTCGCATCCTGTCTATATGCTGATCCTCGTTCATTTCCCCATCATCCAGGGGTTTGTCACTTGGGATAGCTATATCTATACTGTCCAGCAGCTCAGAGTACTGGGTTTCTGCTGGAACAATGTCGATGGGTGATTGCTTGCTCCTGCCATTGCCACATTTCATTGGTAGAAGAATAGGCCACTGAAGAGGACCTGCAAGATTGACAAGTGAAAGTCATCATAATTAAAAAGGTTGTATAAAAAGTGGGCATGTTTGTTTGTGAATAATCTATTGGGGCACCCTCAATAGTTTTCCAGGAAGATTACCTTTCATTTATGTACTCGCCAATTATTTCAAAGCAATATAGATTAATGAAGTGCTATGGTCTTACGTTGTAGCTCCAGACCCCTAGACCCCATTGCAAGACTCATCTAGCTGCTCCGTTCTTACATTGTAGCTCCAGGTCCCCATACCTCATTACAAGACTCACCCAGGTGCTCACCCCATTACAAGATTCATCTAGGTGCTCACCCCATGACAAGACTCACCCAGGTCCTCACCCCATTACAAGACTCACACAGGTCCTTACCTCATTACAAGACTCACCCAGATCCTCACCCCATTACAAGACTCACCCAGGTCCTCACCCCATTACAAGACTCACCTAGTTGTTCACCCCATGACAAGACTCACCCAGGGCCTCACCCCATTACAAGACTCACCCAGGTTCTCACCCCATTACAAGAATCACCCAGGTCCTCACCCTATGACAAGACTCCCGTAGTTGTTCACCCCATGACAAGACTCACCCAGGTCCTCACCCCATTACAAGACTCACCCAGGTCCTCACCCCATGACAAGCTCACCCAGGTCCTCACCCCATGACAAGACTCACCTAGTTGCTCTGGTCTAACGTTGTAGCTCCAGGTCAGTGGCGGGTTTGTTGGTTGTACTGTGGGTTTCTCTTCTTCTGTATTCTCCCCGCTAGATTCAGCAGGTTCCACTTCCAATGTTGCTGTAATGAAGACAGGAGAATCAGCATGATGAAAATTAACATTTCTGGACTGTATTCTAAAAGATCTTAGAAATTAGTATAATTATCAATTGAAATTATGTGTTTATATTTAAAAGCAGGATATTACTGAGGCCCGTAACCTCCTGATTCTAAAATCAGGAGATTGCTGGAAATAGTTCCCAAAACATCTTCGGGCCCCTAGCGAGTGAAACGCCAACTAATATATGCAGTGTCAGCAGCAAACAATATTGCAATGACTCGACATCACAATTAATGTGAACTACAGAATAGTTCAAATTCGGTGAATTCATCCATGGCAGTGCCTCTCTTAAACTCCATAATCTCTCCGATTATAGTTGTCAAAGAGTTCTTACCTTGCTTTGTCTGTATTTCACTGTGCAATTCTTCCTCCGAAGAACATGTTAATCCAACATGCTGGAGCAATATCAACTAACTGGTGATTGATCGGAAATCGAAATCAGAACTTGGTAACAAATTGATAAACAGCTGTAATGTTACTACAAAACGGAGAAATGTGAAAATAATAACGATTCTGGTAATAATTCTTTTTAAAACAACACTGATTTCAAAAATAGAAATATGTAAAATGTCTGAACTACATTTTTTTACTGTAATGTTCGACAGAGCTGCCGCCTAACAGGCAATTTAGGAACTATATTTACATAAACGATAGGAGGTGCATTGATCAAGTTTCAAATCATTGGAAATGGAAGAGCACCAAAATTATTAGCGAGTAAAGATGGTTGATATATAGAATATTAACTGGTTTCAGATAAGAACGACCGTAATCTCCTCAGACCAGCCTCTACGTAATCACCTCGCTATCGCTCGGATATTACTACGCGTCTGGTCCTCGGAGATTACAACCACTTGTATCTGAAACCAGTTAATATTGTGTATGCAATTATGTATTATTATTAATTAAAATTAGGTGTGTATACGAGTGTCCCTTCAGCAGGGTTTTACTGTATATGATATATCTGTACATAGGACTTTACTTATCATTTCCCCCCTGATAACAACAAATCAACCATGGGATCACAGTGTTTCTAGACTAGTTCCTATGAAGGAAACCTATAAGAGTTTACTGTCAAACCTCGTATCCCATCGAGTTTGAATAGCGTAGTAATTTACAAAGTGAAGCCTTGTGAATTAAGTAGCGATTCAAAAGAGATCAAGCTCTGACCGTAAACTCAAATAGATTTATGAATTTATCTCACCACTCACATTGACTAATATTAGTGATATAATCCCCCATTGAGTATTTTTTCTAAATACTTCATGGGCGTTGAGTATGAGTTCCCAATGTCAAGTCTATGGTGAGAGAAATACCATGGCTGAGATAAAATATCAAGGAAGAAACCAACAAGGTTTGGTCAAAGCAGTCGTTATCCTCAAGTTTGATGTAGAGTGATGTGAACGAGGCAAAACCAAGTTAATATCACGTAGCATTCAAACGAGTTGGAGAACGATGACTTTGACCAAAACGAGTTGCTTTCTGTATCTCTCTCATCCCTGTACACACTAAAAGAATAGACCACACACAGGATATAGATCATGGAGAACGGACTGCAATACTTGTAGGGGCATGGAGAATGTTCCTAATATTAAGCCTATAGGACAAAAATACCAGGGGTGAGATAAACTATATTATTATATACCTATAGCTGTATGAACTACGTATACTACCCGCTCCTACCCATGGCGTATTTATGCCCATACGCCACACTGTGACGTACGAGGTATGTGATCACGGGACTAGGTAAAATTTCGCCATTTTTAGGTATATGAAAATACGAAAACTGGCTGACTGTCTTCAAACGTCAAAATACTTGGTAAAATTATTAATCACATACATCCCTCTGCCTAAGGCATAGGGAATTCAAGAATTTCACCGCGTATTTTTGACGTACGAAGACAGTAAGCCAGTTTCTGTATAGTACTCCATCATTGGTCTCTACCAGGAACGAGAATCGCACTCACCATGGCTCTCTGGTTTACTGGAGGTGACCACATGTCGTGGTGCGTGTGTTGTTACAACTATGAATTTCTCATCCTCTGGTGTTTCCTCGCTAGTTTCACCCGATCCATGTTGGTTCGTCTCTGTAAAAACAGGAAAAAAGATGATGAAAATAACCGATTTTCTCTGAACTATATATTAAATTAAATCAACTTAAATCAACTAAAATGCTACAATATTATTAAATCGAGAGGTTATTACACCTACACCAGTACCAGTTAACTGTTAGGAATAAGCTTTACTCCAAATTCAGCATGCATTTGGTTTACCAGCAAATAAAGTCACACTATCTTAGTATCCTTACCTTGGCAAAGCCTGCATCCTCCTTGCACTTTTCCTCGTTGAACTGTGTGTTAGTATGTTAAAACTGTTTGCCCATGTTGGTGTTAAAAAGGAAAATCAGGGAGTAGAATTCATTCTCCCCACACTGTGGAAGCGAGGCCTGCGATTGAGGGTCAGTAGCCATGCAACTACTTGAAATAAAGAATTGCTTTGCCTGAATTCAAAAATGATTAAGAGAAAATGGTAATGTTCATCATTGATCATGAGCATGGAATTGTAAATAAATAACAACTAAAAGGTTTGGGTTTTTATTCAGTCCATGGGTCATTTTCTGTAACCTACTTGCACCCAGTCAACTTGCAAACAGCCTGTCGAGGATCCAAATGTCCAAAGCACCAGTAGGTCAATGAGGTATTCCAGTCTCGAGTGATTGGTCATGGTCAGTTGGGCATGCCTCTAAGATACTGAGACACTGGCACTCTGCATCTTTCCCAATGTCACAGTGTTGGCACGCAGATAGTGAAAAGATATTTTTATACAGCACTCTAACCTTTAGGCAGAGTATATGATCGTGTGGCCCACGCTCAGAAACAGGAGAGATATTATGTATAATACTACTGATATATGCATTTATATGATCAACCATATTATTCGATTTAGCGAGTATTTGATAAGGATTGAATGATATCAGCCATAAACACCCTTTATGTAATTGTGTTCAGAACCATACCATGTTCCATCAGTTGTGTTGTTTCCATAGCCTATTCCTGTCAGCGTTTGTGATTGGTTGGATTGGCATATTGTTGGCACTCTGCCAGCAGATCTTTCGCGGCGCTAGCGCTTACTAATCTCTACCTCAACCCAAAAGCTGGTTCACAGGGAATCCACTAAAGACAGGGAGAACCAGCCAATATTTACCTACTATATTTAAAACGGTAGAATTCCGTCGAATCCGCTTGAAGTGGCTCCCACACATAGAGACATAGTGAACCAGACCTAGGCGTGGAGATTGAAGGGCCACGAGAGTGAGATTCTCGTGCAATACTAAACTATAACCTGTTACTCTTTTTTGTATTTCTATACTCAAACATACGTTTTCTCTTATGATTAATTTCGAGCCATGCCGAAATCAAAGTTTAGTATTGTAGTATTCTGATCTACTTTTCTCCTGAGAAACCAATGAGATCTCACTTTCGCTGGTAGCCCCTTCAAAACTCCGCTGTTTCCCCCCACCCACCACTACTCCAGCCACCAGTCTAAGTATTTGACCGTTTTTAGCATCTGGCTCTATGGAGCGGTCAGTAGAGTGTTTGGCTAAGGATGTGGGGGTAGGGAGTTCGGTTCCCGCACGTACTGCCTGACTCTTCGTTTTTCTATATTTTTCCCTCGGACTCGACGAAGTCGCTAGTTCAGATTCAAAACAAGGCAACTGTCAAAAGTTATAAAACTCAAACAACGCATATATTATAAGGGATGGTTAACTGAGCTTCACAGACAATCCAGCTGTCTCTTTCTCAGTTTTAAACCACTTTATTATGTGATTCCACACTTGATTAGCCTGCCCCTTTGAGTGAGCACATGTTACATGTTAAGAAACAAAACCCTGCAGCACATGGGGTGCTTTCCACCCAAGGAAGTAATCCCTAGGGCTATGTCTGATTTAATATAACAAATAACAGAAATGAGTGTATATCATTTACCATAAAAATATGTGCATCTCTATATACAAGTAAACCACAAAATTCTACCCAATGCACTAAGAATTTAAGATATTTCGAAAACTAGCGTATGGGACAGATTTTGTCCCAAACAGGCAAGTCGGTGCAGAGATACAAGTGGCTGCAGGAAGTAGAGTGCCGGATCTCGGCTAGGAGAGTGTATTGATGGCTGATGTGATTGGCTGGTTAGTTATCCCTGCGAATGGATCGTGTGATCAAGTTTAGGGGGAGTGATAGACTGGCCTTAGTCCCTGTGTCCTACCCCTCCACCCTTTCTGAGTGACACAGGGACTGGTCTCATCCGTAATCGGCCGCGTAGACTGGCGCGATTTTGCGCCACACTCCCCAGGCAGAGGTCCTGAGCTACTGGTCAGAATATCTGCTGGGAGATTGATACCCCCCAGTGTGCTTTACAGAGAAGGAGACATACTATAATGAATTGTATTCCGATTTTCTTTAATCATTTAATGAATGTTCATAATCAAAGACTTAAGCAAGTCAGGACACATACTATATTGAATTGTATTCTGATTTTCTTTAAACATTTAATGAATGTTCGTAATCAAAGACTTGAGCAAGTCTAGGGGAGTGATTACCCCTACCAGACCGTCCCATCCCCTGACCAGTACCCACCACGCTAAGCAGGCTGGATCCCACATTCCCATTCACATCATCATTATCATCGGCGATTGTAGGCAAAGCTTTTTTTTTCACCCACGCAAAATTATGGAAATAATGTTCATTATGTGTCGCATTAGGTGCAGAACACCATAGTGCCCGCCAGCCTAGTTACTGGTACATACACAATATTACCACGATTTCGATCTGAATGGCCGTATTCTCCGCGTAGTTGACGAGTATTGCGTAGCGTCAACTACAAGGAGAATACGGCCACACAGATCGAAATCATGGTAATGTTGTATTTATTACTCACTTATTTTTAGATTTAAGCAATAAATATGATCGTTAGAAAACTTAGTTAAGAAGTTATGTTTGGGACTACTTTCATCTCAAAAATCCGTATCCTCCTAGGAGGGTACAGAGCTCCGTATCCTACTCAGTAGCGCTTAGTATGGAGACTCCGTATTAGGTGGGTAATAAATGTGGAGAATAGTGTCCTTCATTGCAGATTCAACAATTTCTGAACGGATAATTTCATTTATGGAAATTGATAGGCATATGTTATGATGGGTGTTGGTAGATGGTGAATGTGTGTAGGCCTCTTGCCGTAGTGACAGATTATGTACAGGCAACCTCACCAATATATGCCCTCCAGAACTAGGAGCAAATGGTTTGTTCATCATGAATGAATGAGCGTGCAATTATAAATGAATAAGAATAAAAAGTTTGGGTTACATTCAGTCTATGGCTAGTTTTCTGTAACCTAATTAAACCCAGTCAACCTGCCATTTCTGCAACCACCTGAGTCTAGGATCCAAATCTATCAAGCACCACTGGGTCAATGATGTATTTCGGTCCCTAGTGATTGGTCATGGTCAGCTCAGCATGCCTCTAAGACCCTGAGACACTGGCACCCTGCTCCTTTTCCACTATCACAGTGAGTAGCATGCAGATAGTGAATGGATAGTTTTCTGGAAGCATGCTGGAAGTGTATATATATGCTCACTCTAACCTCTCGGTGATGTATATATAGCGCGTGCAAGCACGCTCTAATAAAGAAGAAACTAACAAGTTTTGGTCAAAATCGTCGTTCTCCACGAGTTAAATGTGATGTGATATGAACGAGGCGAGAGCTGAATGAATATCACATAGCATTTAAACGAGTTGGAGAATTACTTCTTTGACCAAAACGAGTTGCTTTCTGTATTTATCCCACCCCTGTACACACTAAGGGAATGGACAACACACAGGACATAGACCATGGGGAACAGACTGCAATTTTTGTAGGGCCATGGAGAGCGAGTTCTCAATGTTAAGCATATTAACATTTATTCCATTGGTGAGATAAATGACTTAACTCCCTAATATTGCCCCGGGTAAGTAAGGAAACGCCCTCGACTGGCTGGCCGTACCTCGGCCGCCTGTCCCCCGATGAACCACCGTTTTCCGATTTCTAATTAGAGAAACTGAATATAATTACACATGTACATTCAGAAATATCTGAAATTTCCATTTCTGGCATAGGATTTCCGATTTTAGGATTGCCTGTAGCTATTGCCAGTGGAGGTCTGTTCATATAATTATTGGCCGAAGCTGGAGGCAATCGCTACAGGTTTGTTCACTCTGTCACTCTTAATTACTTATTAAGCGGTCGATTCGCAGCCTGTTACCAAATGTTGGTGGTCATTCACTACGCCACAGTGTGCCCGAACATTATTAATACTCCACCCTTAGCAGCTAGCAGTATTTCATAGCACAGGTATGTATTACTAAGCGAAAACGTAGTTAGCTAGTGAGCCTGTACCGATTGCCATTCGAGGTCTTTTCTCCCATAAAATATGTCCCGACACCAGAGGCTGAGAGACTTATTTCATTGGACAAAAAGACCGATAACAGAATCGCTACGTGTTCACTCACTCCGTCATTTTAAGTACTTGTAAATTACACTATGGGTGCAGTTCGAGCCCGAACATTATCAATACGGTACCCCTAGCAGCGGGTAGTATTTCATAGACGTTCGGCCATAGGTGTATAATGATTGTGTAACTTCCTCTTTCACTCTCCCTGTTAGAATAGCAACGTTAGAAAAAAATCACTTTGTTAGCGATAGGGATAAATCAACTGTCGTGTTTACGCTCAATCCATAAGTGTATAATAATACAAGTTTCCTTGCCGCGAATTAGCTCAGAATTACACGGTACTCCCATAACCTTGACTGGGGCTATAGCGTTAGTCAATAACAGCTAACTGTTCACGGAGTGATAGTTGCCGGGGGATGGTTGGGAAACCACTTAAAGTTGTCCGTTCTCCGCCCGTGGCAGTGACACGCAGCTCTGTTGGACATACTGCCCCTCGACCTTGTCAGGCTTTATTACGGTTGTTGTGCTGGTCTATCTCATAACATGTTGATAGTGTTTACATTATGGAAATTGGCCTCCACATGCTGGTGTTGGCTCAACACCAAGAAAAACACGTATAATACCGGTCTCACTCACCTTCACTTGTTCGCAAGTGATCGGGAATTCGCGTCAAACATGTACTCAGCTCAATATCAACTTAAAGACAAATGCTGGTAGTTGTGTGATTTCTAAATTCTATTGAGATTTGGAAATAACTCAGGATCATATAAGTTCCATATATCAGCAAATAGAAAATGCAAAAATAAAATGGCATGTCACCATGCTAATTTCTATGGCAGGGCCATCTGAAAATATAAGTGCTAACTATTGGTTTCTATGGGAAAATGCAATATTTTTACTTTGTTGCTAAATGACACTGATGTTCTAATGCTATCTTCAAATAATTATGTCACCATGCTAATTTCTATGGGAAGGCCGTCTGAAAAAGGTAAGTACTTATCTATTGGTGTCTATGAGAAACTGCTATATTTTCATGGCACCAGATGGCCGCACCAGTGTTAAACCATGGGGGGGTTTCTATACCTTCCCGCATTTGTCTTTAACGTAAGAGCATTCATGTATATATACTATATACCTATGGGCGAATGTCTCATTTTTACTGACCAGGAGAACAGATTCCGTTCGTCACTGAGTGACGAAAGAATAAGCAAACGTCCCTCCGTACCACGTGACCACTCCTACTATTTAGTGAGTTGTAGAATGGAAGTTTTAATAATTTCTAGGTATATAATAATAAAGAGACACAGTGAGTGTGACTGAATGGAATCTGTTCAGAGATATTTTGATCAAAAATACTCACACTAATTATGTCTCTATATATTATGCACCTAATGTCCATAGAAAACACATAGGGAGTGTTTATGGACAATTATAAACAATTATATGATATTTTGTGGCTTTTCTTGATAGCATTTTCCTAGTTACAACCAATTAATCTAAGCAGTGGACCATGTGTATATCGCACAAGTACAGGTGTATTAAATATATATATATATATATATATATATATATATATATATATATATATATATATATATATATATATATACACATGTATATATATATATATATAATAGACAGACACATATATGGTCATGTTCCTGTGCCCTGACCATTTGATGCTGCTGTCTATAAACGTAATACATCAGCCTGAACCTTTCTAACTAGGAACGAATGGTATGTTCATCATTGATGAATGAGCGTGGACTCGCTAACTAGCATTCAACAGGTTTGGGTTATATTCAATCTTTGGGTCATTTTCTGTAACACACTTGCAGCCAGTCAACTAGCCATTCCTATAACTGCCTTTCAGGGATCCAACCATATAAAGCACCAGTGAGGTATTTCGGTCTCTAGTGATTAGTCATGGACAGCTGGGAACAACTCTGAGACACTGCACCTCTGCAACTTTCCCAGTGTCACAGTGTTGGCACACAGATATTGAAGGGATAGTTTTTGTATCAAGCTCAAGGTCTATATGACCTCTCCAAGACCTAGGCAACGTATGGGAGCGGGTGAACTACGCTAAATAACAGATAGTCTGGAAATTCATTTCTTTCTCATACCTAAGGGTGCACTCGTTTCTCAAACACAACTCCACGAAATCTAAATCTTAATATCTAGAGCAGTAAGTGCTATTGTGGTTTTGGTAGGAGAGGGGCCCTTAATTCCCAAGAAAATATATCTGCACGTAAAGAAATCCCAGAATAAGAAAATATCTGTATTGGAAGTATGTTTCAACAGGCCCAATTATCTCATTCTCCTTTCGTAGGAAAACAAAAACCAAAGGAAACAATTACAGCATAAATAATGAATTACAGGTAGATCGATGTTACACAAACAGAATTATTGTCGAGAAGTAAGTAATTGGATTTTTACTGGAATCTAAGGTGAAATTGAAAGGCCGTGGGAGACATGTGAATTATCTAGCTTCCTGGCCCTTTTCCGAAGAAGATAGCACATCCCCAGGCCATTTGAATGAATAAAGATACAAAATGCCCTTAATGTGTAGTCCCTCAGGGTTCTCGAGTCTTTGAAGACTGCTCCTTAATAATTGACAAATATGTAGGCGTTAAGATTTTAAATCTATGACCTAGTCGTCATACAATATTTGGTAATTCACAGAATAGAAAGTTAGTCTAGGAACAATCATGAGGAAGGGGTTGTATATTTTAGTGTAGTGTATAACCACTGCATGAGAACTGCTATTGGGACGAAGAACAATAAAGACTGTCAGTCGATGTATCATACCAGCAATGTAACATAAGACTAAGGTATCAATGGATTATACATACACAATATTTATCCTACCCTTAATAAAAAACGGTTCATAGGCATAACATAGGGAAACTTTATGCGGCATGCCATGCCATAAAGTGCGATTTATGCCTCTAGGGGCATAAAATAATCGATCAATCAGCGACCAGATTGTGAGCTGCTCCGAAAGAAGTTCCGGTTGGACTTCGGTTGGTCGTTTAATCGATATTTATATTTTAGTAATCCAAAAGCGTAGAGACGGGGTAGGATAAATACGAAACCCAAGTCGAGTTAGACTTGTCAGTGTCTATGCCACTTTGGTCCAGTCTGTTCCTCACTACGCTCAGCTAACGCTTCGCGTAGTGATACACGACCTTCCCGTCGTGGCATAAACACTGACAAGTCTAACTCTCGTTCAGTTTCTACTAAGTATTACCATAATTAACTGACGGAGATAACACGACAGTCGCCGACATTAAATGGTCAATCGATGTCCGGTGTACAACTCGATTCAGAGCATAACTCACAGATCATCAACGATTTCCACCGACTTTAAATGTCATTTCTAATTGCATTAACTGGTAGCGTTGATCGTCTCCGGGGGCGGTGTCCATTAAACCTGCGTAGGTCACGGCATCCCATTTAGACTCCTCACCAAATAACGGGCGAAAGGCCACCATTTGAATGGTAGCGCCTGACATTATTTGAATGGTAAAAGAGAAGCACAAACTTCCTTCGCATTTACGTTCAAATGTCCTTACAAAAACATCGTTTGCTCTGCCAAGACAAATCACTTCAGGATGACTCCGCCATCATATCCGACTTCTTTATCTCATTGGTGATGTTGTTCGATAAAAAGTCCCTCTCGTATATTCTGAAGTAGATACCGTCCTTGATTGTTTGTATGTTCAACGGTAACACGTCCCAGATCTTATATCCCAGATACAGAGGTGAGCGGCTGTATTTCTCCAGTGTCGGCCTATCAATATTCAAAACCGTTTTACCTTAATACCTTGTTTCTCTTGATGGCGCTTTACATGAGTAGGCTCATCTGACCATAGGTGTACTTGCATCTTTAGTTTTACTATCCACCCAATTCAAAGTTTCCATAGAAAACACATGGGGAGCGTGTATCTACATACCCGGAGCATACAGGTACGTTGTATGCTCCGGGCTGCAAAACCCGGTTTATATTAATACGGAAGTCCGTAAGAAAAATATAGTGTGTACCTAAAATGAGCTAATATGGGTACCCCACTTGTCAGGAAAAAGTGGATAATAAATACAATATAGACTGGTTTCAGATTAAAGCAGCTGTATGCTTCTCGGAGTTGCCTCTGCGCAATATCCTTGCATGCGCTTGGACATTACTACGCGTTTACCCCTCGGAGCGTACGATTGCTTGTATCTGAAACCAGTCATGTTTATTATTCGTCTAGTACATAGTGTCCATAGGAAACAGATGGGCAGCGTGTATCTACATACCCGGAGAATACAGATATGTTGTAGTGTGTACCTAAATGAACTAATATCGGTACGTCACTTGTCAGGAAAAGGTAAATAAATGCAACATACGCTGGTTTCATATTAAGGCGGTTGTATAGGGCACAGAGTGATTGTTAGTACTACCATCATCCGCTAGGCAATTATAAGATAGCGCCACTGTAGTCCGGGGGTAACCATTGCTATCAGTTGTTAAAATCTATAGATAATATTGAGTCATGGCTAAAATTCCTCCATGGCAAGCCACAAAAAATATATGCTGGTTTCTCCATCGTCCACCAGGAAATTTTAAAATAGCGCCACTCTAGTTGGAGGGGGGGGGCAACCATTATTATTTGCTGTCATAACCTAAAGATAAACGTGAGACGATGCTAAACCCCTTTTATGGCAAACCCCATAACAGCACCCCAAATTCTCAATAAAATCCATTGATAACTGGACTTGACACCTGGTGTTTTGCTTGACAACTGAACTTGATACCTGGTGTTTTGCTTAGCGTCGGGGGCAAGATTTCTTTTTTATTTATGGTAATACTTAGTAGAAACTGAACGAGAGGTAGACTTGTTAATGTTTATGCCACGACGGGAAGGTCGTGTATTACTTCGCGAAGCATTAGCTGATTGCCGCTTCCATAACAGAATAGCTATGTGCGCTATACCTGAGATGTACTATTTACTGCTGGTTCGTATGTGAGTTATTACCAGGTATCTAATGTACAATACATATAAATACCCCGGTTCATGTATTGTGTTGCTGTCAGGTACTGCAGTGAATGAGTCCCCGGCCACGACCCTGTGCCTTTCCCCATTCTGAATACCCAGCACAATGGAAACTATTGGCAAGCCCTGCACAAAGCAGTAGTGTCAGCGAATATTTCAAAATGGGTATTTTTAACACGAACTATGCTCTCTGGAGTGTGTCTTCGGTTTTTCCTGGGAGGTGTTTTTTTTTCAAATAAGAACGATATTGGATAAACGATTACGATTGGGAAAAATCTTAGGCGATCACGGTCAGAGTGTCAGTACGTTTCTTAGATGTGGTCCTCAGAATTCGCTGACATCTTTTACTGTTTTTATCGTTCACTTTTCCCGATCTTAGTGGAAGATATTTTGTTATGAAAGATTGAACCCACCTAAAGTATACAGCCTTCCCGTAGAGATCTTACTTCCTGATCGTCTTGTAGGACTGTCCTCCATAAAGACTGATCACTTTAGCTAGCGAGAATTCAATAATGACCAAGATAAGTTCGACGCTTTTTAGAGCGTGTTTGCATGACCTATTGGCATCGCCTAAAGGTTAAAATGGTCACATTGAACTTCCAGCATGCTTCCAGAAAACTATCCCTTCACTATCTGTATACTATTCACTGTGATAGTAAGAACAGAGCAGGGAGCCAGTGTCTCAAGATCTCAGAGGCATGCCCAGCTGGCCATGACCAATCACTCAAGACCAAAAGACCCACTGGTACTTGATATGTTTGGATCCAAAACTCCTATATCCTAGAAAGGGCAAGTTGACAGGATGCAAGTGGGTTACAGAAAACTATCCATTGACTGAATGTAACCCAAACCTTCACTTCTTATTCATTTATAATACACGCTCATTCTTCAATACCATTTGCTCCTAGTATCGTTCATAGTTCTAAAAACACCTCCCTGATACTACAAACGTTGTCTCTCATTGAGACTCAGAGGTCACAGTGTTGTGGAGCGGTGAAGGCTGAAGGAGACCTTCATTTGTTTGTTACCTCTCGTTAACGTTCACTAACTGCCCGCTGGAGACCGATCCCAGTCCTCACTGTGGCAGGAAGAGCCGGTTAACATTTACACAAAGTTCACCATCACTCCCGAGTAATGTCAAAATCAGAAAAGGAACCACACAGCAAGTGCTGCTGTAAATACCCGCTCAGATCATCGCTTGTCAGCCATTAAAAAGTCTAACCAACTTCTACTTTACTCTCCAGTCTGCATATGATTGTAGGATTTCAATATATTTTTCATTTTCTCCCTTATTTTACTGTTTATTATATGTAGTAAGGATCTTGGATTCAAACAATATTTAGAGAGATATTTCCACACACGAGAGAAACATCAATAGTTAAACTTTCTACCCTAAACATTAGAAATCATGTTAATTCTATCTATATCTTGCTTATTCTCATCAACGATTATTGTTTTGTGATTCTCTTTTATGGCACATATCCCATCACCCTGTTTATATGGTATGATCCTTTATCTCACCCCTTGTATTTTCCCCATAGACTTAAGATTGGGAACTCGTATTCAACGCCTATTGAGTATTTATGAATAATACTTAACGGGGGGTAATGTCACAAAGGTTAGCCCATTAGTCAATGCAAAGGGTGAGATAAATTCATAAACCAATTGAAGTTTACAGTCAGAGCTCGATCTCATCTCATTTGAATCGCTACGTAATTCACGCTGCTTCACCTTGTGAATTACTACGTGATTCAAACTCGATGAGGTACGAGCCCTGCCCCTATACTTTCTAAAGTTTTCATCGGCCAATGGAAACGCGCCTATGGTTTGATGGCCCGGACCCAGGACCTTCCGACCAGACTATCATCCTGTCCAAATTATCTTACGGTTCATCTCGTTTTTACCCAACGTGTTTCTTGCCATTGGTCCTCAGACTCTAGTGATGCATCTTCCGTTTTCACCTGTTCTACATCTCATTGTGGGCCTTCTTGATATAATCTCCAGGTTATTGTGTGGTTTGGAAAAATAGCAGCAGTCACAGTGAGCTCAGATCTATGGGAGGAGGCGTCAGGAAGGCCTTGTGGTGTAGGGTGAAGGGTGGTCGTGCGATTCACAGTCCCATACTTTACCTATACGGCATATAGCCTATGATCTATGGGCGCCGCCATGACGCCCCCCGAGTAGGTGTTCTTCACTAAAGGAGGTGAAAAAATAGCTGTTCTTCACTAATAGAGGTACAAAAGAAGTGAGTGATAATTGGGAAATGTCACTTTTCTTGCCTTGCTCACATATGTAAATAAAGTGTTCCATGTGAAAAACATCATGTCCTGGGTTTAAGCATTATATCTTCCTGCGCTGGGATCGGTGTAGAGAGTCAAAGGAACCTTGGTAAAACATTGAAAGGCAGCTGAACTTCGTAAGAACAAAGAGCCAGAATACAGGTTCTGTCCCCCGACCACCTAGTGACTGCTTTATGAACTAACAATGGCTCTGTGCCCTATAGAGGGGGCGTCCACCAACCACTGCAAGGCTACGACAATGGGTTCCCGATAAGGTCCACGACTGGCCTACGATTGGAGGCCTTGTCGTGGGTGCTGGACTCAATTTCCCGACAAGAGTCTACGACAAGGCCACGACAAGGCCACAATTGGAAGTTTGTTGGGAGCCTTCCGACAAGGCTTCGACAATATCGAACATGTTCTATTTTTTCCAACGACTGGACCCTTGGTGTGGAGTGTCATGGCATGTTGGGAGCGTGTCACAGAGGTCCATGATAGTAAATTTTGGTAGAGGATGCACTTCCCAACACGCCCCAACAATGCTATCGTAAAGCCCCCCTTCTTACGACAAGGCCACGACAAGCGCTGATTGGAACTTTCTTGTCGCCACTTGTCGTAGCCTTGTCGTGGTTGGTGGACGCCCGCCTATACGCTACCCCTTCCCCATAATCCCGCGTACCAGTATTTCATACGAATACTTGAGAACTTGTCCCGAAACGAAGTCACCCCGTTTATGCAATTCGCCCCCGAAGTCTCCCCAACGCCCATGGAGTATTTGAATCCGTATACCACAATTATGGTTTTTATACAATATGCCGTGGTTTGCTGAGTCCCCAGACATTGTCGATCGGGACTTAGTCTACGATGGACAATAAATACCTCTGAAGGTGGCAAGTAATCAGCACTGTAGTATCAGCTGTCAATCTCTAGAAGGGAACCGTTTCGATTTTCGATTTGAAACAGAATTGCGACGGAAAAGATCTCAATATTCATTCTGTTTCTCCACAAAATTGTGACACCAAAATATCGATCTGAGTCCCGTGCAGGATGATTCGTTTCATTGCCAAAAAATCACTACAATTCGGGGCTAATAACATATAGTATATGTATATATATATATTGTATATATATATATATATATATATATATATATATATTGCCATCGGGGGGAGAGACACCCTTTAAACCGTGTCGTTTTTGTGTAGGAGGGTTTCTTCCCCGTTCAGGTTCTCACGGCCCTGCGTGTATCAGAGTTAACTCGCCTCTCTACCTTACACCTCCACTGAACCTTAATGAATGCACATCACTCTCCCCTCACTTCACCTGTCAGGGGGTGTGCTTGTCAGTGTTGTAAATATGTTCTGCACCCGGTAGCGTCAAATCAACCTGTATCTGTGGTATTTACAAAGAGCAGAATGTGGTGTTTCCACCAGATGACTCTCTCGAACTGCGTATATATATAGATAAACAATGGAGAGGTTGGCGCGAAGTAAAACACGAGGGCTAGCGAGTGTATTATTATAATTTCAACCTCGAGTGTACATAGACAATAAACGATGGTTTTGTGGACAGGCAGCTGTAAACCACGAGAGGGTTGACGAGTAGTAATACACGAGCGATAGCGAGTGTGTTACGACATCAACAGCGAGTGGCTTACAGAGCCTGTTCGCATAACCATCGTTTGTTGTATAAAGATTATTATTCATCTTCTCAAGTAAATCTAACCCAGTAATTACATCATCATAGGGTATAATAATAGGGACTATTTCTTTGCTCTATAGTACAAGGGGACTACTTTCCCATATACCATGTCCTTGAGGTCGTATACCACAGGTTTGAATCCGTTTACCGCAGTATGGTATCTGGCAGGTTATATATATATATATTTTTTTTTTATTATCATTTTTTAATAATTTATTCATACTGGCAGTTACAAAGACAGTCTGCCTGGGGGCAGGTTTTATGTGTCTTTCATACCACACATACAACATAGTATAACGGTATAACAATACTGGTCATCAGGGATTAGATTGAAAGTATGAGGTAATGGAATAGGTCGTGGTTTACTGAGTCTCAGTATATTTTCAATGGGGTCTTTGTATACGATGGATGATAACCCCGTGTAACAGTTCCCACCCACACTTAAGTACTTACTATCTCAATCTAGAAATCTAGTGCATCATCAGGATTTACTGCAAATATGTCATCCTGGCGAAAAAATAATAAATAAATAAAAACTCTCCAGAGAGCTGTCTCCAGGTGGTTACACCCGTAGGAGGATCCACATTCCTGAGGCAGACATGTGCCCACCATCTCTAATTAGGTCATGACCTAATTAGCCCCAGTGCACTGAACCGTAGATCCCTCAGTCTGAAAGCCTCTATTCACATCTCCACAGTATAAGCAGGTTAATTGTTAACCTTCTTCGGTGATGCTTCAAAAGAGGAAATATGCTATAGAGGAAACCTATGAAAGTTTAGGGTGAGAGCTCGTATCTCATCGAGTTGGAATCTTATAGTAATTCACAAGGCGAAGCAACTTGAATTACTTTGCAAATATCTAGGTTGCCATGCCTCTGCATGGTGCAAGCCGGAATGCTTGCGTGGAAGCATAACTAAAACGACCGGGTGGGGAGTTAACTCAGTGGTAAAGAGCACTGGATTCGTAATTCCAAGGTTTTCAGACTATTATCTCACCCCTGGTATTTTTTTCTCCATAGACCTAACATTGGAAACTCATATCTAACGACCATTAGATATTTAGGAAAAATATCCAATGGGGGATTATGTCATAAATGATAGCCCATAAGTCAATGTTAAGGGTGAGATAAATTCAGAAACCCATTCAAGTTTAGTATCAGAGCTCGATCCCATCTCATTTGAATTGCTACATAATTCACGCGGCTTCGCCTTGTGAATTACTACATGATTCAAACTTGATGGAATATGAGCTCAGACCCTAAACTCTCATAGGTTTCCTCTATAAATTCTAAAATTATTCCTATTGGTAGACTTGCACCAGGGGTGAGATAAAGACACCGCGCAAAAACCACCAGTTTATATATGTATACACCCGGCGTATATATGTATGATTTTGCGTATACAAGGTAGTCCTATTTCTGTTGTGTATACGCCTCATCTATAGACGTGTAAAATGTATACATGTATACATGTCCTGCACACGATATTTCTCTTCATATACGCTTTGCGGCAAATACAGCCATTACGCTGACATATAGAAGAGGAAACGTGTCAATATACAGCCAATACTATGGAGAAACCAAACAAGAGTTAGTCGCGTTGTTGTTTATCGCACGATGGCAAGATCGCGTATTACTGCGCAAGGTAAAGCCGAGAGCAGTAATATGCGATCTTGCCAGAGTGCGATGAACAATAACACCACTAACTCGAATTTTGTTAAGAATTTATCCTACCCCGTCCGTCTAAGTTACTTCTACATTAACAAATGACATCATTTGTCAAGTGTATCCCACTAAAGCGATATTTTTCATTTTTCTGAACTCCAGACTGAATACAGTGACGCAATGTTAAACCCATGGAGTTTTTAATTATGGGTAGGATAAACGCTCTTACGCGATGGCATATATATATGAATAAACTGGTGGTTTCCGCGCAGTGAGACCTGAGCATGTCTAGCTCTCGGGTGACTTCCGCACCCCTCCTGGGGCATTGCCCGCTGCCCCCGGTACACCTGATATAATGCACACGTTAACATAACACGCGTCTAAGCACGCGTGTCCACAGGGCGTTAATTTCACCAAGGTCCAGATGAATCAGTTGATCTGTGGTTGAACCCAGCATCCTCCTTCTATTGGCAACACTAGCGGGTGAAAAGATAAGTATACCGTCTCGATTAAATGTGGATGGGAATGAAGTATCGTAATTGAAACCAAAGCCCTGGACACAGGTCGCAGCCATATCAGGCTTTATCACATCCCTGGTATTTATTCCCCGTAGACTTGACGTTTGGAACTCGTATCCAACGCCAATGGAGTATTTAGGAAAAATATCCAATGGGGGATTATGTCACAACTGATAGCCTTTAGTCAATGTCAAGGGTGAGATGAATTCCTAAACCCATTCAAGTACATGTATACAGTCAGAGCTCAATCCTATCATGTTTGAATCGCTACGTAATTCACGCGGCTTCGCCTTGTGAATTACTACGCGATTCAAACTCGATGGGATACGAGCTCAGATCCTAAACTCTCATAGGTTTCCTCTATATTATCTCACCCCTGATATTTGTTCGTTGGAAGCTCGTATCCAACGCCCATTGAGTATTTAGGAAAAATTCTCGGTGGGGAATTATGTCACAAATGTTAGCCCATAAGGCAATTTGTTATTGTAAATATGTTGGTAATCATTATGTTAACACATTTATTGCTCGTAAACCCACTAGTTGGGTAATGGATCGCACTGGATTGAATGAGCTGGAGAAGGTGGAAGATAGGTGCTAGTCACCAAACCTGAACTCCAGGGTAAATAAAAACCTTAAAAAAAGATTGAAGGGTAAGATAAATTCAGAAACCCATTCAAGTTTAGGGTCAGAGCTCGATCCCATCCGATTTGAATCGCTACATAATTCACTCGGCTTTGCCTTGTGAATTACTACGCTATTCAATCTCCATGGGATACGATCTCCTTCACAGGTTTCCTCTATAGGAGGTACTATAGGCTCGAGTAGTACCTATATCCACGGTTCTCTTGGCTTTGATACTGTCTTCAATGTGTATACTCTTAAGGAATAGTTGTTACATATGGTAAATCTCTGCGAAATGCGGAGGGAGAATATTTTGTTTGCTATGACTGCTCGTATTGTTATATATTTGTTCAGTAAACCCGTATAAAACACTGGTATTTTACCTGCAAGCTGCCATGGGGGTGTTCATATATATATGCTGGTGCTACATGAATACCTGGTGTTTAAAGTCAGGCTTACCCGTAAAACGCATATAGACAAAGCGGGTTAAGATGAACCACCAACTGTGCCTCCATTCTGTTCGGACTAAGAGGTTGGTCGGGTTAAGTCCAATGCACATCTAGCGATTCGGGGTTGAACAATTAGTTCCCAAATCGTATAGTTGTCGGTAAACTTGTCCCAGGCAAATTACGTAACCCGTCGCTTGACTGGCCAGGGGTATTTCCAATGTTCCGTTGTTGCTGACTGGATTTATCAATATCTCGATAAACTTTTGGTGAGCGATATAGGAACATCGACCAACAACTCGTCAGTGACAGAAAACAACTCAAGGGGGGCCAATAATCGTTGGCTGACCCTTGCCTAGCTGTTCCACATCTACCGACTACTGCTGACTCTGTTAGCATGCCTCACCTGAGATAATGTTCCGAAATCGGTAGTCGTGTATTATAGAAAGACATGGTTAGTGTTACTGAATGGAATCTGTTCAGAGATATTTTGATCAAAAATACTCACCGAATTCGAAGAATGAGGTGAGTATTTTTGATCAAAATATCGAGGAACAGATGTAATTCAGACACACTCACTATGTCTTTTTATTACTATATGCCGAAATTCGATTAAAATGCCATTTATGTACTTCAGTTATCAACCTATTTCAACCTCCGAAATAAGCAAGGCAGGTATGAATCACCGAACATTCACCTTGATGGATAGTTCACGGGTGATCACGTGGTACGGTGTGGCGTAAAAATATTTTACGCCACGGTGCGGCCGAACGGTGTCTTTTCTCCTATTGCGTAAAAGTGAGACATTCGTGCACCGGTATATAGTAATGTACTTTAAATCACAGTACATGTATCTGCTATGTGCGCTTCAAACCAAATACTTTGGTTCCATTTAAGTTTTGAAAGCAAATCCACCTACTAAGAAATATTAGTAGCCTAAGGAGTTGACAATAAGACCTAGCTTTATGTTCATTATATTTGTGGACGAAACGAAATAACAAAATGTTGAATTGTGTTCGAGAGTACAAGGTCTCCAAACAGTGCAGACAATCTGGGTGGAGAGTCAAAGACATTTGCAGCTACTGGTTCAAGGTGGCCATGGCTGTAACTCGACCAGAGCTAAGGTAGTGTAGCTCTGGCGGCCAGTTAGTCTGTTTACAGACCGCGCCGCCTAAGGCTATCGGTCTGTAAGGGTCTAACAGAGCACAGCTCCCATTTGCCAGTTCCCTAGGCACTGATTGGAGAAAGGAATTTCTTGATTGGCTGTTCTTATTTGAAAGCAAACCCAAGCCTGAGAATACCATTCTGGCACTATTCTGGGAATCATTATAGCTCCCCAAGCTGATTTATTTGGTTACTGGCAAATCAATCAGGGCAGCTTAGTACCAGTGGAGGCAGGAATCCCTGTCTCAAAATGGCAGCCCCTAACAGTCTTACTTTGTACTAGAGTCTAGCGGCCAGTGTAATGTCGTGGAGCTCTGGTGGCCAGTGTAGGTTAAAACCACCTGACCGTTTCCCCGTGTCCCCGCCAGAGGTCACTACGGGTCACGTGGTCTGTTGTGACTGAGCACACATAGCCCGACGGTAAGGCCGTGTATACACGGCAGGTAGTCTGGTTATACAGAGAGAGACCCACTGACAGGGAACTCTGAAAACTTGAGGCTTGTTTCCATCGGCCGATTTCCCATCACCAATCTACAGTCAGGAACCACCGACGGACTTTCTGCACTGCTGACCCGAAATCGGTCAATGGAAACGACGCAGCTCGTGAAATGATCCACGACTTTTTCTGCTTAGATTATGCAATGTGGCACCACCTACCACTAAGTGAAAGCTTGGTCACTGAGTGAAAACTACTACCCTCATCGACTTTTCGATACCACCGACAGACTTTCTGGGTAACTCAAAAAATCTGCGCCGTTTTTCGTTGGTCAATGGAAACAGGCCTATATAGAGACAGATTCACATAAAGGAAACTCTGCATACTTAACCCTTTCCTTACTTCTTTAGTGCAGGCCTATGTTACATTTGTTGAGAAAATTTATTCTTTTCCAACATAGCTAAAGTTGTCTGTCAATGTTTCCGTGGTGATAACTATAGAATTAGTTATCGATTATCACTATTGAGACATTTTATATAATATCTGAAATGATTATAAAAATCCATGTTGAATCAACTGAGATAAATGACATTTTGATAAAAAATAGAAAATGATGTCTTGAGGCATCATTTGCACTAGCTGCTGGAGTACCCTGAGGCATCATTGGTTAAGATATGGTTAAGTGGGGCACCCACCGCTTGTGACATGGCTTCGACATAGCTACAATATGGCTATGAATCAAACGTACTGCATCATTGCTTTGTCAGAATGTTGACAAGTTTGGTTTCACAGAATGTCAGAGTACAAACTAAATTACCGAATACTCACTCTATAAACACGCTTAAACAATGGCAATTCCTTTACTCGTTCACTCACTGATACAGCCACTCACATAGACTGGCCTCAGTACCTGTATCCTACCCCTCCATCCCTTCTGAGTGACACAGGGACCGGTCTCATCCGTAATCGGCCGTGTAGACCGGCGCGATATTGCACCACACTCCCCAAGCAGAGGTCTGGCTACTGGTCAGGATATCTGCTTGGAGATTGATACTCTCTCACTTTGATCTCAATCGAGACATAGTCAGGAGTAGGCGAAATGTATTGCTATGACAACACAGGCAGGCAGGGAACTGGAGGAGGGGAGGGGGAGGGGTAGAGGGAGGTGTAGGGTTACAGGGAGTGGATTGGGGTGATAAACAGGAGATTCTGGTCAGAGTGGACAAGTCTTTGATTCATGGGCCAGAGAAGGACACATGCTATAATGAATTGTATTCCGATTTTCTTTAATCATTTAATGAATGTTCAAAGACTTGAGAAAGGCTACCACTCACTCACTCCCAGTCCCATTACCTTCATTAACCCACACCAGTTGTGACAACTATGATTCATATTGGCTGCTGGGTTGATGGCATGCCAGGATGCAGGCTTTACACATGGGTTATTGGGGTAATGACATGATCACCCTCAGTAACCATTCCTTAAGACATGAGTCCTACTTCCCACCCACAAACATACCTGGATTTATCTCACCTCTGGTACAAGTTAAGCCATAGGAATAATGTTAGAAACAAATACTCAACGATCACCCCCGTAAAGTGACAATACTACGCCATGGCCATTGTGGAGTGAATGTGAGATTCCCTATTAACCAACTGGATTTGCGAAGTAATTTGGATTATTCTGATATTGTGATATTGCTATTTAATGTCAGTGATTCAATGTCAGATGGTTTAGAATTATAGTTTGTTTTTGAGAAACAATCGATATGATTTTTCTTAAAGTAGTTATACTTCGTCCGGGAGGTTATATTCTTTATCTCAACCCTGTTATTTTCCCCCTCATAGACTTAACATTGGGAACTCGTACTCAACGCCCATGGAGTTTTTTAACAAAATATCCAATGGGTGATATCAAAAACATTAGCCAAGTAGTCGTGATAGGGGTGAGATGGAATCTGAACCGCGCTCGACCCATACCCACTGAAAATATACCATTCATTTTGGGATACTACATAATCTCACTCGGCAAAGCAAATTGAGATTACTCCGCAAACAAAATTCATGGCATATTTTCAGGGGCTCTGGGTTGCGATGCAAATCCTACTTCTAATATCTCAGTATTAATAAAGAGGCTGATGACTGTTTGGTCTGTGTTCCCATTCCCCATCGAGTTTGGAGCACGCAGTAATATGAACGAGGCGATAGCTGATTGAATGTTCCAAAGTTCTCAAAACAAGATGGTGGATGGGGCCTCAGACCAAACACGAATATGTTTCTGATTTTATCTGGAGATGTGTATCTGTTTTTCACCCATTGAGTATGAGTTACCGTACTCGCTTGTTGAGTATGAGGTCCTGATGTAAAGTCTATGGACGTTTATACCAGGCTACGATAATATGGAGAAACCAAGCAAGAATTAGTCGTGTTCTTGTTTATCACAAGACGCAAGATCGCGTATTACTGCGAGAGGCGAAGCCAAGACTAGTAATACGCGATCTTGCCGGAGTGCGATGAACAATAACACGACTAACTCGAGTTTGGTTTAGAATTTATAAATTACTTCTACATTAACAGATGACGTCATTTGTCAAGTGTATCCCACTAGAGCAATATTTTATTTCTGAACTCCAGACCGAATACAGTGACCCAATGTTAAGCCTATGGAGTTTTTATTAGGGGTAGGATAAAGGAACAGAATACTTGACACGTGCAAGGCTCCCATTACAAGTCTATAATACATCATGGGAACATTTCACAGGTCACGTATTTCTATAAGGCATGTCCCACGTGTTTCTATAAAGCATATCAGGTGTTTCTATCCTACGATCAATGTGAGAGAGAATTTGTTTCGGATGACTGACCACGTAATTGGTTTGCCTGAGCAGATTGCACGGTCCACTAGACACAGTCTGGAGGAAGAACAGACGGACATTTCACCTATACATGAACCCAACATGGGTCCCGCAGTTATACTGATGTCAGCTGACTGCAAAAACAAAGCCAAATATTTTATTTGGCCTTTGATGAAAGTTTTTAAAGGCAGTTATTCTTATTACTGTTATGTGTGCTTTCCCTTGTAACCTTGAAAAGACGCATTGGTTTTAATTCATCGGTATGTTCCATTATGGGGTTTAGACAAGAAATCTTATTGGTTTTAATTCAGTGACTGTAACTGATTCAAAGAAAGACCAGAAGGAGATGCAACAAGTGCAAGGGACTGCAATCAATACCCTATTCAGATTAATCAATTATAGTATTGATAACCTATAGAGAAACTAAGAGCAATACCATAGCTTTAGTTGAATCACAGCATAGTTATAGGTTACTATGGAGGGAACCTATGAAAGTTTAGGGTCAGAGCTTGTATCAATTCACAGCGATTCAAACGAGATGGGATCAAGCTCTGACCGTTAACTTGAATTGCTTTCTGAATTTATCTCACCCTTCACATTTACTAATGGGTTAATATTTGTGACATAATCCCCCATTTGGTATTTTTTCTAAATACTCAATGGGCGTTGGATACGAGTTCCCAATGTTAAGTCTATGGGGAAAAATACCAGCGGAGATATATATATATAAATATATATATATACATACATATAGCCAGCTAGGAGTAAGGCTGATAGCATGTGTAAAGGGTATTTAATATAATCCAACCTAGTTAGCATCCATCAAAAGATTTTGTAGTATCGGGAAAATAAAATAAAATTCATTGCTCTCCCCGATTACCAAATACTTCCCTGTTTCAGTTGAACAACTGCTAAACAAATAATCCTAACTCGACACACCGTTAAAAAGTTACTCCTGCAGGTATTTGGGTCAAGTGCAGCTAAGCCTTACTCATGGAGTAATGCAGGGTTCCCAGTGGCTCCTGTTAATTGTGCCGGATTTAAAGGAGCTGAGACCCCATCAGGTGTATGTATACATATATGTACACAATATTGACTGGTGTCAGATACAAGCGGTCGTCTGCTCAGAGAAGTTGACGACTAGTAATGGCCGACATCTCTGGAAACTCGAAGGGTATACTGCTTATGGTGTAGGAACACTAGAAGTAACTCTGGAGTAAGTTGTGCATTCTTGAGAGCCAAAGTGAACCCGATAAAACGGCAGATACCCGTGCTCAAAACACCATATCCGGAGGTCCGTAAGAACGAGGCTTAGTGCCAAAGCTAAGACCAGAATTCTGTGTTTGGCCTCATTTGTTAATATTGAAGTGTAGTCTACAACTATCGTCTCTGAATGAGTCTGTCTCGAAGCTAAGATGACAGTTGTTGAATATCTCAAAAATATGGACTTAAAAGATTAAAGAATGACACATATATAATGATGAATTATTTGAGCAGAATTATTTTTTCCTAAAGATATGGAGGGGATAGTAAACAAAAGTGGAACACATGGAACACTATGTAGATTTTAATGTATGCACTGCCTAAATTTAAGTTATTGATATTGAGAGACAAGAAATATAACACAACCCTAGGTTAAGCCCACAGTCTATCAAGTATCTGAGCTTTTACTCTGTAATGTGGGTAAATAACAAAAATGTCTCTTAATTTGATACGATTCACTTCAAATGTCGTCTGCAGAAAAAGTCGTAACTTGTGGCTAGTCGGTTCCTCTGTTGCACTTGAAAGTTGAAAGTCGCGTCTTCTGGAACCAGGGGCCCGTTTAATAATCTAGGATCGCACATGTGGACACTTTTCTGTATGCCATAGAGACACAGGAACGATGTGGGTCAACTTTATTCAACACTGTATGGATGACCTTATGGAAGGCCAAGACTGTCTTAGCGAACGGACTTGAATATCATTAAACGATAACCCCTGTACGATGTACAGAAAAGGGTCGTCATGTACGATCCTAGATTATTAAACGCGCCCCAGTTGGTCTTGTGTACGGTCAAACTCTACGATACAAATCGCGTCCTGTTATATTACCGTATGGCGTCCCGTATCGTAATCGTTAAATATGTCGTAAATCATAACTTCATAAAGTACGTTTCGGATCATGTGGTATTTACTCGCAAATTATGGCTGGTGTTTCTGTCGTTAATTCTAGTCCAAACAGCCACCTAAATCTGACCCAGTCGTAGCGTACTTGTAGCGTCCAGTCGCGTCGCATAGTGTGAACGGGGCTTCGCAAAGTGTTTACACAAAAACCCTGCCATGTTTACATAGTTCTCTACACTGGTCACCTTTACCTCAGTCGTAACCGCCCGTACAAGCAGGTCGTAGCCCACTTACAGCTTGTCAACTGGCATCACCTCATTAAAATCACGTGTCCGACAATTGTAATGATCCCCCACGGCTATAATAGACCGGAATGTGTCCAGACTCACTGTATGGGTCGCTGATTCTCCGCTTAGAGTTAGTGACTGTACTAATTATATAAAACAACCCGACCATGCTGTGAATAAATGACATTATTATCCGTCGTATACAAAGCCCCCATTGAAAATGTATGGGAACTCAGTAAACCACCACCTACTGTATAAAACCCGTCAGATACCATAACTGTGGTATATTGAGTCACATCTGTGGTATATGGCCTTCAAACCATGGTATACGGGAAAAATAGTCCCTTTTTCTATAGAGCAAAGAAATAGTTCCTCGTGTATTACTACGCGTCAACCTCTCGTGGTTTAGGCTGCCTGTCCACAAAACTATCGATTATTGTCTATATTTATAAATTCTCAATGGTATTGTGGACAGGCGGCCGTAAACCACTCGAGGTCGTCGTAATACATGAGCACTAGCGAGTGTATTACGACGTCAACCTCGAGTGGTTTACGGCCGCTTGTCCACAATACCATCGTATATTGCAATTTTTATCCATATTTTAAATAGATTAATCCCAGTAATTGCCATATTAAAGGGTATAATAATAGGGACTTTTTTATTTGCTCTATAGCACAAAGGGACTATTTTCCCATATACCATGGCTTTTAAGGCCGTATACCACAGATTTGAATCTGCATAACACAGTAATGGTATCTGACAGGTTTTATACAATGGGTAGTGGTGTACTGAGTCCCCATACATTTTCATCGAGGACTTTGTATGCAATGAATAATAAAAGCTACAAAACGAGATGGAGATTTAGATCCGCACCCAAGAAGGTGTTGAGCATGGTAGGTTGTTCTATATTTGTTATATCCCCAAAATTAATCAGAAATTACCGCAATTTACCTCACAACTAATGTTGTAGTTGATGCATACGGAACAGTGTTCCGTATTTTGCCGTACGGAACCCATCACCTTATAAATAACTATTATTTTCTGAAATGAAAATAAGAACCCGTCCATTTCACAGTTTTATTTTCACCGAACCGTTGGATTAAGTATTTTACACATGAATATATTGGTGGTTGATGTTCTGTAGATCAAACCCAATGTTTGAGTTTCCTCTTGTTGTATAGGTTCATGAGATTTGGTTGGATGATGCGGCGTGAAAGAGTAAAGTGTGTGTAGTTGTGCAGTTCGCACCACTGTATTGTATGTCTACGGGATGTGCCACCGAATGGCAGTCACACTTTGAACTGGGAGACTAATTTTACTTGTAAATTATGTGGCTTACTTGTCCGAGGTTTGACAGCCACTGGTGGGAACTGACAGCGGGCAGGTCGAGGAATAATACTTAGATTCAAGTAAGTACTACTGGAAAACTGGATGAGTTTTAATCTTGGCCACCATATCCCACAACTGGAGTTTGGCATAGTGACTTGATGAGGCGAAGCCGAGTGAAGTCCGGAGCCAAAACCCCAGGAGTGGCATGCGGTGGACACGATTAAAACGAATCAGGTTTTGATTTTATCCTATCCCATCTCCTCGTTTTTGAAATGTTACGTGATAACAATTCTGTATGCCACTAATGGCATATAAAACTCCATATAAAACTCAGCGTGGCATACGGAAACACAATGTTAAGACTATGTTTATATATATATACATATGGATGTATATATATATATATATATATTCATTTATATATACATAAACATATATGAATATATGTTTATGTATATATATATGGATGTTTATATATGTATACATATATATACATAATATATATAGATATACATATTTTTATATATGAATATACATTATATTCATAAACATACATACGGCCACACGCCACAAACATGTACGTCTCAAAGTGTCTAGAATTACACTTCCATTTACCATATATTTATTCACCTAGCATATTATTAAGTAGGCCAAAAAAAGGGTAGATTTAATCTCCATGGAGAGACCAACGAGAAGATGATTAGACCCTCCTGATAACATGTCTAATCGCTGTTATCTAGGAACATACATTGGTCATACCACTGGCTATTTTCTAGGTATTACTAGCGATAGTAAAAGTGGTCGTTATCACCTTATCACCCGGCTAAACTATCAAGATTTATATCGTCTGAATTGTAATAAATTGAGAATTATGATTGCGCCACTGCTGAAATTATGCCATAATCATGAAGCGATGTGGTAAGTCTTGTGGGCGAATACAACGTCTTCCGTGACATTCAGCATTTAGTTGACCTATCTAATATAATCTCGGTCTACCGATTACCTATTTGCTGTATGTACGACGCGGAAAGGGAAAGTACGGTCATAGTACTCAGATTCTGTGTAGTAGTGTATTGTGGTGTGTGTATTTTTTTAGTGTTGTGAATGACTTTTGTTCAATGGGTTCTACAGTATTCGGACAATATATATGTACTAAGAAAAAACTGGTGAGTGTTTCATATGTTTTCCCCGTATGCTTTCGAGTTTGGAGCGCTCAGGAATATGATCGAGGCGATAGCCGAGTGAATATGCCGAAGTGCTTCAAATGAGATGGCGAAAAGGGACACAGATCAAACACGAATATATGTTTCTGAATTTATCTAATCTGGAAAGTTTGTATGAGTTCGAAGCCTGTTGAGTACGAGTTACCGTACTGAGAAGGCTGTTGAGTACAAGTTACCGCACTGACAACCCTGTTAAGTACGAGTTATCGTACTTACAACCCTGTTGAGTACGAGTTACCGTTCTTACAAGCCTGTTGAGTACAAGTTACTGTACTGACAAGCCTGTTGAGTACGAGTTACCATACTTTCAAGCCTGTTGAGTACGAGTTACCGCGCTGACAAGCCTGTTGCGTATGAGAACGTTAAGCCTATGAACGTCCATACCAGGCTAAGATAAATACGAATAACTATAGTGTCAATGCACTATGTGCTTGGTTTCTGTGTGAGGACAAAAAAGATGCGCGTTAAATCAACGGTATTTATGAAGAAAAAAAAGAAACACCGCGCAAAATGACACCACGACGGGACACTCTTTAAACACGAACACAACTTTAGAAAGACGCCTTTGTGTGCACGAAAAACTTTACATCTTGAGAGACATTCTGAGAACAGGTGTCGCACTGGGATGTCGCGCTGGGATGTCGCACTAACACGTCGCGCTTGGATCTCAGGGGGGTAGTGGTGGGATGCGAGGCCGGCCGGGTGGTCGGCGGGGTTCGCTGCGGTTCCTGCTTACCTGTTGGGATCTCATCTCCGTTGTCGGCACTAAGGACGACTAGCGCCGATCCGAGCAGCAAACCCAGCAGGGCAAGGCAGGTGTAGCACCGCATGGTGTTCTCTGTATGTGGGTGTCCGGTCTGCGACTACGGGACAGCAGCAAGAACCCAACAACTTAGGTAATAACAGTAAAAACTCCTCCAGGTAGACTGCAGTGATTCCTCCTGCTCCTCCTCCCGTGGGACAGTGAGTGTGGTGGGTCTGGAGGGAGGGTAGTAGTACTCGCGCAGGCGATGCTGTGCCTCCCAGTGGTGGTAGTGGTGGTCGCAGTGGTGGTGGTAGACTTGCTCAAGTCTTTGATTATGAACATTCATTAAATGATTAAACACAATAAGAATAAAGTTCGACTTGCTTAAGTCTTTGATTATGAACATTCATTAAACGGTTAAACACAATGAGAATAAAGTCCGACTTGCTTTAGTCTTTGATTATGAACATTCATTAAACGATTAAACACAATAAGAATAAAGTTCGACTTGCTTAAGTCTTTGATTATGAACATTCATTAAATGATTAAACACAATAAGAATAGAGTACATTAAAGTATGTATCCTTCTATAACTAGCCCATGAATCAAAGACTTGTCCACTAGGAACCAAATATCCTGTTTATGGCCCCAATCCACTCCCTATAACCCTATACTTCCTCCAATCCCTCTCCCCTCCCCTCCTCCAGTTCCCTGTGTTGTCATAGCAATGAATTTCGCCTGCTCCTGACTCTGACTCAATTGAGATCAAAGTGAGAGGGTATCAACCTCCAAGCAGATATCCTGACCATTAGCCAGGATATAAGTATGGGAAGTGTTTGGAATACTGGAGCTAAACAGCGCCAGAAATCCAACACCATTACCGATTGTACCAGTCCCTGTATCCCAACGAAGAGGGTTGCCATAGGATGCAGGGACGGGAGCAAGATGGCGAAAGGGGACACAGCTTTAACACGAATATATGCTTCTGAATTTATCTTAACCTGGACAAGTGTGTATGAGTATTTATCCTACCCCTAATAAAAAACCGCCATAGACTTAACATAGGGAAATTTTATGTGGCAGGCCTTGACATAAAGTGTTTTTTATGCCACTAGAGTAATAACAATATTGACCAATCAGAGAGCAGGATGTCAGCTACTATGAAAAAAAGTTCTGTTGGTCATTGACTCAATATTTATCTTTTAGTAATACAAAAGCATAGACGAGGTAGGATAGACACGAAACCGAACTCGAGTTAGAAACTCTCGTTCGGTTTCTACTAAGTATGAGATCCTGTATCCCAACATGGAGGGTAGCCATAGGATGCAGGGATTGGAGCCAGTCTATGGTGGTGGTACTATGGACGTGGGTGGGTGGGTGGGTGGTGCCGGTTTTAGGAGTTGTTGTAGTTGTAGTAATAGTAGCACACCCACTGTGTGGTGCTGCTGGGTGGTTTGTATGTGTATGGAGAGCGTGTGTACGTGTGTGTGTGTGTGGAGGGGGAGGGGGTCATGGTGGTGCCGCGAGTGGCGCCAGTGGGTGTGTGTTTGTCAGAGGTGGCTTTGGAGGTGGTGGTGGCGGGGTACCTGCTTGAGGTGGTGTCTGTGACTCGGAGAGAGACCGTCTGTCTGGTTACCTGTCGTTCTCTCTGGAGGTATCGCGCACTCTCCTAGCAGAGATCCTGTGCTTGCTTGTATCTCTGCACTGATCTGCCGGTTCTTACTCGCCGTAGGGACTAGAGTAGAACCCCACCTAACGGACACCCCGCGTAAGCGCACACCCAGCGTTAGCGGACACCCCGCGTTAACGGACACCTTTGCTCGGAACGAATCCCTCTATTAGGGTTATTTTAACGCCGCGTAAGCGGTAACCCCGCGTAAGCGGACACGTTGGCCCGGAACGGAGGATGGCCGCTTACGCAAGGTTCTACTGTACTCTCTTCATAGCCCTAGGGCAGCAGGGATATAATATCGCATAGTTTACCAAGGTAAGTAATCAGATAATTACCTATTTTCTTCAAATATCCTAAATTCTTAGTGCTTTGGGGGGTATTTTGTGTTGTACTTGTAAATTGAGATGCACATATTTATTCCTTATTGAGATACTAGGAGCAAATAGAATGTGCATCCTTGATGAATGAGCGTGCAATTATGAATGAATAAAAGTTTGGGTTACATACAATCTATGGATTGCTTTCTGTCACCCAATTGCACTCAGTCAACTTGCCATTTCTGCAACTGCCTGAGTCGAGGATCCAAATATACCAAGCACCTTTGAGTCAATGAGGATTTTTCAAGTGATTGGTCAAGGTCAGCTGGGTATGCCTCTAAAACCCTGAGACACTGGCACCCTGCTCCTTTCCTACTATGACATTGAATAGCACACAGATAATGAAGGGATAGTTTTCTGGAAGCGCGCTAAAAGTCTATATGTGACCACTCTAACCTTTAGGCTGTATTTAGGGCGTGCAAGCATATGGAGAAACCAAACAAGAGTTAGTCCTGTTGTTGTTTATCGCACAATGGCAAGATCGCGTATTAATGCGTGAGGCGAAGCCGAGAGCAGTTATACGCGATCTTGCCGGAGTGCGATGAACAATAACATGACTAACTCGTGTTTGGTTTAGAATTGATCCTACACCACCTGTCTAAATTACTTCTACATTAACAGATGACGTCATTTGTCAAGTGTATCCCACTAGAGCGATATTTTTCAGTTTTCTGAACTCCAGACCAAATACAGTGACCCAATGTTAAGGCTAGGGAGTTTTTTTATTAGGGGTAGGATAATTAGTAGAAACCAAACGAGAGTTAGCCTTGTCAATGTTTATGCCACGATGGGCAGGTTGTGTATTACTACACGAGGCATTAGCCGAGTGTAGTGAGTATCAGACCTGACCAGAGTGGTATAAACATTGAGAAGGATAACTCAAGTTCGGTTTCGTATTTATCCTACCCCATCTCACTGATATACAGGGAAAATTGTGTAATTAGCCATGTTAATAGCGTGTTGACACCATGGCCCCATTTATCAATGCTGCCGGATCTACTTTCATTATCTCGTCCCTGATTGGTCCGTCTTTTTTATTCACCTTGGTGCATAAATAACACTTTATTCAATGCTCTGTCAAATACATTGAGTCAATGTTAAACCTATGGCGTTTTTTATTAGGGGTAGGATAATGATCTAACCGGGGAACAAGCATTGGGTTGAGGCAGAGATTAGTAAGCGCTAGCGCCGCGAAAGATCTGGGAGGAGAGTGGGTTTCACGGTGGCGGTACCGGTGTGGTGCTCTATGGGTGATCTTTGGTCCAGCAGTCACCACCTTCCCACCACATACACACGCACCTAGCCTACGGACGACTCGGAGGTGCCGCGTGAAATACCGTCAATGATGATGCAAAGTTTAATAACTTATGTTCTCTTTCAGATATCGCTAAGCTGTTGTCAGATTTATAATCGCCTTTATCTCCCCTACAGATTGGTGTATGACACTTGTATATCAGGAACACACTGCTTTAAAACTGCAAAACAGCAAGATCATTTTAAGAACCAAACTAAAAAAAACAACTCAGTGCCCTAAGGGAAAACTAGTAGAGAAAAACTACTAGTGCGAGCACAGGGCATTTAAACACATAGGATACCAATGTAATTCTCTAAGTCACCATACCCAACATCGGGAATCCATTGTTATAGGTGAACATTAAGTCATTGTATATATCATATCTCGTATTCCTTGTAAATAATTCCATACATTATTGTAAATACCATTATTAGTGCAATAAGGAAATCAGTGAAAAAAACCACATTGCTAGCCCTGCAGCCTACTGAAAATAGGATATCTTTATCCTTGTACATCCCTCCGGAATAAGCATAACTTCAATTTTTTTTAAATGGGACTTTGGGATAGGTAGCATTGCCATTTGAGCGCCCTGCTTAGAAACGGGAAGAGTCGGGAGTGTAGAGAAGAATGGGAATTCTCCGATCCGGCCTGGAAGTAGGTGGCGCTTTTTTCACTGTCTGAGGCCTGGGGGCCGCCATTTTGTTGAAGCACCTATGTAATGCTAAGCCTATGGACATATTCGGACGTTTATTTCTGATATTGTTTGATATGTAAGGCCCTTTACGGTGTATCTCAGGACTTTCTCTTGACAATATCAGAATTCCCTTGTAGTTTCAGATCAAATAGATATGTGATGGCTTTAGTTTAAACTATGAACGCGATATCACCAAATCGTCGAAACAACTGATTTTCTTCGAGTTGGCAGGTTTAAATTATTTCGGGATAACGTGAATAATCTTATTTGAACTATTATAAGTACAGAATGCACAGAAGACCGTCGATTTGTATAGTTTTTCGCCATTTTACACTCTGACAGAGCTTTGTTGTCTCCAGCAAGATGGCGGGCCGATCCGTTGTCAGGCGAATCTGCGTAATTTGGAGGGTATTTTGAACCGGAAGTCACCAGCCGGATCAGAGAATACGGGGGATTTGACAGTAGATGGCTTGACCTTCAAACGACCTTTTTCCACAGGCTGGTTTTTCATATCTGCATGGTTGCGCAATGCCTGCAGTCAAATACACACCTGGCAGCATACTCTTTATCATTGGAGGACTGACTGTATGAGTGTTATGTTTATCATACCCGCTCGAATTATTTTCAGAGAAAGTACAGTGACTGCCTGCATCGTATTCTATGGTACTCATTCATTGTGGCATGTTAAAGCAGCATCACACAAGGCTGTGCAAAAACACAGTGGTTGGCCTGGCTATAGTATACATGTACTTATCTTTATCTAAGTGACAAGGAGGGACAATTATCAATTCTGAAGTTAAGACGGACCAGGGGCTTGTTTGATAATCTAGGATTGTACATGAAGACCCTACCCTGTACTTCGTGCAGGGGTTGGCGTTTGATAATATCTAATAAGTCTGTTTGCTAAGACAGTATTACCTGTCCATTAGGTCGTCCATAAGTGTTGAATAAATGAATCTTCATGTACGATCCTAGGTTATTAAACGCGCCCAGACAATGTCCTAATTCTATTCAGATGTTATATCTGTAAAAATAAACATTACTTCTGCACTCACACTCACCGTTTCCGAGGTCTGACCTCGGCCGGGCGACATAAGACCTTGGCCACGGAACATAATACCTCAGCTGCGCAACATAGGACCTCGGTCGTGTGACAGAGTACCTCAGCTGCGGGAGAAAGAACCTCGTCCACATGGCATAGGACCTTGGCTATGCAACAAAGGACCTCTACCATGCTACATAGGACTTCTACCATGTGACATAGGTCCTCGATCACGCGTCATAGGACCTCGGCAACGGGACATAGGACTTCGGTCAGGCAACATAGGACCTCAGCTGGGGGACATAGAACCTCGGCTACGAGGCATAGGACCACGGCCTTGCGACATAGGACCTCGGCTGCACAACATAAGGCCTTTGCTATGCAACATGGGACCTCGGCCATGCAACATAGGACATTGGCTGCACAACATAGGACCTGGGCCACATGACATCCATAGGACCTTGGCCGTGCGATATAGGACCTCAGCCACTGACATAGGACCTCAGCTTCAGGACATAGGACCTCTGGCGTGCAACATAGGACCCTGGCCACATGACATAGGATCTCGGCTATGCAACATAAAACCTAGGCCTCACAACATAGGACCTCAGCCTTGCGATATTCAATCATAGCCTCATGACATAAGACATGGATCATGTGACCATTTGACATATGACCTCTGCCTTATGGCATAGGACCTTGACTGTGCTATATATGACTTCAATCACATGACATAAGACCTCAGCTGCTCGACATAGGACCTCGGCCATGTGACATAGGACCTCGGCCACACAACATAGGACCTCAGCTGCGCGACATAAGACCTCGGCCACACAACATAGGACCAACTAAAATAAAAGATTCCGCACTGGGTTAAGTCTGGCTCAGACGTGTGAATATTGTTTATTCAGCTGCATGTCGATACTTGGCCCTGACCCAGACTGGAACCCCAAAACATGCACCGCATGAACCTCAAGGATATTATGAATAATCATCCTGGAAAAAGAACCGTCTATGGTATATATCTGCTTTGAGGATTAGCTTACCAGTTTACCAAAATCTCAGGTGACACAAAAGGGTACCCTCTATTGTGTATAATTATAATGATGTATAACACGCTCTACAAAGTATGATAAAGAGGGCACATAGCTATTGTGTTATAGAGGCTGGCCATCTTACCCCTAAACGCTAAACAAAACACCATATGGCGGGTCTAGTTATCAAAGGACATTATTAGACATATTTTTGTGTGGGGTTTGCCATAAAAGGGTTTTAGTCTCATCTCACGATTATCTATAGATTATGACAGCAGAAAATAGTTGTTGTCCCCTGACTACAGTTTTTTCCCCATATCCTTTATTAGTCACATGATTTACAATACGTAATATAATACATGTAGAATTTCATCCAAGATATTCATCATAAAACCAGCAAAGAGGCTTAAGATCCCAGTCAATGATGACTGGTTCTGGTGGTGATATCACCGCACAAATACCATCAGTTTATTGCTATATACGCCATCGCGGAAGTGCATGTATCGGCTGTAAATTGACTTGTTTTCATATATATACACCCATATTTCACGCCAGCGTATGAGGCGTATACAAGACTGTTTCCTGGACGCGTCTTGGTTGTATTTCACACAAGGCATATACGGCGGTGTGGTCTTCAATATCCATAGTCTCAACTTCTTAAAGGCTAATAAAGGTTTACATCCAGAACCCTACAGAAGAGTGGTGTTTGAAAGTAAAGTCTAATCAATCAACATTTTTAGAACAATTTTATAATAAAAATTGATAATATAACATTGGATTTTCCATATACCAAGGACTTAATGACTAATGGCAAATGAAATATCCTAACAGTGGTGTCTCGAAGTGGCAGATATTGGAACTATTGGATTATGGTGTAAATACAACAGAATCAGGCATATATATGACGTATATATATGACCGCAACATCGATGCTTATATACGCCTACAGGTGAGGCGTATACACAATAAATGAAATAAGACTACCTATATACGCCGGGCGCATTCATATGTAAAATGGTGGTTTTCGTGCAGTGTATCTTACAATTTCCTAACAGATGTTTGTGGAACTAGCAACCACTCTGTGCCCTATGGAGTTGGTTCTCCTCGGGAGGGAGACTCTACAGCAGACCTGCACAGAGGGAGAGCGCGGTTTAATCACCTCTCCTGTGTGGAAAACACCCCCTGCTGACTTTCCTAACAAGCGAGTGTCCAACAAACTTAGAACTGGCTCGAGAATCGTATAAACAAATAATACTCCATGAGTTTGGATGTGCTGTAATCAACATCGAGGCAAGGACGAGTGATGATTATGGTGCATCTAAATGAGCGGAAGATTGTTTGTTATATGATTGAAGTACGATTCTCTATTTATCTCACCCTTTCCATGGACATTAAAATAGCATCATAACATCAGAATAATTACTTATGTAAATCCAGTTATGAACATATAAATCTCCATGTTGAAGTCTTTTCTGATCAGTGCGTTACAATAAATTTGAAGGAAGAATCCTGGTCGCTGATTGGCCAGTTCCTCATGACGTCATCTCACATCACTCCGCCACGACCATGGCATAGTATTATCACTTTAAATGGGGGATCATTGCGTACAATTCAATTTTTTTTTATTCCTATGGCTAAACTTGTACCAGGGGTGAGATAAAATCTTTTCTGGTATTCAAAATGTTATTTTCTGGTATTCAAAATGTAATTGCCGATGACAGACCGGCTGTAGTTCACATGAATGAAGTCAAGGGATTACCAGCTATTTTAATTTACATTTCAATGGCCTACTTTCTTTCAAGGAAGTACCCTTTCTTGATTGATGTTTCCGTAAGGAATGTCAATTTACCTCTTTCCCATTGCAATCCTTCTTTTCGTTTCTAGTTTTATTTATAAGATTATTTTTTTCTTATAGATAACAAAGTTAACGAATACAAAGTATCAATAAAAAAGAAAAGAGCCTCAGTAAGACACACCTTTAGCCCAATCCATGGCCAAATGTGATGTGTTTTCCATGTTTTCTCAGGCTGTCTGAGGCAGTAAATTCCACATAAAAAAAGTGCACTTTTTATCCTTACCCCAACTGACATCCCTATTCTGTAGTTGACCACCTTAATCAGGTAAAGCAATTACAAAATACCAGTTCGTCACTTAATTGCGGGAATTAATAAAAATGAACATGAGTATGCGCATTGAGTAATGAGTGTGTGTATATAGTAAAACCCCGCTTAAGGGGATACCCTCCGTTCCGAGCGGGGTGTCTCCTTCAGCGGGCTGTGCCCTTAAGCGGGGTTAAGATGAACTAGAAAACAATTTCTATTTCAATCAAACTGCTCCCTCAAGCGGGGTGTTCCCTTAAGCGAGGTGTCTTAAAAGCGGGGTTTTAGTGTAAATATATATATATATATATTTATACACACAAATATATATTGATCTTGGCAATATGGATACAAAGTAAACCCTAAAAATGTCCCACCCACTCCGTGTCTAGTAACTGTTAAAGTGTGGAAGCCTTGTCTAAACATGCTATAGTTACATAATACATCCTATTATAACGACTGGTTGTATAACAGTCTCAGGTAGTGCTGATATGAAGTGCGCAACAATATACACCTACGACAAGCTCCTGCCGGTTGAGAGATTAGATAACACAGATTGTATGCCTTACAGGCGTATTCTAAAGGCCATAAATCATACATCATTATATCTTGGTCGAATGTTACTTTATATATCGCCCTAAGCCTAGAATCAAAATAGACATTTTGTTATAAAGAATATATATTTATACCTGTGCATTTGCCGAGAGACCTAGAACTAATATAAGAAACCCATTGTATGGAAGTATGCTTTAAAATAACATCCCCATAGAAATACCAAATTGCACTCCGATGTACTTTATATAACTAGGAGCAAACTGGTACATGTTCATCATTGATGAATGAGCGTGCAGTTATAATTAGATAACAATTAAGAAGTTTGGGATACATTCAGTCTATGAATCATTTTCTGTAACCCACTTGCAGCCAGTCAACTTGCCGTTTCCCCAACTGCCTAAATCTAGGATCCAAACATCATATGCACTCAGTGGGTATTTCGGTCTTAAGTGATTGTTAATGGTGACCATGACATGTCACAAATCATGATATCTCCTGGCTGGAGGCCTCTATAGAGACTCACATATCTACAGATAATCGTAATTCAGGCAGCTTCGCGTTGTGAATTACTACACGATTCAAACTCGATGAGATACGAGCTCTGACCCTAAACCTTCATAGGTTTTATCTTTAATATTGATATCATCCTAATTTGTGAATTCCTCATTTTCTCACATGGGGGCTCTATAAAGGAATTAAGTAACAATATTTGAAATGGAAATGGCATACCCTACGTTTTTTCTTAGAAAGTTTTTCTCAGAAGCAATGATCAGTTGAAGTATGAAATACTATCAAGAAACGTCACGAAATTTCATATGATTGTTTATATGGCGTGAGTTGTCTTTGCGGAATGATATAACGAAGCGGAGCTGAGTGATATCTGTAGCAGAAGACAATGAACGCCATGTAAACAATTATATGAAATTTCGTGACGTTTAGATTTTATCCTACCCTGTCACATGTTTTTAATTGCATATGTCATCCGTGGCATATAAATCTTATATGGCATAACCGTGGCATACAGTCACACCATGTTAAGTCTATGGAGATTTATATGAGGGGTAGGATAATAGCTCACATACATGCTATTATTTGTCGGTGACTCCGGAAATCGCTACAGAAAACCTTTCACTTGCGGTGGCACTACGGTAGTGGCTTGTCAACCTGGCGTCTTTTCACATTGCACTGCTATGTGGGTAGAGGACTGAGAGAGCAAATTCCTCTTGTTTGTGGTACATACTTGTGAGGTTACATTGCTGTAGACGTGAGATCCTATATTGCACCAATCACAGCCTACTCAGGTGGTATTAATCTAGTGAATACCGCAATATCATGAGGCTACTGCATTATAAAAGGGATTCAATATCCTCGCAGATGGCAGTCATTATTGAGTAATAAAAACAAAATATTGACTGGTTATAGATACAAGCGGCCGTATGCTCCGAGGAATTGATGCGTAGTAATATTCGAGGGTGTACGAGGATATTGCTTTGGATCAACTCCGAGGAGCATACAACCGCTTTTATCTGAAACCAGTCTATGTTGTATCTATTACCCCCCTTGCTCCAGTATGGTGATACACACTCTATATGTATGTTCTATGGACACTTTGTATGAGGTGGATATATTTTTATGCTCCGGGTATGGTGATGCACACTCCCTATGTATTTTCCATGGACACTTTGTATGAGGTGGATGATAAAAAAAATTATATAGTGAAAGCTACTATAGATAAAATTTTGGACCCCTTTGTTTTCAACGAGTTTATGTCCAGGTTTCCTAATTTGCTTTTGAGATATGCCTCCTCTAAATATAAATTATATCACCATTCGTTTTCTTGATAGGACCAATAAGCGACTGGAAATAACAGAAAAAACATTTCCTTCGAGGAATTGCGCTGGATGTACAGAAATGGTTATTCCCATCGAACGTCTACCATTTAGTGGTGGAGAAAACCTGACTAAATAGAGTTGTGATTTACCGTTCTACACCAGTTGGGCCTCGTGTGGTGAAAGGCGGCACACACACCATGACATGTCACACATAAAGATGTCTCCCGGTACTCGCATGTTACACACAAGAGTCATTCATACAAAATAGGCAGATTGAAGTCAGGCAAGATCCTGTGAAGGGCAAATTTAGTTGGAGTAAGACTGTACACTTTACATTAGACTTGCTCAAGTCTTTGATTATGAACGTTCATTAAATGATTAAACACAATAAGAATAACATTCATTAAAGTATGTATCCTTCTCTGACTGGCCCATGAACCTACCATTTTTAAGGGGATATTGTGCTACAACACAATCACCGAATTCGGCTATATAGCCGTTCTTCCACTCGGGCCTAGACCCCTACTCCTCATTCTATTGGCGGATGTTAGCCGAATGGGCAGTCGGTACCAATTTTGTGTAAGTCTTTGGTATGACCCGACCGGGGTTTGAACCCAGGACCTCCCATGCTCGAGGCGAACACCCCTACCACTTGGCCACCGAGCTGATGCTAAAACGTGTTATTTTTATTGTCGATTTTTTTCACACTCACCTTTCTCTTCCGGAAGCTTAGTTATCATTCCGGGACAAACGGAAGCGGACAACAGCCGTATGCTATGTTCATAAACATATAATAGCTCGCGCACCAGCATAGAGGTGACTGGGTGAGAGGTGCAGCATATTCGCATACCTGTAGGCACCTCTGTGTCTCTGTCATCCTAATGCACCGTTAACATACACCTCAGAGGTAATGTTGAGACGAAACAGTACTATATTGTATTCTGATTCAAATATCTGTGCTTCTGTGGTTTGTAAATCTATAAGGTAGCATCAAGGCAGAGATATGCTGATACAGGAAATGCGACAAAATCAAATAGTCTCTAGTTGTCATTGTTAGTTTGGTCGCGTCGTCTCTTCATACGCATATACATGTACTTGGAAATGACCATTTCTTGCTAGACTGAATATTCTAGCAAGTTTGGCGATACTATAGAGGGAACCTATTAAAGTTTAGGACAAAAGCTAGACTTGCCCAAGTCTTTGATTATGAACATTCATTAAATGATTTAAGAAAATCGAACTACAATTCATTATAGCATGTGTCCTTCTCTGACTGGCCCATGAATCTGTGTCACTCAGAAGGGTTGGAGGGGTAGGACACAGGGACTGAGGCCAGTCTAGGCAAAAGCTTGTATCCCATCGAGCTTGATTCACAAGGCGAAGCCGCATGAATTTCTATGCGATCCAAACAAGATTGGCTTGAGCTATGACCCTAAACTTGAATGAGTTTCTGAATTTATCTCACCCTTCACATTGACTAATGGGCTAACATATGTGACATAATCCCCCAGTGGGGAGTTTTCCTAAATATCTCATGGGCGTTGGATACGAGTTCCCAATGTTAAGTCTATGGAGAAAATACACCAAGGATGGTAGTTCATGGTTCATCCACTAGGGCCCTATACGTATAAATAGCTCATCACTGGATGTTCTTCGGTGATTCCTGGGCCCTTTAGAGGAAGGTAACATATTGTGATAAATTTAATTCTGATTAATATGATAATTCAATAAATGTTCATAGTCCAACTCTAGGGCATCCAATACGGATCGCAGAGAATCAAGCTTCCAAATCGGTGACCATCGGTTTAGTGGAATACTCCTTATTTATATGTATGTATAAGATATCATATATACATTACCTGGGAAGACTACTTTCGGTTTGTTAAATTTTCCTAAATCACGTAAAAAGGGGGTTGCCGGCGGTGAGAAATCAGTCTTCTCTGAGTGCCCCGAGCATTGAATATAAACGTTCACTAACTCTTTAAAGTTAAACTTTGTTTCTCGTTATGTCATTATAGTATTAAATTGCGGAACTTGATTCTAAGTCGATTTTCATCTGAAAAAAACAAAACGAGAAGCACCACTTTTTGTGTATCTACATTATCTTTCTGTTTACCATGCTTTTAACAAGCTGAATATGCGGCCATGGCTAACGTACATGCACAAATGTACCTGTAGATTTACCCAGAACTTTACATTTACCGATCGAGCGCCGATTCTCTCTCCTAGCATAGATCCTGCATTCTACTTCCTGTGGCCACTTGTGTCTCTCCCCCGACCTGCTCGTATGGGGCAAAATCTGCCCCATACACCAGATTTTCATAATTGTGTTTTACCGGTAAATAGAGATGTACATATCTACAGTAAAACCCCGCTTAAGGGGTGACCTTCTGTTCCGAGCAAATTGACCCCTTAAGCGGGGTGCTCCCTTAAGCGGGGTGCCCCCTTAAGTGGGGTTACCCCTTAAGCGGGGTTTTCAGTCTGCCGATGGTAAGGCTATGTAATATATAAAACCTTCATACAATTGATACTATGGCAGAGACCCCTTAAGCGGGGTTACAAAAAACTCTTAATAGAAAGGAAAATTTGCGTTCCGAGCAAAGTGCCCCCCTAAGCGAAGTGGCCCCTTAAGCAGGGTGTCCCAGAAGCGGGGTTTTACTGTATATGTAAATGATATACACTAATTTCTGTTATTTGTTATGTCAAACTAGACATAGTCTTAGGGATTACTTTCTTTAGTGGAAAGAACCTCATGTGTTGCAGGCTTTGGTGTATCAACATAACACATGTGCTCATTCGAAGGGGCAGCCTAATCAACTGTGGATGCACATTGTAAATTGTTTTAGAGCTGAAAAAAAGACAGCTGGATTGTCTGTTAAGTTAACAATTAGAGTATTTCCCAACTCATAAGAGTGGTTTGAGTTTCATAACTTTTGACATTTCCCCTCTTTTGAATCCAAAATTCTGGCTGGTTCTCACTGGAAGGTGGTTTTGGCCCACTCGATTCAGGTCAAGTATAGACTGAAGAACCTTCCCAAGGCGCTATTAACACTATGTAAGGAGGTCAGGGTGAAGGTTGTGGTTTGCTCTGAATGCAGTCATTGGTTCCTGGGTCTACTATATTCCTTATATGGAAGTGAAGGCAGAGGGACAACTCCATGCAGATCCAAGACGTAGAACCTGATGGACATTAATGCTGTGATTGTGTTCAATGTCACCTTGATTAATTACTGTAATTAGATGAGAGGAAATGCTGAACAGTTTGGTTAGTTACTGGTATAATATCGTAAAACTGGATGAGTTTTAATCTGGGCTCCCGTATGCGACGACTGGGGGTTTGGCGTAGTGATATCCGGAGCCAAACCCCCAGTCGTCGCATACGGGAGCCCAGATTAAAAAGAATAAGGTTTTGATATTATCCTACCCCCTGTGAACGATATTTTCATGTGAGGATAATGATAAAAACATGATAAAAACTTTCTGAAGTCCTCCATATAGCTCTCCTTGCTGCTCTGAAGGCACTTGGAACTACTTTCAGCTGCTGATCTCTGATTGGTCCATTTTTTGTACGCTCCTATGAGCGATTTTTTATCCGTATGCGACATACGGGCGCATACGGAAAGTCAATGTTAAGCCTATGAGATTTTATATTAGGGGTAGGATAAATCTAAGTACCAAACTGCCCTAGATTGGCCACCGGACCCTGTCTGCGCTGAGGGGTTGGTGTGGTTCAACTACGGTCGTATCCATGAATTCTCGCTCTCAGACCAGCCATTAGAATGAGGAATGGGCTGGGGGGGGGGGGGGGGGCTAGGTTTCACTGAAGAACATCAACTGACGAGCTACTAACGCATAGGACCTGAGTGGAAGAACGGCTGTATCGCCGAACCCGGGTGTTGTACCCACGATATTCCCTCAATAAAGAGGAATTCACACGGTGGGATTTATGTACCTCACAGGGTAAAAAATCTCATGAGATTCTGTTCCCTGTTAAGTGGGATTTACACGATGGGATTCATGTACCTCACAGGGTGCAAATCTCATGAGATTCTGTTCCTTTTTAGGGGTCGTTGACAATTGCAGGGAAATTGAACCCTACAATTTAGACGAAGAGATTGTGTTCTAGTACAGAATCTCAGCAGGATTTGTCTCAGACAAACACCCTGTGAGGTTCATGAATCTCAGCCGGATTTGTCTCAGACAAACACCCTGTGAGGTACATGAATCTCCGCAGGATTTGTCTCAGACAAACACCCTGTGAGGTACATGAATCTCAGCTGGATTTGTCTCAGACAAACGCCGTTTGAGGTACATGAATCCCATTGTGTGAATCCCGCTTAAGATTGACTAAATTCGATCATTCTTCCCAACCGCTTTATTAGAGCACACATGAGATATACATTGCCCAAAGGTTAGAGGGGTCACATATTGACTTCCAGCGTACTGCAGAAAAGCTATCCCTTCACTATCTGCACGCTATACACTGTGATATTGGGAAAGGAGCAGGATGCCAATGTTTCAGGGTCTCTGTGGCATGCCCAGCTGACCATGACCAATCATTCGAGACAAAAATACCTCAAGACCCACCGGTGCTTGATATGTTTGGATCCTAGACTCATGCAGTTGCATAAATGGAAAGTTGATTGGGTGCAAGTGGGTTACAGAAAACGATCCATAGACTGAATGTAACCCAAACCTTTTAATTATTATTCATTTATAATTGCATGCTCATTCACCAACGATGAACATACTATTTGTTCCTAGAATATTTGAGACATTCTTGAGTCGGGGGATGCTGATCGTACACAAGGAAATAATTACCTTGTTTACCTTTCACTCCACACAAAACAGCAGTACGTTATGGAAAAGGCGGGAAACGTGCAGTAATAATAGACATTAGACACCTGGAGAATGCTAATAGCACCAGGGGCCCGTCTAATAAACTAGGATCTTACATGTAGTCCCTTTTCTGTACGCCATAGAGGCCCAGGGACGATCTGGGTAAACTTTATTCAACACTTACTGACAGCCATACGGACGGCTAAGACTGTCATAGCGAACAGACTTAAAACGAAAACCCTTGATCGAAAAGGGTCTTCATGAACGAGCCTAGATTATTAAACGGGCGCCAGGGTTTCAATCCTCTCTTAAGCCTATAAGACACCGACCCGACGGCTGTGCCCGATTCTATTTTTCCCCGACGGATCCGTCGGGTCTGTGACAATCTGCATTAATCGGGTCGGTGAACGCACTTCACCGACCCGATTTTATTGCTTTTCCTGACGCGTCGGGCATTACTACCATGTCAGATATGACCGACTCTCCCCGACCTTAAGATTTCGGTGTACGCACTTTCACCGATTTTTACCGATTCTGAGTTGGCCATTTGAATAGCGATGCTACCTATCCCCTAGTCCGATTTAGAAGTTCCATATACCGATTTGTAGGGGAGACAGAGGCGATTATAAATCTGAAAACCGTTTCCCGATATCTTACTTGGAAGTTATTAAACTTTGAATTAATTTCTATGATTCCACACTAGCGGCCCATGGCTCACCCCGGCTCGGCTTCCGGCGGCTCTCTTTGATCTGATCCTGGGTAATTTGCGAGGTTATAAAAGAGGGAAGTGTGATCGGGGACAGTCATCATGTCGGTGTCTTATAGGTATAAGACACCGAAATTTTATTCCCGGGTCTCACCGAGCCGATAGTCGGGATGAATCGGGAACAAATTTCAGTGTCTTATGGGCTTTACCTGTTCTCCAAAACATTCGCAGTTTGAAATGCCACAAAGTTCTCAACTCCAGTAGATTCAAGTGAATGGTAATATGAACACATTTTATCTCATTCTCACGTTATCTCCCACCACCTCTCCTCCCCTCGGAATTCCCCCACGGGCCCTCTGAGAGAAAACTAGAGTGTTGTGTAGAATCGGTTAGCCAAGCAATGGGTGTCTGGGGTAGAGGGGAGTGCTTCAAGCACTGTTGTAAGCGTAAAGGCAGTTTGGTATATGTTGAATGCCAAAATAACAGATGGACTAGAGAAGCAATACCTCTTAAGAGGGAAAGGCAATGATGAAAACAAAATCAAAGGGTGAAAACTTGTATAAGAGTATGAATCAGTTAGGCGTTAGAGAAGGCAAGGTCTATTACTTTTAAAAAAACACACACAAAAAAACCAGAGTAACATAGAGGCCACCAACAAATGAAATAAATGTAAGGTATAGAAAAGAAAGATAATGTAACAGAGAACCACGGGAGTAACTGATGTAGAAAATGAGAAGTGAAATAAAGGAATTGCTTTTATAAAACAAAATGATAAAATAAAAGAGGCAGTTTTTGCGGTTTACCCTCATTATGCTTGAGTAGGCTTTCCACAACGTGTACCAGTAAGTATGCCATACACTCTCCTGGAACACACCAAGCATTGTTTCCTTGTTCCTATCTTTTTTTAAGCGTGGGCGGCATGCTCATATACGCTGCATAAAGGTTAGGGTTTTTTGGGGTTTTTTTTATATTCTTTATTTATACTGCCCAAGAATGTCTGGTTGAGTTACGCGAATAGTTCCATTGGATAACTACATTACTCAGAAAGTGGTTATCATGAAGAGTTTTAACAGAAAATATCAATGATATACGTCGCTTGTATTCATCTTGCATGTCAAATTAAATTTTGACTATGTTTTTTCCCCTAGAGATAACACCTTCATCAATGGCAAATTTAAGTCTAAAAGTCTTTACAGTCCATGTTGAAATAGTTATAAGAGTCCATTCCCACTTGTGTTCACAACTCATACGAATATACTCAATAGATAAAACAATACATAAACAATAGACAATTTGTTCGAGATAAAACATTCATACTTGGTTTGTATACCATGACAGTATTTAATAATTTGGTTTGTATACCAAGACAGTGTTTAATAATCACATATTAAGGAGGGTGGCTACATAGACTCTGAGCTTGCTGCAAAAAACTAACCCTTCATTATGCGTGCGTGCGTGCGTGCGTGCGTGCGTGCGTGCGTGCGTGCGTGCGTGCGTGCGTGCGTGCGTGCGTGCGTGCGTGCGTGCGTGCGTGCGTGCGTGCGTGCGTGCGTGCGTGCGTGCGTGCGTGCGTGCGTGCGTTCTTATACTGTGGCATTGAGAAAGGAGCAGAGGGCCAGAAATTGCAGGTTCACTGGGTGCGAGTTGGTTACAGAAATTGATCCATAGACTGAATATAACCTAAAGCCTTTTTTTGATATTTTTTATAATTCCATGCTCATTCATTAATGATGAACATACCATCTGTTCCTAGTTAGAACATGGAAGTTGTATCTATAACACTAGTTGATGAAGTATGATAATTATTGCCTTATACATAAACTGAACAAATTACAATCACTTCAAACACTAGTATTTAAAATTGTATGTAGGTCGCCTAGACATTGTAATAGTCTTATTGTGCTAAAATAAAAAAAATGTTAAATCATGGAAAGAGAAGAGAGATTCGTTAAGAACACCTTATGTTCAAAAGGAAACTGATTCTCAATTAGCCAATTGAACATAAGAGAATGCAATACTAGAATGAAATGAGGAAAATAAATATTCTCTCAAACTCAAAAAGATAAAACAAACTCCGTTTCTCAAGTATATATAGTTCACCCATAGACTTGGCAAACACTCAGTGCAATATTTGCAGGAAAAAGGTGAATATTACTCTCAGTCAGTTGGTACGAATTTGGCCTGCATCCACTGTACAGTTATTCTAATGGATAAAGAAAACTGTTATATATACATATATATATATATGACTAACATATAGAAAGACGTGTGATATTAAACAAGCTTACCTTATGATAAAGTAGAGCAAGACATGCCGAGTAGCATACGTATAATTCAGTAGAAAATAAGAGGCTATTTTCCTAATCCTTGCAATTAGGAACAATTATTATTGTTAACCTGGTATCACCGATTAATTACGAGATAAAACGTACGTCAACATAACCTTAAAAAACACTATCGTCGCATCGTATTTGTGTCTGGGTTATATAAAACTATCACCAATTCCTGGAAGTGAAATATAACATTTCTTGAAATAATTACAACGGATTATTTAAGTCCAGTGAGTTCGCAGACGATTGAAACGCTAAGAGAGAGAGAGAGACAGGGACAGAGACAGAGGGAGAGAGAGACAGAGAGAGAAAGAGAGACAGGGAGAGAGACAGGGGGAGACAGAGGGAGACAGAGACAGAGACAGAGAGAAACACACACACACACAGACGGAGGGAGATACAGAGAGACAGACAGAGAGAGACAGGGAGAGAGAGACAGAGAGACAGAGACAGGGGAGGGGAGACAGAGAGAGAAAGAGAGAGAGACAGAGAGAGAGACACACACACACACACACAGAAAAAGAGAGAGACAGGGAGAGAGACAGAGAGAGAAAGAGACAGAGACACAGAGAGAAAGAGACAGAGAGACAGAGAGCGACAGAGAGAGAGAAAGAGACAGAGAGACAGAGAGCGATAGGGAGAGAGAGACACAGAGAAAGGGAGAGAGACACACACACACACAGAGAACGAGAGAGACAGACAGAGCGGGAGAGAGACAGACAGACAGATAGAGACAGGGAGACAGACTGGCAGACAGAGAGAGAGACAGACAGAGAGAAAGAGAGAGAGGGGGACAGAGAGAGATAGACAAACAGACAGAAAGACAGACAGAGACAGAGATAAAGTACACACACAAACATTGAACGTGAGACTAGACTCATTCTGCAAATCCAAGGAGTCCAAGCAGCCACGAAGCTCGACTTGAGGATTTAACCTTTTGGTTCGTGCCAACAGAATATTTCACGGTCTGAGCCCAAGTGGAAACACGGACGGTTCGCGGTGCCTCCCCCCGGGGCAGGACTTGTTTGTGTAGCCTTTATCCCACACTCTCATGACTTCACCAAAGTCCACATACATTGTAACATTTCTGTTGAGACTATTCATGGACACTTCCGATACTTCACCAGTGATTCAATCATGCAGATTTACTTAGACCGAGAATAACTACCAGTATATGTGTGTTAAGCTGGAGACACACCAAGCGAGAAATGAAGCGATTTCCGGAATCGCCAACACAAAATGGCGTGTATGGGGGCTATTATTTCATATTTCACCAGATTGTTGCTTCCGAGATGCTAAATTATCGGTGGGAGATATTACTATCAACTAATATCTCACATAAATGCTATCTTGTATTGCCGATTCCAGAGATCGCCGACTTGACTCGCTTGGTGTGTCCCCGGCATTATCATTACAAAGTATATTTATACCTTGTATCTGTCGTACTGATACATACATACAGCTTGATATATGGAATAGATATCTTTAAAGTCACTAAGTGTACCCGATAGTCATTGTACAGCAGTGGCTTCGAGGGATTTTGTAATGCCCGATTCCCACGAGGCGATTTTGGGGGCATATGTAGGTCTTCAGTCGGCGAATATGAGCACAAATCTGTAGGAACCTCCCATGTCGCTAAAGTGGGATTCACACGGTGGGATTCATGTAGCTCATGGGGTTCAAAATTTCATGCGATTCTGTTTCTTTTTAGGTGGAAATGTCTTTAACAATTACAGGGGGAAAACATGTCTCAGGGAAATGAAAACCTATAATTTAGAAAGAAATTGTGTTTGAGTGCAGAATCTTAGCAGGATTTGTCTCAGAGAAACACCAAGTGAGGTACATGAATCCCATCGTGTGAATCTCACTTAAGTGGGAACACAAAAAATGCAAAATACAAAAAACTCTTGCCCTGCCCCCTGTGGTGGTGCATGAGTCACCAACTCAAGTCCGTCCCAAAAAGGCACTGGTCTCTTGAGATTTAATTTGAAACATGTTTGAAATTTTCCTGCCGTTAGTCGCTAACTATGCCCTCCCATCCGCTGTACGACTGGCGTTTCCCAGCTATGCCGGGCACTAGTCTATGAGCAAGAATCAGAGACTGGTGTATATTGGTGTTTACTATACCCATGCCGTATATACTGTAAATACGCACATATGTTTCGGCATATGGCGTAAACATATGGACAAACTACCCATACACCTTTATTGAAATATTGGTTGTTAAGCCAAATGAAATTAATGATTTTTTTTTAAATTTCGGGTATATAGTAAATATATAACGTCCAACCATGCTTGTACAAGTCGCAGAACTCGATGATAATTTAGCGTTTGTACGGAACTCGGCGTAAACGCCTCGGTCCATACAAACCATAAATTACCATCTCGTTCTGACACTTGTACAGCATGGTCAGGACATTCTATATAATTATTGACTGTTTTGAACGTATGGAAAGTATATAAGCCAAGAAATCTTGTTTGCTTACACCACTAAACCTGAAATTATATTGACGCTCCAGATGCAGCTTCTGATGGTAAATTTTGATATAAGAATATTTATACACATGACCTTAATACTGACCTCTAGTTTCTTTAAAAACTATCTCTATAATTTAGGCAATGAAATTGCTACCTCAAGATGATATTTTTGGTGGGAAATGAATGGTTTGTGGGTTGCATGGTAACCGATGATTCGTATTATGTAGGGTACTATTGAGAGTAGAAAATTGCCATCATTATCAGGAATTACATGGTAAAGGGGTGCGATTAATTATGTTACTACAATTAATTGACTGGTGCTGTTATGTATGCGGACATTCACGGCGTTAGCGTGGGTGATTAATTAGAACAGTTCAGGAATTTATATTCCGAAACATGACGAGCTGAAATGCGTCAAAAACAGCCAGTTGATTTTTAGTACCAAGTACCTAGGTACCTACAATCACAAGCTTTCCAGCCGCAAGGGGGTGGCTCAAGGGGGGCGTCCACCAACCACGACAAGGCTACGACAAGCGCCGACAAGAGAGTTCCAATCGGCGCCTTGTCGTAGCCTTGTCGTAAGAAGGGGGTGTCTGCGACAGCGTTGTCGGGGCGTGTCGTAGACGTCGTTGGTTGCCGTAAAAAAGGCGTCCATGCTACCAACACACTACGACAGTGATATTGAGGAAACCACAATACTCCACGACAAGGGTCCAGTCGTGACAAAAATCGAACATGTTCGATTTTGTTGTAACCTTGTCGGAAGGCCCCCGACATGCCACCGAAAAGTTTCCAGTCGCAGCCTGTCTTGAAGGGGGGCGTCCACCAACCACGACAAGGCAAACAAACAAATCTATCGTAGACTATTGGCGTTGGTGGGTGTTCGCCATCGAGTTTGGAGCGTGCAGTAATGTTAACGAGGTGATAACCGAGTGAATATTCTGAAGCGCTGCAAACGAGGTGGCGAATGGATACCAAACACAAATATGATTCTGACTTTAAATTATCCTGCAAATATTCATCTGTTTATTACCCATTCAGTATGAGTTACCGTACTCGCAAGCCTGTTGAGTACCAGTTCCTAATGTTAAGCCTATAGAAATTTATTACACAAGGCTAAGATTAACCTCCATTGGTAAAAAATTGTATTTTTCGTTCCGGGAAACGTTCGATTCCTGGTTGGAAAAAATTTATCAAACCATCGCCTCGTAACACAGTATAAGATTAACCTCCATCCACAAAACTTGGAAACCCGATATAACATGGCATGTACATAACCCAAGACAACCAGGTGGAAAATAGTGTAATTAAGGTAAGCGGTGTGGCGGTGATTATCGATAAGTGCACGTCATTAGGACCTGGACTTGGTATTTAGTGTATGTTGGTATCTGAGAGGTAGTCCAAGGGCGGAGAGAATACAAGGCTCCATTGACTGCTCCTGAGGAATCTCGCCAGAGGGGAACTCGGAACAAGGTGTTTTGTACCGAGTTACAACTTCTACCTTTGTTCTGATTAAGTGGAATTCACACGCTGGGATTCATGTACCTCACGGGGTTCGAAATCTAATGGGATTAGGTTCCTTGTTAAGTGGGATTCACTCGGTGGGATTCATGTACCCCACAGGGTTCAAAATCTCAGGAAATTCTGTTCTTTGTTAAGTGGAATTCACCCAGTGAGATCCATGTACCTCACAGGGTTCAAAATCTCAGGAAATTCTGCTCCTTGTTAAGTGGAATTCACCCAGTAGGATTCATGTACCTCACAGGGTTCAAAATCTCATGAGATTCTGCTCCTTGTTATGTGGGATTCACACAGTGGGATTCATGTACCTCACACGGTTAAAAATCTCAAGAAATTCTGTTCCATGTTAAGTTAAATGTTAAATGAATTCATACGCTGGGATTCTTGTACCTCACAGGGTTCAAAATCTCATGCGATTCTGTTCCTTGTTAAGTGGAATTCACTCGGTGGGATTCATGTACCTCACAGGGTTCAAAACCTCAGGGAATTCTGTTCCATGTAAAGTGGGATTCACACAGTGGAATTCATGTACTTCACAGGGTTCAAAATCTCATGAGTTTCTGCTCCTTTTTAGTGGTAAGGTGGGATTTACATGGTGGGATTCACGTACCTCACAGGGTTCAAATCTCATGAGATTCTGTTCCTTTTTAAATGGAATTCACACGGGGGGGGGGGGGGGGATTCATGGACCTCACAGGGTTCAAATCTCAGGAGATTCTGTTCCATATTAAGTGGAATTCACATGGTGGGATTCATGTATTTCACAGGGTTCAAAATCTCATAAGACATACATAAATACAATATTATCATGAAACATCACGAAATTTCATATGATTGTTTATATGGCATGAGTTCATCGCGGAATGATATCACGAAGCGGAGCTGAGTGATATCTGTAGCGGAAGACAACGAATGGCATGTAAACAATTATATGAAATTGAGTGATGTTTTGATTTTATCCTACCCTGTCACATGTTTTTAACTTCATATGTCACCAGTGGCATATAAATATTTTATGGCATAACCGTGGCATACAGGCACACCATGTTAAGTCTATGGAGATTTATATGAGGGGTAGGATAAAGACTGATTTCAGATACAAGCGGTTGTATGCTCCTCGGAGTTGACCCTCCGCAATATCCTCACATGTGCTCGGATATTACTACGCGTCAACTCCTCTGAGCATACGACCACTTGTATCTGAAACCAGTCAATATTGTGCATGTATTGTTCACCTTTTTTGGACAAGTGGCATGTCGATATCAGTTCGTTTTAGTTATGCACTAGTTTTCCATGCACACCATTTTCCGTATGCACCACCCGGAGTATACAACATATCTGTATACGCCGAGTATGTCCATATGTATGTTTATACAGACACTTTGTATTAGGTGAATGATAAACAAATAGGGGCTCCTGGCTGCTATGATTTTATTCCAGAATTTAAAAAAAGAAAAAGTGTCCTACCCGGCATACTTGATGCTGCGAAGATGACCAAGATGGCAGAAACACACGATTTCATTTGCATAATGCTAAACAAGTCGTGTCAAGTGCCTTCTATTAATAGAACCATTGTCTAACACTGCCACAAGGCATCGTGATGACGTCTTTGGATGTGATTTGAAGCATCACAGAAAAGTATCACAGAGGAACTATGATGCCTTTACTTAGGGGTGTCATATAGCATGGTGGCTATGTGGTAGGGGTGTTCGCCTCGAGCATGAGAGGTTGTTGGTTCAAACCCAGTCAGGTCATACCAAAGACTTACAAAAGAATGGTACACACTGCCAATTTGGTTTAACACCCAACATTAGAATGAGGAGTAAGGGCAAGGGCCCGAGTGGAAGAACGGCTGTATAGCCGAATTTGGTGATTGTGTTTGCAAATGTTTCCTAATAAAAATTGCCACAAAAAACAAACAAAACCATGATGCCTTTATTTAGTGGTGTCCCATTGCACGATGATGTCCTTACTTAGGGGTGTCCCTTAGTCTCATGATGCCTTTATTTAGGGGTGTCCCATTGCACAATGATGTCCTTACTTAGGGGTGTCCCATAGTCCCATGATGCCTTTATTTAGGGGTGTCCCATTGCACAATGATGTCCTTACTTAGGGGTGTCCCATAGCACCATGATGCCTTTACTTAGGGGTGTCCCATTGCACCATGATGCCTTTACTTAGGGGTGTCCCATTGCAAGATGATGTCCTTACTTAGGGGTGTCCCATAGCACCATGATGCCTTTACGTTGGAGTGTCCCATTGCAAGATGATGCCTTTACTTAGAAGTGCCTGATATTGCCATGATGCTTTACGTAGGTGTCTCATGGCACCCTAATGTCTTTACTTTGTGTCCTGTAGCACCATGATGCCTTTACTGAGGAGTGTTTGATAGCATCATGACGTTTTAAAGGTACTCACACTTACCATTAACAGACCATAAATATAGTCTCAGTTTACTTCTGTCTCATACAACTTGTCCCACATTTCTATTCGCTAAAGTTGCATTTTTATAATTACTCGTTGTGTTTTGATAAACACTCATCATTCTCGCCAAGATTAAGCTGGTTCTACTACTAATACTAATTAAGTCTTAATTAGTATATCATTACTAAAACGTGCCTCTTGGTTTTTTTTTTATTAACCACTAACCTGCTCATCTAAACAGCTGTCATTGTAGAACAGAACTAGGAGTTCACTATTTATGTCTGCTATTGATGAATGAGCGTGGAATCATGAATAACCAACAATTAAAAGGTTTTATGTATATTTTCTCTGTAACCCACTTGCACCCAGTCAACTTGCCGTTTCTGTAATATCCTGTCTAGGATCCAAACATATCAAGCACCAGTGGGTCTTGAGGTATTTTGGTCTTGCCATCGGTCCGTGGTGCCATCAGTCCAGTTACCCTTCACATGATAGACAAACGCACATTTTCTTATTAACGCAATGTCAAGGATGAATGCGAGCCGAAATATGTATAAATATTTTTTTTTTTTAAAGCTCGATATGTCTCAGAGTTTACACATGTATTATAAGTAGTAAATATCATGCTATTGAAAATGTAAAGCAAAAATAAGTTTGACTTATCCTTGAACTGGCTCAGCAACATAAAATCTCTCAACTAAAAACAGTTACGACAGAAGTTCCGCACTTATACTTCCGCTTCCGTGCATTTCAAGATGGTGTTCAAAGAACATTGTCAATATAAATGTACAGTTGATGCATGTCAGAAAGTAAACAGGGAACACAATCTAGTGTTGTCCGAACAAAGAGCCTGACTATGAGGAATGTATATTGAACAAATAAAATGCTGAGTACCTTCACCTGTACATCTCTCCCTGTATAGACCTCTCAAACGTTAGCCAATTATTCAGTAATATATGGAGACATGGTTAGTGTAGCTGAATGGAATCTGTTCAGAGATATTGAGGAACAGATGGAAAGTACATGTCTCCTTATTATAATATACATGTCATAAAACATAATCATAGTCATAATACATAATCATGTCATAGTACATAATATGTACATGTCTCCTTATTATAGAATTATCCTAGAAATCATTAAAAAGAGTCATTTTACTACTTTACTGCTCACTTTTTTCAAGAATGAAACCGGTCACGTGGTACGGAGGGACGAATGAATATTCTTTTGTCACTCAGTGACGAACGGAATTTGTACTGCTGTTCAGTAAATGTGAGACATTCGCCCAAAGGTATTTAGTAATTATATAGGACGACCTGACCATGCTGTACAAGCTGCAAAACGAGATGATGATTTACGATTCGTATGATACCAGGCGTTCTCGCCGAGTTCCGTACAAATCGTAAATTATTAATGAGTTTTTTGGCTTGTACAAGCATGGTAGGTCATTTTATATTTACTATATACCCGAAATTAGGAAAAATCATTAATTAATTATGGCCTAACAACTAATATTTTAGTCAATGTGTATGGGAAGGTGTTCCGTACGGTATTTTTACGTTATATAGCAAAACGGGGCATATTAACAGTATGTACGGCATGGGTATATAGTAATAGAGGCAAGATAAAATCTGAACTGCACTCCATCCATAGCCACTGAAAATATGCTTTGGTTTGCTGCTTAATCTCATTCGGCTTTGCTGGATTTTGATGAGGTTCCTTCTTTGTATGCCACGGATCCTGCCCACTCTCCCTGTGGGGTTTCCGTTTCGTTCATCAGTTCACCCCTGGTATTTTTCCTCCATAGACGTATCCAAGCCCCATTGCGTATTCAGGAAAAATATCCCATGGGGGATTATGTCACAAATGTTAGCCAAATAGTCAATGTGAAGGGTGAGATAAGTCCAGAAACATATTCAAGTTTAGGGTTAGAATTCGATCCAATCTCGTTAGAATCGCTATATTATAACGCAGCTTCGCCTTGTGAGATACTATGTGATTCAAACTTGATGGGATACGAGCTCTGATACTAAACTTTCATAGGTTTCCTCAATAATACCTCACTCTTAATATGCCCTCGTTACTAAACTCCCTAATATCGCCCTGGGTAAGTAAAGGATATATGCTCCCGACTGTCTGGCCGCACCTCGACCGCCTGTCCCCCGATGAACCGCCATTTTCCGATTTCTAACAAGAGAAACTGAATATAATTTGGCATATATACATGTAGAAATATCTGAAATTTCCATTTCTGGCATCGGATTTCCGATTTGAAGATATATAAAAGACGTTTAACTGCAATTATTGTGGGATATGTCCCTATGGTTATGACTACATAAAAGCCAATACACACTGTACGATTTCGGAACATGAATGTTCCTTTCTCGGCGACAAAAGAACAATCGTAAGCTCAGGCGAGGCCTAGAAAATGTGTCGGCCAATGTGACACCCCCCTACAGTAATTTGCCTAAGATTTGGAAATCCCCCCCATGGCGATGTACCTTTGTCGCCGACAAATTGCAGCCCAATGTTCCGAAATCGGGACCGATAAATTAAGGAACGTGTTCCTTCCCGTTGTCGCCGACAACGGAGTTTAAGAAATACCCCCCGTGGTTCCTACCAATTATGGCCCTTAATTAGTCGCTGGGTGAGCAGAAATACCCATGCCACACACAGACTGAGGCCAGCTCACCGATTTAACTCCCATATACTGAGATTTATTACTTGTTCCTTTATCGGTGGCCCTAAATCGCTCACGATTTACGCAGTCAATCGTCCAGTGTGGACAGAATTTGCTTACGATTAACTCATGCTAATGGCTGCCATAAACGTTGTGGGGATAGTCAACGCTATGCACATATTCGCCTGAGACAAGTTAAATAGCCCTGACGATTCAGGGAGTTAATCGGGGGAAACGAAATCGTTCAGTGGGTATTGGCTTTAATGATGAGAACCAGCTAACATCAGATCCTGTAAACAGACTGAATTATGGGATACCTCAATATGGCGTATGTATACACGGACATTATGTATGGAGAGTGCCTTTCCTGCCGGACTTCGTTCTCATGATTAAGATGGCTACTCCTGGGGTGAGGAGTTAACTCAGTGGTTAATGCACTTGTAATCTAAAAATTGTTTGTTCGAGTCGCACTGCAGCCACTCTTCTCCTGCATCCCCAGCACTGGTAGATTTACTGCTATATCCAAGGCCAGTCCTTCTCATACCATGTTTGTGTGGTGTGGGAGCTAAAAGAACGCTCACCTCGGTAAATGTGTATGGCTGAGATTTCTATCTGAATTCATCTCATAGATTTGATCACCACCCTAGTGGTGTAGAAGAACCTTGAGAAAGTCTGTTAAGAACCTGTATTGGTTGACTGGACGTTAAATCAAACAAACCAACTAACCAGCCAGTTCTCCTGGGACATGTTTTTAAATTTAAGAATGATATTGGCTGAACGATTACGATTATGACTAACCTTAGGCGATAGTGACCACGACCGGAGTGTTAGTCGGTATTTTAAATATGGTCCTCAGAATAACAGGATACGTTTTGTAGTTTTGATTGTTTACTTTTTTACCTTTTTTCTTAGTGGAACCTGTTTTATTATGAAGAATTAAACCACCTAGGAATGAATCTTAATAAAAGGTAAAACTTGTGACATTTTAAAAACTCAAAATAACGATATTTTCCCGATCGTCTTGTAAGACCGTTCTCCCTAAAGACTGATCAGTTTATAAATTAAACAAGAATGCAACAAAGACAACGATAAATACACAATATTACCATGATTTCGATCTGAATGGCCGTATTCTCCGCGTAGTTGACGCGAAGTAAAACTCCGATCGATATATATGATATGCATGATCTATTACTCACCTTTCGAGTAATTATTAGGAATTTTTTTTTGTAAATTTTATGCAAGCGCCGTGCATTCTTTATATAAATTAGTTCCTATAATGCCCGTCAGGTGACCCAAAAAGCCGTATTCTCCCAGGAGATTCCGGAGGTCTGTATTCTACTCAGTAGCGATCTGTAAGCTCCATAGGCTCAGTATGGAGACTCCGTATTCGGTGGGTAATAAAATCAGTTATTTCATCGTTCTTACTTTTAAAAACACCTCCCTGGTGCCTTATCTCGGAGCGGGATATACATGCACATCCAAAGTCAGGTTTAGCGTGCATGTTGGTGGACACTGACGGCCTTGGTGTGCAGTTTCTTACCCAGTAACAGGAACCATGCCTCGACATGCACAGTTAAAAATGCCCATGCATGCACGCGATGCGATTCTGTGTCATGCAACTCCCATTGATTGAGGTAGCATGTTAGGAGTACCACAAGAGCGTTACGTGAAAAAGTTCACCTTTGGAAACGTTATGCGAATAGAATTTGCCACTCACATATGTTTCAGCATTCGGAGATTTTCATATATGCGTCCTAAGGCCACTCAAAAAAAAAATTGTTTCTCATCACCGAGCGCATCAGAAAAAACGATTTTAGAAGATTTTTTTTTTTTTTGAATAGGTGAACCTTGATAGAAATTATGAAAGATATGTGTATTTAGTATCAAATTAAAGCTCCTGATGTCAAGGATGCATTAAATGTATAGCCAATAAAAATCTGGAAATCCTTTGTAAGAAGACACCCTGCGTAAGTGGGCACTTCAAAAGCCATCTTTAATATAGCAAAAAAAAAGGGCCCTCGTCATATTTTTCATGGCTTGGTGATGAGAAACAAGTTGGCTTTTTTGAGTGGCCTAAATGAATGCAGTGTAAGGGGTCGGAGGGGGGAGAGTCCACCAGGCTCCAGCACCCCTCTCATAAGATCTCACACTCTCTAAGTCGTATTCTGTACTCTCACTACGCTCTATGGAGAAGAATTCTTAACGAACCAGGCTTAGAGCCTTGAGAATCCACTGGCCTGCAACCAAAGATTCCTATAATCTCAATGATGCCACCTAGCGGTAATTTTGTTTGCCAGTGGATTCTCAAGGCTCTAAGCCTAGTTCGTTAAGAATTCTTCTCTCATAGAGTGCAGTGAGAACCTTGTATAGAATACAACTTAGAGAGTGTGAGATCTTATAAGAGGGGTGCCTCCAGATACACATGGATACTCTAGAGGAAACCTATGAAAATTTAGGGTTAGAGCTCTTATCCCATTGAGTTTGGATCACGTAGTAATTCACAAGGCGAAGCTGTGTGAATTATGTAGCGATTCAAACGAGATAGGATTGAGCTCTGACCGTAAACATGAATAGGTTTCTGAATTTATCTCACCCTTAACATTGACTAATGGGCTAACCTTTGTGAAATAATCCCCCATTGAGTATTTTTTCTAAATACGCCATGGGCGTTGGGTACGAGTACCAATGTTAAGCTTATGGGGAAAAAATACCAGGGGTGAGATAAACACCCATATTGGCCTTCCGGTACAAAATCAAAACCGTAGCGGAATCGTAGCTTATATCGGGGCAGTTAGTCAGGTTTCTCCGATGACCTACCGATACATACCGATACTGCTCCAGATAAAAAACCTTGAGGCCGTTGAATAATAAAAACGATAAAAAAGAGGATCGTAGAAACGTTTTATGAGAAAATATGTCGTCGGGATACGATACGAGAACCTTAAAGGGCGTAGCATAAGAAATCGTTCATTTCTTAAATGTCGTCCAGTTGTCGTCCAGAACGACACCTCTAGTGGTGTCGCAGCTGATGTCAAACTCGTTTTTCAAGCACTAAATCTTACCTGAATTAAAAGATACTTCTAACAGGAAATTCTATAAGTATGTGATTCATGTTTACCAAATTTCATTATTTATTAATGATCAAATCATTTTTCATCAAATCATTTTTGAGAAATATTTGACCATTCGAAATGATAGACAGGGACTGCACCACTCGACCTGCTTGTCTTAGACATAGCACTGCATTGCTCAATGTGTATTGGTGTGTATCGGAGTTTATTAAAAGCGTGCATACACGCACTATATACGTTGCCTATATTGCATAAAGGTTAGAGTGGTCAAATATAGGCGTCCAGCGTACTGCAAAAAGACCATCCCTTCACTATCTGCGTGCTACTCACTGTGATACTGGGAAAGGAACAGGGTGTCAGTGTCTCAGTGTATTAGAAGCCTGCCCAAGTAACCATAACCAATCACACCTGAACGAGTACCTCATTGACCCACTGGTGCTTGATATTTAAATCCTAGACTTATTAGGCAGTTGAGGAAATGGCAAGTTGACTGAGAGGAGATGGGTTACAGTGAACATTCATATACTGAATGTAACCCCAACCTTTCAATTGTTATTCATTTATGATTGCACGCTCATTCATCAATGATGGACATACTATCTGCTCCTAGTATAGGAAATGTAAAAGCATGCGGAAATAGATCAATTATACTAAACACTCGAAGCTAGGAACTAAGTTACAAACAGACAACAGGACCATTACCCCAAAAAAGGTAATAGATACATTACATTGGAGAATCTGATAGTTCACCCAACTATGATTAAACACTATATGATATAAGCCATGGTTGGATAAAAACCTTAACAATCGGTTAAAACGTGTCCACACTAAAAGTGATTACTGTATATAATTAGCATTTGATGTACAATTTGTATAATACATTACCATGTCCTTGATTGTTTACATGTTAACAACGGCTAATACAAACTGATCTTTGCAAAAACACAATACCACTGGAGCCATGATCTTCACTTGTAAGCCTGATTTTCAGGCACTATATGGCAGATGAAAATACCAAAGCTGGAGAGGCTGGAAGAGAGGGAAATTTGTCATAACACCCTAAGCCTACCTCCAGGATAAATAAAAGCTTTAAAATAAAAGGTGTACGACATTCTGTACGGATGATAGTGCTGACGCCCACGACCAGTTTTATACTACCCTGAATGGAAAAGGTCGTCCAGAATGTCGTCTATCTTTCAATTTATCTTATCGTCCGGCCTCACATACTGTACAATATTATTTAACGGCCCTCAGGTGTCGATTGTCGTAGCTTATCGGTATATATCGGCGACGCATTTGATAGGGAAAACGTGAAATAATCAACGGGAAATTATGAAATTATTGTGTAAAACAAAGAGAGAATAGATTGGCCCTCACGCCAATAAATTGTGGTCCAATAAACCCCAGCACTATTCCATGACCGATTTCCATGTTTTCTCAGTCTCTCTGAGACAGTAAATCTCAACTGAAAAATATTTCCTATTTTTTTCATGGCCCCAACTGGCATCCCCCAGCCCCATTCCATGGCCAATAACGATGGTTTTTTTTCATATTTTCTCAGTCTCTCTTAGACAGTATATTCCAGATGAAAAATATTTCCTTTTTTCCATGACCCCAACTGACATCCCCAAGCCCCATCCATGGCCAATAACGATGAGTTATCCATGTTTTCGCAGTCTCTCGGAGACAGTAAATTCCACATGAAAAAAAGATTTCCTATATTTTTTATGACCCCAACTAACATCCCTGGAATAAGGATACACACATAATAAAAAATCGGAAATTTATTTCTTCTTTTTCTTTTTTTCCCTTCCTTTTTTTCCAGGTTTTATAGGTTTTTTTGACATGGTCAAGGATAGCCATTGATCCGAAAAGCTTGATGGATTTGCGCACCTACATGTTCACGGGAGAAGTAGGTTTTGGTGATGAGAGATAACCTCGACTCCCCCGCCGGGTTAATCAGCTTCCTACTATCCACACTCACAACCGCCAGATGAACATCTCTGTAGGATGATCTCTAATCCGACATCTTTGATATGCACTTAGGCCAGATATAGGCCTAACTCAGCCTAAATATAGGCCTGTATCAGTTGGTGGCTATCGTTTCATGCCACTGGGTATGGTTTCGGTATTATAACAAGTGTGAAATAATGGGAATGGTATCTGAATCCATGGTACTCTAAAGCATTGCTGTACTATGTGAGAATAAGATCCATACCATGTACTATGAGCAGGGATAATTACAGTAGCATACTTGCATAATGACCTGAGATATACATCATTTTGCTATTAAGGAAGAGGCTCATAACAGTTAAATACCAATTACATGCTCTGCTGATCCATACACAATAAATCCTGGGTTTTTTTCTTGGAGAAAACATTTCGTGTATTTTAGATTCAGTTTACATGCAGCAACTGGAACTATCTTAGATTGAATGCAGTTTGTTCAATTTAAGCATTTTATATTGAATTCTAGATGTGTTTTGTTAGTTGATATATAGTCAATTGAGGGGTATGTTTGAATATTGCCATGTGATGTTGAATGTCCTAGTTAATCTTCATATACAATACAGTAGCCTCGTGAATAATGGTGAGTATTTCTGTCGTAAAACTTGTTTTACTGAATAAGAGCAACAACACACAAAAAATCAGTCGTTTGCTTTCCATTGGCCATCGCCGATATATAGTCAGGGACCACTGACAGACCTTTAGCACTGCTGACGCAAAATGAAAATAGGCTATTTGGGAGAACTAAAAAGATCGACACCGTTTTCGTCGGTCAATAGAAACGGGCCTATACCAAACCCATCCGTATGCAGGATACTAAATACCTCTGATCACAATATTCTAAAAAAGAAGAGTTGTTTATTGACTTCCAGATTACAATTGATAAATCAAATATCTCGATTTGTATAGTGATGAATAGATTATTGCCTTTTCCTGTTGATTTTACTGGGGGTTAGTTACTCCAAAGTACTTTCGCTGTTGAGAGGATATAAATACTTGCTTGATAAGTAAACTCTGGGTTATCTGTAGTTATGTCCTGCTATCAGAATACTGGTGACCTTAGTGTGCTAACAGGTCACTGTGAACAAACCCACATGAGAGGTATAAGCAGACGACATTGGAGATATTCCAGTGGGGATTCTCAATGTCAAGGACGAGCGATTTGGCGCCTATAGGGCACAGAGTGATTGCTAGTTCTGCCATCATCCAGGAGGATATTGTAAGATAGCGCCACAATAGACCTTATTCACCTCTTGCACATAAGCGTGGCGCGGCGATCGCCGTGATAACGGGTTTCGCTGGTTCTATGGATTTGATAAAGTACCAGCCGCGAACCAGCGAAATTTCCGCACTCCAGAACGAGGCGTGCGCTGTCAGAGTGAAGCCAACACTATAGCAGGTGCTTAATACCTCTATAATGATAAAATTATAAATCGTTCTTCTGTCATAAATATCTGGCCGAATTCTGTAATCAAAACATGGTTAGAAAGCTGAGATTTAGGCCTATCTGTTGGTACTATAAATTTATAATATACCTGTGTTATGGGTAAGAAATAGTTATAGATAGACAATCGGAATTATTTTAGGTAAAAAAATTAAAACATGTTACCTTCCTGTCTTTACACTGATTTAATAAAAAATCTATCGCGATGACCTATAGATATTACCATTCTATCTTTTTAGGTACTTGAAGACGATTAAAATGATACCTATATTGTCAGTCTGTGATAAATATTTCTTGGGATAATGGAGCATAATGACAGATGACAAGGAGTCAAAAAGAGCAACAAAAGAATTTGATTTTCCGTTATTATTGCATTTCCGATACGTGAATAACAGGCCGATTTTTATAAATAAAATATTGTTAGAAAGCTAACACTTGGGCCTATTTGTTGGTATAATATCATATACCTATGTTTTGGCTAAGATTTGCAGTCCCAGATTGAACATCCAGATTATTTTGGTAAACAAACACAAGCATGTTACCTTCCTGTTTTCACAGCGATTTAATGAAAAATCTATCGCGATGACATACAGAAATAAACATTCCATCCTTTTAGGCATCTCAAGACGATTAAAATTATACCTATATTGCCAGGTTGTGATAGATATTTCCTGAGATAATGGAGCATTGGGTCTGACTAGATTGTGTGAGGCACTATATGTACCTTGGAACAAAAAACTTATTTTCTAACTTGAAAAAATGTGAATTACTCTGGCTTTGTGTGTATAACAGGCTGATCTTTATAAATAAAGCATTTTTAGAAAGTTAAGACTCTGGTCTATTCGTTGGGATACATATCATACACCTATGTTTTGGCTAAGATTTCCTCTTATCGCTTCAAAACTGAGATTTTTGCTGTCAAATTCCCAAATTTCCTGACAAATAACTGATACATTATTAGTTCAATACCTCAGGAAATATCTATCACAACCTGGTAATATCGGTATCATTTTAATCATCTCGAAATGCCTAATAAGATAGGACATTTATTTCTATAGGTTATCGCGATAGATTTTCATTAAATCACTGTGAAAACAGGAAGGTAAAATATTTTAGTGTTTTTTACATAAACAATTGCGATGTTTAATCTCTGATTGAAAATCTTATGGGGTGTACCATAATTCAGTGTGTTTACAGGATCCGGTGATAGCTGGTTCGCGTTGTTGGATGGTGATAGGTCCCAAATCCCACATTTTTTGCAGTTCAACGTTTTCTATTAATCTTCAACATGGAAATCTGATGGCAGAAATGGAAATTTCAGTAATTTCTACATAAACTATCCATATTATATCTGGTTTCTCCAGTTGGAAATCATGAAACGGTTGTTCATCTGGGGACAGGCGGTCGTGGTGCGGCCAGAGGAGCGGAGCCTTTAGGTACCCGGGACGATATTAGGGAGTTTAGTAACGTCTGGAGGGTCTATAATGACTGGAATCGTTCTTCTTACTAGCCAAGGCACTACGTCTTGTGTCCAGGGGTAACATCAGTGTGAACAGACCCACATGAGAGGTATAACCAGACGACATTGGAGGTATTCCAGTGAGGATTCTCAATGTCAAGGACGAGCGATTTGGCCCCTATAGGGCACAGAGTGATTGCTAGTTCTTCCATCATCCGCAAGGATATTGTAAGATAGCAGGGACAACAACTATTATCTGCTATTGTAAATGTGATCTACAGATAATCGTGAGACGAGTCTAAACCCTTTGATGGACCCCCCCCCCCCCCCCCCCCAAAAAAAAAAAATAAATAAATAAATAAAAAATAATAATAATGATGATAATAATAATAATAATTAGGGTTAGGGAGAGGTTATATAGACTTGTAATCCCAAGGTTGTCAGACTTTGTGGGGTCGAGTCCCTCTGCAGCCACTTTTCTCCTTCACCCCCAGCAGTCATAGATTTACTGCCATATCAAAGGCCAATCCTTCTCATACTATATCAATGTGGTGTGGGAAGTAAAAGAACTCTCATCTAGGTGAATGTGTAGGGGTGAGATTTCTACCTGAATTCATCTCATAGATTTGGTTAAACCCAAAGTAAGTCTAGTAGAACATATTGGACGTTAAACTACCAAACAAACATATGCAGCTTGTTGTGATTTGACGCTAACTGGAGGATTTTTTGGTGTTTTTCAGGCGAGCAGGAGAATCATGAGGCGTTCGTGGCGCACTTCACGCGGGAAGTCGGGCAGTATGGGCGGGTCGCCGTCGTCAACCTCGTCGACCAGGTGAGTGCACAGTCTCTCCAGAGGTGTCTATAGGACCGTTTCCATTGGCTGACGAAAATAGTGGAGATTTTTTGTGTTCTCCTAAAAGCCTATTTCCATAGGCTGACGAAAACAGTGGAGATTTTTTGTGTAAAAGCTTGTTTCTATAGGCCGACAAAAACAGTGGAGAGTTTATGAGTTCTCCTAAAAGCCCGTTTTAATTGGCTGACGAAAAAAGTGGGGATTTTTTTTGTTCTCCTAAAAGCCTGTTTCCAATGGCTGACGAAAACGGTGGAGATTTTTTTGTGTTCTCCTAAAAGCCCATTTCCATTGGCTGACGAAAACAGTGTAGAGTTTGTGGGTTCTCCTAAAAGCCTGTTTCCAATGGCTGACGAAAACAGTGTAGATTTTTTGAGTTCTCATAAAAGCCCATTTCCATTGGCTGACAAAAACAGTGGAGATGTTTTTAATTCTCCTGAATGCCCGTTTCCATTGGCCGACGAAAATGGTGTGGATTATTTTCAGTTCTCCTAAAAGCCTGTTTCCATTGGCCGACATACACAGTGTAGATCATTATAGTTCTCCTAAAAGCCCATTTACATTTTGCGTCAGCAGTGCTAAAAGTCCGTTGGTGGTGCCTTACTGTAGACCAGTGACAGCCAATCGAAATGGGCTATTAGGGGAACTCAAAAAATCTACACTATTTTTGTCAGCCAATGAAAACAGGCCATTACTGATACTTCATGAGAAATGCATGATGATTGGTTGGCGTTGTCAGATTTTGGATTTTTGGTCAAAATCGGTAGGTGTAAAATTAAATTAAATCTAAGAATATATACTTTTTTGAATATTTGATTTACAAAGCAACCACTAGTCCACTAGGTTTGATTGGAGTGGCTTTTATTATGTTTGTGAGTTACTATTTAGGACGCCTATGAAAGTTTAGGGTCAAAGCTTGTATCTCATGGAGTTTGGATCACGTAGTAATTCACAAGGCGAAGCCATGCTAATTACGTAGCGATTCAAACGAGATGGGATCGAGCTTTGACCATAGACTTTCACAGGTTTCTGAATTTATCTCACCCTTCACATTGACTAATGGGCTAACCTTTCCAAACACGATGGCGAATGGGGACACAGACCAAACACTCATCAATTTCTTGCTTAGTATTCCATTTGAATAGCGTAGTAATTCACAAGTCGAAGCCGCGTGAATTACGTAGCGATTCAAACGAGATGGGTTTTAGAATTAATCTCATCCTTCACATTGACTAATGGGACACCAGTTGTGACATAATTCACATTGGATACTTTTCTCTAAATACCCCATGTGCGTTGGATACGAGTTCCCAATGCTAAGTCTATGGGGAGAAATCCAAGGGGTAAGATAAAGGATGGTAGTCTTAGTTAAGCAAGGTTTCGGCGGTTGTCGTCTTCATCAGGAATATGTATGTTTAAAAGATCAGAGTTCACCCCATTATGACACTTCAAACCACAACTACTTATCCTCTCTGACAGCTCAAGTGGATATCCATACTTACAGATTGTGAGTAGAAGTGATAGGTTTCAGGTTATTCTCTCAGACACAGATGATAATTTACACCAGTCAGATGCAGGTTGGGGGTCCAGGACCTGCCCGTGTATATGTATGTAAGAAAACACTGCTTAAAGGCATATCCTACAGTTCACAGTGGCACCACCTGGTGATTTGTGAATATGCTCAATTGTCAATCAAAACCGGTTCTTTGTGATTCATTCTAGTTCAAAAGAAATAGATTTAATGTTTTGTACAGTTTATCCAATCTTAATAGGTAGAATATGCCAATTTACATTTGCTTGATTTATATTAGAAATGTACTGAAATATATGGTTCTATTCAATCATTTCAAAAACAAGGCTGATGACCTATGAATATAATTCTTGAATATATAGTACTATACATGTGCTACATTCTCTGAAAATTTGAGGAAGATGACATGGGTTTTACTATGTGACATGGGTTTTACTATGTGAAAAATAAATTTTGGAATTTCTATAAATTATATTTTAAAATTATCATAATATTGATCTCTAAATAAAAAAGAACACTTGCACGGTGACCCCCTCCCCCGATTTATCAGTTATATATATATTTATATATATATATATTTTTTTTAAGAGATTTCTTTATTGACTGAGGTAGTTTACAACTTCAAGAGAATTTGACAATACTTGAACATGGAGTCAATAAAGCGGCCACGGTATCAGCTGCTATCATGGCAACTGGTTTTCATTACCAGGCCTACCGTAAAAATAGCAATGGATGGAACTCTGTTAAATAGTGTTAAGATTTCCAAGGTCTAAGGAATATACATCATTTCTCACCTGTAGTACAACATAGTAATAGGAAGAAGACGTCGACACACAGAATCAGATCAAGTAAATAAAATGGCGCTAGACAAGTTGAGGTATGGTTTCCAATAACAATTTTTTAGTGATACTTTTAAAGTATTTATAGGTTGGAATGTTGCGAGCTAGTGACGGAAGTTCATTCCAGGTACAGCCACCATTGAACTCTATCGACTTCATGTAGGCTAGACAATTGGGTCTGTTAACATGTATTAAGGGAGCATCATATATATATATATATATATATTACAACCATTAGAAGTTATCATGCTCCATTTTCAGGAAAATGTCATGGGTTTTAATTTTCAACTTTAAATTGTCCGATATGTCTGCAATCCTTTCTGCCTATGTACATTTGCTTGATTCATATTGATAAACATCGCAAACATTGCATTAAGGTATTATCAAGACATTATCTGGTCTACACTGGGAAATGCCTCAAGGCATTATCCGGTCTACACTGGGAATGCCTCAAGGCATTATCCGGTCTACACTGGGGAATGCCTCAAGGCATTATCCGGTCTACACTGAGAATGCCTCAAGGCATTATCCGGTCCATACTGGGGAATGACTCAAGGCATTCCCCGGTCCATACTGGGGAATGCCTTAAGGCATTATCCGCCCTGAATGGGTTAAAAGGTCACTTCCCAAACGTCAACCCATTTTGGTGTTGCGCACCAGTCTAAGCAGCACATATTAAATATCGTTTTAAAAGAAACCCAATATTTGTCCTTTACTCAGGATTCCCTGGAATGTAACAATCTGCTCCAAAATATGATGATTAGGGTGTTGCTCAGTGAGAGGCACTTGCTGTGTGTCTTGTTACTTTTAGATCTACCTGATACACCTCTGGAACGTGAAGTGTTGTGGTGTGCTGTTATACTTTCTTAGCAGCTCCACCAGACTATGACCGTGTAGGAAAGTTTCTGGTCTCTTTGGAAAATATCAAAGAATAATTTATACGGTGAATGTACTCGGTGGATAAATCGTATTGGTGCCCATAATTATCAGAAAAATGTGCACGTTTCCAACGCCAGCAATGCTTATATGATTTTTCAGTATTTTCCCCCGATCCCGCCCGATCTCAATTCCGGCAAGTTTTTGTTGCTCAGTGGAATCATTTAGCACCACTTGATAACTTTCATAGTAGTTGCTATATCAAAGGCCAATCCTTCTCATACCATGTCTATGTGATGTGGGGAGTAAAAAAACTCATTCAATCACCACCTTTGTGGTGTAAAAGAGCCTTGAGAACGTCTGGTAATAATAATGAGATGGTTATTAACTGGACGTTAAACCAAACCAACCAACCAACCAGTTTCAGTAGTAAAAGGCTCGAGATGTTTCAATAAACCTAGAGAATGGATTTAATAGTTGTTCTGAAGTATCATCATTTATGTATAAACAAGGGGAAATTGATTACTTTTTCTTCTCTTTTTCATAATTGCAGCATTTATTTCTATTTGAGAAGGTACATGTGCAGGTTGTATTAGACAATCGCTAAACTTTATTCAGTCTCATCGATCATACAGTGAAGTCAATGAGATATCCCATCGTGGAGAAAGGAGCAGTTTACTGTTATTTGAATTGCTGCATTTTTTATATTTCTTTAAATCAAAATAGGCTATTCTAACTGCTAGCCCGATTTTTCCTGCAAGTATTATAAAAATGTAACGATCATAACTAGGGTTTTTACCTTAACCTAGGAGTAGGACATAACAGCTACATTGAAATCATCAATAAGGGTTGGTTGAAAAATCATTCCACTGTTCTTCAGCTTACAGCCTAATCATGATCTTTGAAATGTTTACAATATCTTACGATGGTAGATAAATATGAAATTCCTTTTACCTTGTGATTACTAGAGCTGTTGTACCTCATTAAGAAAAATACAAATGACAGACCAACAGGATGAAAGAAGGGACTGAACGAAGTATATCCTTAGGTGTTGATTAATGTGAAGATTGGTGCATACAGTTTGAAAATTGTTCAGGATGATCAACCTTAAAGGTTGATTCCACCAAGCCTATTTCACTCCCGGTGTGGTCCAGATGTACTCCAGTCGTGGCCCTGACAGCCACATACCCTGTTCCATTGTGACGATGGCCTCCAGACCAGACATAGGCCAGTTTTGGTGCCAGGACCTAAACTGGAGTACATCTTGACCACATCGGGAGTGAGATCGGCTAGATAGACTGATGCTATCATAGTTGTATAACCTGGGGATCTAGATTGAAAATATTCATCCATTTCCCCCTTTGTTTCCTCTGTTTTTTAGGCGTTAATCAATGCATGATATGAAGGGATATAATACAGAGGTTCCTGGTATTAAAGTCAGTTTATCTTAATGCATTAAAATGTCTCTTAATCAAGTCCTATATGGCTCTGAGTGTGACAGATTGTACTCAGACAGATTAAATGCAGAGGACCTGATTATGTAAAGGTCTCTTTCTCTGTGTCTGTAATAGCTGTGGTTTGAATGCTGAGTAGTTAAGTCTGCCCTATCGAATACTCTAATTGCCATAGATAATGGTTTATACCATCAGATATGGAATCTCTAATGCCACACAGTCAGGTCCATCCCATCAGATCTGACAGGTTAAAATGTACATGCATTGTGAAGTTAGAGTGGTATTAAAAGTGAGCCAGGACAAAATGAATCTTGAGTTGTTGTTTTTTTTAGATCGATTTATTTAACCTGAATGAGAAAAGGCAAATACATACCTGTTTACATTCATATCTAGCACGTGGTACTCGCGATACGCATTTCTCATGGAGAGTTAAGCACCCTTAACAATATCTAGCTAGCTAAACATACAAAAGAATTACAGTTGAATAGACATTAGCATAAACTACCTCTCAGCATCATAGTACAACATTCAAGCTCAAACAACAAAATATAAGTAATACATGTAACTTCTTTAAACAAATCTCCTAACAAGGCAGGCTCTCTCAGGCTACAACTAGATCAGAGATTTTGTGAATGCATATGATCCTTGTACGTCATATGCATGCTTAGTAATTATTACGGCTGTTGGACATAATAGATCTTTCTTTGAATTTAAATTGGTTATATGTTGGAATGAGTCTGTACCCCACTGGTAGAGCATTGCAGTAATATTGGCACTTAAACAGCATACTTCTTTTAAAAAGTGGTAAATTGGGAGTGTGCCTCGTTGGTCAGTAGAGGTAGATAGGGAGTGGTTGTGGGAGGGGAGGGGGTGAGGCTATTATAGCATAACTGATAGACTGAATTGTATATAATATCATAAGTATAATCTCTGCAAGTCTCATTTATATACTGGGGAATGCCTCAAGATATCGTGTGAATCCCACTTAGATTGTAGGGTTTCATTTCCCTTAATTGGGATTCACACAATGGGATTCATGTACCTCACAGGGTGTTTATCGGAGATAAATCATGCTGAGATTCATGTACCTCAAAGGGTGTTTGACTGAGACAAATCCTGCTGAGATTCATGTACCTCATAGAGTGTTTGTCTGAGACAAATCCTACTGAGATTCATGTAACTCACAGGGTGTTTGTCTGAGACAAATCCTGTTGAGATTCTATACTCGAACTCAATTTCTTGTCTAAATTGTAGGGTTCCATTTCCCTAAAACATGTTCGTTCCCGTGCAATTGTTGGCGACATTTACCCCTAAAAAGGAACAGAATCTCATGAAATTTTGAACCCTGTGAGGTATCTGAAATCCACCGTGTGAATTCCACTTGAGACATGTTTTCCCCCTGCAATTTTTGGCAATATTTACCCCTAAAAAGGAACAGAATCTCATGAGATTTTGGACCCTGTGAGGTACACGAATCCCACCGTGTGAATTCCATTTGACAAGTAACAGAATCTCATGAGATTTGAACCCTGTGAGGTACACGAATCCCACCGTGTGAATTCCACTTGACAAGTAACAGAATCTCATGAGATTTTGAACCCTGTGAAGTACATGAATCCCATCGTATGAACCCCACTTTAGAGAGGAATACTCCTATTGGGTTTCTAGATAGAGGGGGCATCCTTAAGCGTGTTAGAGACCCTGCTACCGGTACCCTATGTGGGACTAGTGATGGTTTACTAACCATGCGTGCCCAACCCCTTGACCTCAACCCGTGTTCGGTACATCCTTTCACAGCACTTTGTCATTTATAGGAGTGACCTTTTATTACCAAGTGCTTGTACGCGTGTACAAAGGCGAGGCTATTATTAGCAAAGAAATGCTTTTGTATATTTGATGTATATTTGATGTCCAGGTTAGCTTCGACTGAGAATACCTTTTTGTATAAAACATTGTCCTTCGTACGATGTCTAGCGACGTCTGCATGGCTAGTCGTATTGTTGGCGGATTAGGAAGAGGCGAGAGAAGCTACGAACTGTATCATGAGCTTAGAGAGAAAGCTGGGATCCTATATGAACTCCCCTTCAACTGCTATATTGGCATACTTAGAGACTGGACCACATTCTGAAGGAAACTGAGGTTAAAGGTATACTGGACAATTTGGCTTGAAGTTAAAACCCATGTAATTTTCCTGAAATTTGATATATAGTTTTCTCTAAGTGTTGTAGTACACGTATGGATGTGACTTAGAAATTGGGGGTCACCATGCTAGCTTTTGATTTAGAGATCAATGTTATGACAATTTCATAATAGAATATATAAAAATTTTAAGAAGTTGCTTTTCACATAATTAAAGCCATGTCATTTTCTAAAACTTTCACAGAATGAACTAGATGCATAGTATTACGCATACAGATTTCTTAATACATAGGTCATCGTTCTTGTTTTTGAAAGAATTGAAGAAAACCATATTTGTCCGTACATTACCCATGTAAATGAAGCAAATGTAAATTAGCCTATTATAACTATTAAAATGGGATAAACCGGATAAAATGTTAGGTTTACTCATTTAGTATTAGAATGAATCCCATAAACCAGTTTTGACTGATAATTGACAATATTTAAAAATCACCAGGTGGCGCCTGCTTGAATTGTAGGATATGCCTTAAAGGAAACTTTTCACTGTGGCCAGAATAGAAGATTTCTGAGAAGGAAGCTTGGATTCATCCTCTAATTGGGCTGCTTGAATGATGTGGTGTGCATTAGTATGAACTTACAATGTCCCGAAGTGCTAAAAAAAAAGTCTTGCATTAGGGAATCAAATCATATATGGGAATTTCAGCAGGAGCTTTGCTATTTGCCCAACAAAAGTTCAATATTTCTTTCTTTAAAAAAAAAAATTGAAATAAGGAGCTTTTATTTCCATATATTTTATTCCAGTATAAATTGTACATATCATATTCTGTATTGTTTTTGTTATTCGAGGTTAACATTTTCATAGGCTGCTTGGTTTTTTTCATTTTTTTCACTGTATCAGTTAAAGATGAGGGATGCAGTCGATTTGATGAAGATATTAGGGACAGTAATAATGCAAATTCCTTTTATGTTCAGATAGCTGTCATCTCACTCTGGTATTTTTCCTCAGAGACTTAACATTGGGAACTCATATCCAACACCCATTGAGTATTTAGGGGAAAAAATCCAATGGGGGATTATGTCACAATTGTTAGCCCATTAGTCAATGTGAAGGGTGAGATAAATTCAGAAACCTATTCAAGTTTAGGGTCAAAGCTCATTTGGGTCGATCACATTTCATTTGACTCGCTACGTAATTCACGCGGCGTCGCCTTGTGAATTACCACGCGATTCGAACACGATGGGATAAGAGCTCTGACCCTAGACTTCCATAGGTTTACTTTATATATTACATGGCTGTGATTTGGATATAGGTTTTCTCCATAGTCTTACACAATGAGAGGTGTACATAGTTAGCACATTTTAGATCCAGGTCAGGTATCTACGTTTGTGGACAGTAAATTCTAAGTGGTACATGATAACACATTAAGAGGGGAAAAAAAGGAAAACAAGAAATTTAATCATGTAGCGCATATTTGTTTTTTTTTAAAAGGGGGAAAAAAAGGTTTTGCAGTAGCACATTAAGATGCTATACAATTAACAAATCTGAAATGCCACTTTTATATAAGAGCTGGGTGTTTTGTACTCAGTTGGGGAACCATCTCAGCGGTTAAGGCACTGAACTTGTAACTTCAAGTCTGTCAGATTCTCTGGGTTTGAGTCCCACTGCAGCCACTCTTCTTCTTCACCCCTAGCACTGGTAGATGTACTGCTATATCAAAGGCCAGTCCTTCTCATACCATGTCTATGTGGTGTGGGAAGTAAAAGAACTCTCACCTCGGTAAATGTGTAGGGGTGAGATTTCTACTAAATTCATCTCATAGATTCGATCACCTTCAAACCCAAAGTAAGTCTCATATTGGACCTTAAAGTAGCGAAACAAACAAATTCAGTTGTACATGAACTTAATAAGACTCTACAGTCCTGTTTTCCATGAACTATTGGTAAGGCACAGCGGTAGCACAGGTGCACAATCCGTGAAATAGTTATCTACTCTATTTCTGCCTTTAAATCCCCTGTTATTTTTATAATTGTAATTTGGTGTAGTAGGAATTTTTCTCTTCATCAGGCGTGGTAGGACAAGATGATATATATTAATTATCTGATGTAGTGCTTATTTTCCTGTTTTTCTTCTCGTAATTCCTACGCATTGGGTCATTTTGTACTTTGGCATATTTGCAGTATACGGCTGTTGCCCTTATGTTCATAATCTCTTTTTAGGTCATCGTGATTTATTTTTGTAATGTACTCAAACCGCAAAGATGATTTTTTTTTCAACACCATTAGTACATTTGGAAATAACTGTTACCAAACAGCTAAACCAACATTCCAGGACAGTATTATAGAAATAGTAACAGATGGATACCTTGTAAAGTATGAGTTGATTATAATTCCATCACAAGACATGTAGTGGGAAAATCGACCCGGCATTAAATCTGTGAATAAATATGAACACACGGTCTCGGCAAATACTTGGCGAGTCCGTATTTCCGAGTCTGTAAGATACGGACACTGGCTTACTGTCTTCGTACGTCAAAAATATGCGGTGAAATTATTGATCAGATACATCCCGATGCCGTACGCAGAGGGATGTTTGTGATCAATAATTATACCAAGTATTTTGACGTGCGAAGACAGTCAGCCCGTTTTCGTATTATTATGTACCTAAAAATGGCGAAATTTTACCTAGTCACGTGATCACATACCCCGTACCTCACAGTGTGGCGTACGGGTATAAATACGCCATGGGAGGAGCGGCTAGTATACGCAGTTTATACAGCCACTGGTACCCGGTATATAATAAGTGAATATTCATTCACAAATTAAATCCCTAGTCATTTTTTCTTTTTATCATACACCCTGACATATTTAGAAAATAGTTCCTTTGTGCTATAGTGCAAAGACATAGTCCCTATTGTTATACCCTTTCATTTGGCAATTACTGGGTGCTATTCATTCGAAAGATGGATAATAAATGCAATAAAGGATGGTTGTTTGTATAGGTGGTTCTGGAAACCACTCGAGGCTGACGCGTAGTAATACACAAGCGAGAGCGATTGTACTATTAGGCCTATTCCACCAAGGAGGCACAAGCCCAGGCAGGGCCCCTTGTGGTCGCCTCTTGGCGATCGGCGGCAAAAGCCGGCCCAAACCTCCCGCCGGCGGCGATAATCTGCTTGGTGGAACAGCTCATTAAGCTCAAATGCTCCACACGGCCGTCCCCTGCCGGCCACCGTGCCTCCAAAACCCCGTAGCCGGGCAGTATCGGATGACCTGTTGGTGGCCGCCGGCCACCGGCCGGGGACAATTCTCTTGCAATAGCCAAAAAATGGAGGTGTTCCACCAAAATATAGTGATAACCACAGAGAAGGCAGGGCGGGCGGCCGGGCATTATGAGCACAACGTCCCCCGCAAGCCCTGCCAGAGGAAAACTGATTCATTTGATTTTAAACCCCCAGCAGGCCGGCCGGCGTGCCAAGAGCGTGACTCGGAGAGCAGTTCCCCGGGCGCGCGTTGATCACTCGCCCGCCTATACTAAGATATACGCCGTCAATAAAGGCCCGCGGACGGTATCCTGATACGCGGACACCGATATTTCGGCAGTTGCGGCAGTTTGGGCAAAATATAAGCACCAGTGTCAAATATACACATTGATAACATCAATCCTTATCTTTATTTACCTTCATTGTTCGATTTAACCTGTAATTCCGACACACTGCTCCACTCCATACGCGACTTTCGCGGGTTCAGAGCGTCTTAGTGTATCACCGCACGCCGCAATGCTATCGGATCAATAGAGAACCGCAGGCTTGCGCGTTAGTGCCGCCAACGTCAACCAGACGGCAATAGCAAACCCGCTGCGAGTGTATCGCTGGCCGGGTCCGGCCGGCTCTATGAGCGCTCGCCGGGCGCCTTGTGTACCCCTGTTGGTCGGCTCGTGGGCCTTTGGTGGAACAGCTTGCAGAATTTAGGGGTTTAGGGGCGGCTGGCCGGCCGGCCCTGGCGGCAAACGCCTGCTGGAGGGCAAAAACCCGCCTGCTGAGGGCCTTCTTGGTGGAATAGGCGTGTATGACGTCAACCATTCGTGGTTTACAGCCGCCTGTCCACAAAACCAGCGACTATTGTCTATGTATACGACTGACAATAAAATTTATCTCACCCATGGTATTTTTTCTTCATAGACTTAACATTGGCAACTCATATGCAACGCCCATGAGATATCTAATGGTGTCCCATTAGTCAATGTGAAGGATGAGATTAATTCTGAAACCCATCTCTTTTGAATCGCTATGTAATTCTTGCGGCTTCGACTTGTGAATTACTACGTGATTCAAATTTGATGGGATACTAAGCAAGAAATTGATGAGTGTTTGGTCTGTGTCCCCGTTCGCCATCGTGTTTGGAGTGCGCAGTAATATGAGGCAATAGCCAAGTGAATATTCTGAAGCGCTCCAAACAAGATGGCGAATGGGGACTCAGACCAAACACGAACATGTTTTTGGTTTTATCTTAGCCTGGAAATATTTATTTGTTTGTCACCCGTTGAGAATGTGTTACCATACTAGCAGGCCTGTTGAGAACGGGTTCCTAAAGCATGTGATCCACCAGATCGACGCTCAGAGATGGCCAGAGGTGGCCGGCTGGCTGGTTTTTACAGGGCCGGCCAGCCAGAGGCGACGACCGCACCGCTGTGGCTGACAGGGTTTTCAATGGGCTGGTCTGGCCAATTCCGGCCGATTTGCTGATCCACCAGGCAGATTGTCCCAGCCGATATGAGCCAATGAGCGATTTGGGCGGCCGACGTCCACAATTTCTCCACATGGTCATCGTCTGGCCCTAACTCACTCTTAGCGGATTATGTGCCTTATGTTAAGCCTATGGACGCTTATTCTAAAATAAAAACTATGACCCTAAACTTAGGGTTAACTCTATAGAATTAGTAAAACTGTGTCCTTGTTGCAGGTGGGGAAGGAGAAGAGCCTGTGCGACGCCTTCCTGCACCACATCGTGTCCTACAACGACGAGAATCTGGTCTATATCGCCTTCGACTTCCACGAGTACTGCCGCGGCATGCGCTTTGAGAACGTCTCCATCCTCATCGACAGCATCAAGGACGTCATCAAGGACGTCCGCTACTGCTGGTACGTCCTTTTACTTCTATAGAATACCTAACCTGCTGTACATAGACAATATTTGACGACTTTATGGACAGGCGGCCGTAAACCATGAGAGGTCGGTCGTAAACCATGAGAGGGCAACACATAGTAATATACAAGCTGGTATGTGCAGCACCGCCTAGATAGAAATTATATTACTTGCATAGAACGACCTAACCATGCTGTATATAGACAATATTTGATGGTTTTGTAGATGGGCGGCCGTAAACCATGAGAGTTTGACGCGTTGTAATACACGAGCGCTTGCAAGTGTATCACGACGTCAATCTCGTTCCGTACCAAAAGTAAATTTCCATCTCTTTGTGTAGCTTGTACAGCATGGTCAGGTCGTTCTATATAAATACTTTGTTTATGGAACAAACCACACCTATGACACCCCTGTGGGTGTCCTTTACTTATTTAAGAGAATTTTAGACAACGTAGGACAATTCGGAGGACAATTTTGATCAATCTTAAGATATTTCAAAGCCAACATGTATTAGATCGTATCATTGAACCGCCCTAGCTACAGGACAATATCTATACAATGTCATTTGGCCTAAGACTATCGAAGGACAATTTCTATGATATATTAAACATATTAAATATATAAGTGATTATTAAACAGCACCCTGGATATACGTAGTAGAAAATCTGAAAACCCTGTCAAGATTTCAAACTCATACTGTTGGATAAGATAAGATTAGATACGTTTCCCTATATTAAGACCTCTTGACTAGAATACTTCCGCTCGAGACACCTAAATACATATGACACAGGAAATACATTGAGATGTCCTCTGAATCTTTATCTTAAGTGTCGGCTATGCCAAGGGACTCGAGCGTAGGGCTAGAACCATGCTCTGCAGTGAAGTGGCTACTCAATACGTTTATCATGGGACACTTTTTGTCACTGTTTAAGATATTGCTCTATAAAAACACCTTGGGTAAAGTGTTTATTCTGGAGATCATCCGTTAACGTTCTGTGTCAGTGGATGTCTAAAAGGTTGACGATATGCTCTGCTGAGCTTTACTTTAAGATTCATGGTGAATTATTGATGCACGGAGTATTAAGAGAAAACGTAGTGACTGAGCCCGTACAGGTGGCTGTCCGAGGTCATTTGACGCAGAAAAACGCTCCGAAGCCGTTTGAATGCTACGTGATATTCACTCGGCTGTCGCCTCGTTCATATCACACCGCATCAAACTCATGGAGAACTATTACCCAAACTTGTTGGTTTCTTATTTAGTACCGAACTAACTCTCCCCTTAAATGGGGTGCCCCCTTAAGCAGGGTTAAAATAATCTCTTCCAAGCAAATGCACTACGATGGCCTCCCGATGTAAATGATGCATCGTAAGTTGCACTTTAATTTCTATCGTAGTAGGTGAACACCCCCTTTACCTCCTTACCCTGCTCACTAAGAAATCTAGATCACAGTGCGTGTTTATGTCTCCCACATTGAGCCTGGTTGTATATATATGTGTGTTTTCTTTACTCCAGGGTCGACAAGAAAGGTCTTATATGCGCCCAGGCAGGAGTTTTCCGAGTCAACTGTGTGGACTGTCTTGACCGCACCAACGTGGTCCAATCCGCCATAGCCAGGGTCATGCTAGAAACACAGGTTTGTGCAGTCTACGTGTTCGCCTCTCAGTACAGGCAAAGGTCTGCCCAACTACGAACAAATGGGTGCAAGTGGTGTTTTCTGTAACCCTTTTTTTCTAAGACTTTTATTTTCGCTGGAGGTCAACTTAGGCAAGGTTTGCCCATTTCAAAGTGGCTGCAGGCCTGAAAATTCACATGCAATACTCTTGCTTGCACCCAGTCAACTTTCCATTTCTACAACTGCCTGTCTTTACTATTTTAAAAGAGTCACTTTATTCGGGGGACAATTAATGTAATAATCTATTGATAATCATGATAAACATTAACACCCCTCTATGACAAGGCTCAAATTTTTCCAATATTTCTTTCAAAAATCCATCGCAAACTTTACCCGCCACCTAGTGTTTTGTTTGGTGTCGCGGTACGATGGTCGCATTCATAACACAATAGCTATGTGCCGTACAAGTAGGCGTTGTTGCTCTAACAGAGTTAACCTGACCTACTTAGAGAACCCTGTAATTAGTAATATTAAGGTCAGGTAGGGGCAATTCAGAATAATTACATGTTGATAGAATGCTCAACAATGTTTAACGTCTGACTGACGAAAAAGTCCCGGAAAAGTCCACTATATTTAGGCATAGCGATATGGAATGAAATAAGTATAAGTGTATTCAAGAAACACCTGATAGTTATCAGTTTCTGACATTTATTAAGAAATATTCATTAATCCAAAATAACCTATGGTAGATAATGGATGTTGGCCAACCAGCCGATAAACACAAAATGCTTAGACCATGGGGCACAGAGTGATTGCTAGTTCCGCCATCATCCGACAGGAAATTGTAAGATATTGCCACTGTAGTCGGGGGGCAAACACTGTTATCGTTTGTTATAATCTATAGATAATATCTAGACGAGGCTAAAATTCCTCTATCGCAAGCCCCAAAAATATTTCTGATAAAATCTATTGATTATTGGTCCCGCCACCTGGTATTTTGGATGGCGTTGGGAGAGGGGGGGGCAAGATGGCGGCCTCCATAGCACAATAGCCATGTGCCTTATACAGCAATATAATGCTATGTCCTATTTGCCCTGTATTGTCTTTCTGTATTGTTACATCATACTAATTTACTCAAGAGTAAATTGTTGTTAAAAACTGCATGTTTATGACCTATATGGGTGAATGTAAGTTGCTTGTTTAAATATATTTTTTAAAAGTGCATCTTGGTTTACGATGACTTAACAGAAATGGTAGACAAATAAATGAGCAGGATATTAAATTTTACCGAGCCTTTGGTGGTTCCTTGTTAGTCAGAGGATGGGCAGAGACGAAACTGAATCTCAGAGGAAATTGAATCATCGGACAAATGTTTGTCGATGGATTAAGTCAGTATTGCCGGACGTTTAGAATGTATGCGGTCGGCAGTTTGTAAACTTAAAATGCTCCTTATTGTGGGTATATTATTGGGGATGGTGTAGGGTAGATGTAGAAATAAGCCGGATATTCTAGAATGCAAGAAATAACTCCACCATCACCCCGCTCCCCACCCCAACCCCCAAAAGATCATGATAAAAGAAAGAAAAAACCCGTAGTTTCGCATGCATGAAGGATTCACTGCCCTGCTAAATAAGCCTTTATTCTCAGAAAGTTATATGATATATTGAAGTGGTGAAAAATACACACACAAAGAAAAACAGTTGATTTCATTTGAAATTGTTGTATTGCAACCAAGATGACAATCTGATGGTGTGATATACAGTATCTCAGGGGGGCACGACATTTCGTGCTACCTAATAGCACCTCTCCAAGTGATCGGGTTATATAATGAAATTGAATTGCATTATCCTCCTTGGATGCATGCATCGAGGCAGCCCTAAAACTGTCCTCAAATAACCGAATATAATTGAATGGATGTTATAATGGCATTATTGACAGCCACCACTCGAGAATCACTCTTGTGAAGCAATGTTTAATCATTTTCTATCCAATATACACATGTCTGTTTATGTATTCATAAAAGATCTTATTAGTGCTACGTATTAGAGGTCAGGGTTAAAGTTTTACATTTGAAATACTATTCTTGGCTATTAGATTTATGTTACAAGGTGTCACAATTTTATAGAGAACTAGCTATTATCTTAACCTGGAATAAATTTCCATAGGTTTAACGCATACTCAATGGGTGATAAACAGATAAATAGATACAGGCTAAGATAAAATCAGAAACATAATCATGTTTTGTCCCCATTCGCCATTTCGTTTGGAGTGCTTCAGAATATTCACTTGGCTATCGCCTCGTTCATATTACTGCGCACTCCAAACTCGATGGCAAAGGAGGACACAGACCAAACCCTCATCAATTTCCTTCTTAAACTTGTGCCAGGGTTGAGATAATATTGAATATATTATCTTTTTTTGAGAAAATGATTGCTGTTACTGCTGAATATCTGGATTGCATGTTGTATTTCCTCAAACAATGACGACAGTATTTCGCTCACTCTCTCGCAGTGCCGGAAGTTGGGCCTTCTACCACCGGATGAGGAGCTGCCGGTCAAGTTCCGGTTCCTGTACCAACAAATGTGGGCTAATAACGGGGACGCCATAAGCCGCCAGTACGCCGGTACTGCAGCCCTCAAGGTCAGTCCAAGGTCAAATCAAGGTCAAATCAAATTAAGGTCAAATTATCCTGAATGTTAGAGACTAATTTTTTTCTAAGTTAGCGTAAAAAAGGTGTTCATAAAATTTGATACGTTTGGTATCAATATACGTTTGGTAGTGCAGCCCTCAAGGTCAGTCCAAGGTCAAATCAAATCAAGGTCAAATAATCCTGAATGTTAGAGAACATTTTCTTTCTGAGGTTAGCATAAAGCAGCTGTTGGACAGTCAATGTCAAGGTCAAGTGAGGAAAAATAACTCCACATTCAGTATTCTACACCTGTGCAGGCCAATCCTATATTTACTGACCTATGCCCAGTACATGTATATAGTAAATAATCCATATTTCACAGTGGTCAGAAAATATGATGCACGGCCCAGTATGACATGTATGGCCCGCTTTGCCATTTACAGGCCTCGATCCGTGAATGCATATATCTAGAGGAAAATAGCAAAATAGAAGAGCTTTTTAATAGATATGAGATAAAACAATATGCAGGCAATGACGTAATATCTTTGTAAATATATTTTCTATATCAAAATTAAAAGAAATGGAGAGAAAAAAACATCAAACTAAAGGGATGGAAATGCCTTAACAGCATGAATGGACCAGCCCTGATTGCCCAAATTGAACTGCGAATGGCGATTAAAGGTAATTTCTTATTAGATTAATACATTTTAAGGTGAATAACAAAGGGAAAATAGACCAGGCGTTTTTATCTGTGAATTATCACTCACTCATAGACTTGAAAATTAACTATATACGCTCCTCCCGCCTAACGGCGTCGGAACAAGTATTTGGTAGTCTGTAAGTTTGAAACAATTCACAGATTACATGACCAGTCAGTTTTCCCACTTTATCTCACCCCTGGAATAAATGTCCATAGACTTAACATTGGGAACCCGTTCTCCATGCCCCTATGAGTATTGCAGTCCGTTCTCCATGGTTTATATCCTTTATCTCACCCCAGATATTTTTTCTCCATAGACTTAACATGGGAAACTCGTATCTAACACCCATTAGATATTTAGGAAAAATATCCAATGGGGGATAATGTCACAAATGTTAGCCCATTAGTCAATATTAAGGGTGAGATAAATTCAGAAACCCATTCAAGTTTAGGGTCAGAGCTGGATCCCATCTCGTTTAAATCACATAGCAATTCACACGGCTTCGCCATGTGAATTACTACGTGATTCAAACTCGATGGGATACGAGCTCAGACCCTAAACTTTCATGGGTTTCCTCTATAGTATGTCAGCCATTCTTTGAGTGTGTACAGAGGTGAGATAAATACAGAAAGCAACTGGTTTTGGTCAAAGAAGTTTGACCAAAACTTGTTGGTTTCTTCTTTAGTATTCCCTGATTTGCATGCAGGCCATGCACACATCACTCCCCAATCGTAGTTAACCGTCACTTCCGTTTTGTCATACGCAGGGAGACTTCACGCGGACTGGAGAGCGGAAGTTCACAGGTCTGATGAAAGATGGCGTCAACTCCGCCAACAGGTCAGTATCTCCAAGCACAGTCTTGGTTCCACTATTTATCTCACGCCTGGTACTTTTGCCCCATAGAATTAACATTGGGAACTCGTTCTCCATGCCACTACGCGTATTGCAGTCCGCTCTCGTCTGTGGTCTATATCCCATGTGTTGTCCATTCTTTTAGTGTGTACAGGGGTGAGATAGATACAGAAAGCAACTTGGTTTGGTCAAACTTGTTCTCCAACTCATTTGAATGCTACATGATATTCACTCTGCTGTCGGCTCGTTGAAATTACTCTGCATCAAACTCATGGAAAACGACGACTTTGGCCCAAACTTGTTGCTTTCTTCAGTATTATCTTACCCCTGGTATCCCCCCTCCTCATACTCAACGTTGATAGTGTATTGTAAAAGAAAAGTACTCAATGGGTGAACGTAAGCCAATTAGTCAGTAATAAATTTGGGATAAAATTTGGCACTCAATCCATAGCTGCATAGTAATACATGAATGTTAGCTATGGATAATAAACTATGGGTAATGCTTTACTGATTCCCCATACATTCTCAACGAGGACTTTGTATATACCATGGATAATAAATTCATTTCGGTTTTTCGCTGGTTGCCCACGCCCCACACAGGTACTACCGGAACCAGTTCAAGGTCATTTACCGCGTAGTAATACACGAGTGTTAGCGAGTGTGACTTTATATATATATAACCAGGGATTCTAATATCATTTCGGTTTTTCGCTGGTTGCGCACGCCCCCACACACAGGTACTACCGGAACCAGTTCAAGGTCATTTACCACGTAGTAATACACGAGTGTTGGCGAGTGCGACTTTGTATATATAATCAGGGATTCTAATATCATTTCGGTTTTTCGCTGGTTGCCCACACCCCCACATACAGGTACTACCGGAACCAGTTCAATGACATTTACCGCGTAGTAATACACGAGTGTTAGAGAGTGCGACTTTGTATATATAATCAGGGATTCTAATGTCATTTCCGTTTTTCGCTGGTTGCCCACACCCCCACACACAGGTACTACCGGAACCAGTTCAAGGACATTTACCACGTAGTAATACACGAGTGTTAGAGAGTGCGACTTTGTATATATAATCAGGGATTCTAATGTCATTTCCGTTTTTCGCTGGTTGCCCACACCCCCACACACAGGTACTACCGGAACCAGTTCAAGGACATTTACCGGCAGGCGACGATTGACCTACTTCTGGGCGTGACGTCATCGGACGAGCTCCACCTGGTGGTGACCAACTCGGGCGGGGCGGCTCGGGGCGAGGCGGACGAGGACGACTTCGTGCTCATCGAGAAGGAGGAGAACATGAAGACTCTGATTGACGAGTGGAAGAAGATGCTCATCTCCGAACCCGAGGCTTGCTTGGGCAGCTGGGGACTCATCGACTGTGATCCTGTGTATGTAGAGTTTGTTGTTGTTATCATTATTTTTACTATTATTATTATTATCATTATTATTATTATTATTATTATTATTATCATTATCGTTATTGTTATTGTTGTTTTGTTGTTGTTGTTGTTGTTGTTGTTGTTGTTGTGGGGACTCATCGACTGTGATCCTGTGTATGTAGATTTTGTTGTTGTTATCATTATTTCTACTATAAATATAATTATCTTTCTATTATTATTATCATTATTATTATTATCATTATTATTATTGTTTTTGCTATTGTGCTATCGAAAAGGCCATCTTGCCCCCCCCCCCCCCCCCCCCGACTACATCCAAAACACCAGGTGGCGGGACCAATTATCAATGGATTTTATAAAAAAAATATCTTATGGGGCCTGCCATGAAGGAATCTTAGCCTCGTCTCAATATCATCTATAGATTATAACAACTGATAATAATGGTTGCCCCCGACTACAGTGGTGATATATAACAATGTCCTGGCGGACGATGGCAGAACTAGCAATCACTCTGTGCACTATAGCGTGGTAGCCCTATATACCATATTGAGGTATCCCATAGTTCAGTCCTATGTTAGCTGGTTCTCGTCGTTGTACAGTCATAACCCTTGGGACATATCCCACCAGTCATAACCTTTGGGTCATATCACACAATTATTGCAATTAAACGGTTTTATATATCTTCAAATCGGAAATTCGATGACAGAAATTGAAATTTCAGATTTTTCTAAATGTACATGCCAAATTATATTCGGTTTCTCCAGTTAGAAATCGGAAAATGCTGGTTAGGTGGCCATGGTGCGGCCAGAAAGTCAGGACTGGATCCTTTACTTACCCAAGGCGATATCAGGGAGTTTAGTAACGTCTGGAGGGTGTAGTGAACTTGCAATTCTCAATGTCTTGTTCTTTGGAGATTACGAAGCCATCGATATAGAGCAGATGGGTAATGTTCCCTGGGTGCTGCCATTTTCCCCCCTGAATAGTTGTTCTCAAATACTGGAGGTGCAAGAGTGATAAAAACAATGATATAATAAATATCGCAAATATGGGGATAATATTCTAAAATGATATGAATTGAGCCTCATGCACACCAATAAAACAGTGGTTTAAACCTCTCCACAGACCATTAGCCCCATCCCATGGCCAACACTAGTGTGTTTTCAATGTTTCTCAAGTCTCTCTGAGGCAGTAAATTCCACATGAGAAATATGTCCACTTTTTCCCATCCGATATTCCTGATATGACCATGCTTTAATCTGATTTTCGTTTTTCGTCACAACAGGACGGGGGACCCCACCCAGCAGGACATGGACATCATTCTACTCCTCTCACAAAGAGCCTACTACATAGCAAAGTAAGTCGTCTTCTAAAATTATTCATTGCATGAGCATTGCTCTTTTTATCAAATCAATTCCACATTTTTTATATGTGATGACTTCAACATTTTTTATATGTGATAACTTTATTAGGGTCATAACTTTACATGAAGTTTTGCCAGGTTCGGCATGGTCCCTCTGGAGCATACAACCGCTTTTAATTGAGACTAATTTATATTGTATTTATCATTCACCTTTTCCAGACAAGTGGTGTACCCATATTAGTTCATCTAGGTACACAGTATTTTTCGGTATGCGCCGATTAATGTAACCCGAAGCATAAAACATATCTGTTTGCTCCGGGTATGTAGATACATGCTCCCCATGTGCTTTCTATGGACACTATGTATTAGGTGGATGATAAGTAATTTTGTCATGCGGGGTGATACATCTTCTATGATTGGTTATCAAAGAAGTTTGCCTTATTTTTTTTAGATGCGTCTTTCTTGCTTTCAGTCTATTACTATATACCCATGCCGTATATTGTAAATACACCGTTTCGGCATATGACGTAAAAATACTGTGCGGACCATTGGTCCGTACACTAAAATACGGACCACCTTGCCATGCACGTTTATTAAGAAATTGGTTATTAAGAAAAATGAAATTGATTTTTTTTTAATTTCGGGTATATAGTAAATATATAACGTCCAAACCATGCTTGTACACTTCACAGAACTCGATGATAATTAACCGTTTGTACGGAACTCGACATAAATGCCTCGGTCCGTACAAACCGTAAATTACCATCTCGTTCTGTGAATCGTACAGCATGGTCAGGACGTTCTATATAAATACCATCGTTATTCAGGCAATGTGAAATGAATATGAACAATGTTAACATAAACGATATAAACTTGCTATACCATAACCCAATTATACAGTGATTTATATGATGAAATTACAAAAATACCAAAGTACATAATTCAGATGAAAACAAGTACATTTCTAGCTCGCAGCTATAGTACATAACCCTAAGCTGTTACTTATATATGGTCTCAGTTAGATGTGATAACATATATATATATATATATAACGAAAGAGTGATAGTGTCAGAAATTATGTACAAGGTGTTTTGACTATTCAGTATTTCATACCTCTACTCTGTTGTTATATTTATCACACCTTTTAGATTAATCATCGTGTCATTTTTTTCTTACAGTTACGATGACGAAATCGACACAGTGACGAGCTACCAGAAGATTCCACTGGAGAACCTAGAGAAAATAGAAATAGGTGGGTATTGTTTCCATTTTGTCCATTGGTCCTTGACATTGATACAATTCCTGGCCTCCAATTAAAACCTATAAAACCTTTATGATCTCAGTCGTTTCCAACTCCATCACACACAGAAGAATCTTTATTTCTCAGTTAGTTTAAAATGTATTTTATCGACTAACTTTAAACGTCAAGAGAATTTTTTAAAGATATACATTTATATAATTGAAAAAATAATTCAAACACGGAATAAATATCAATAGCGCCCCACAAGGTGTGAGGTAAGAATTTCCCGAAATATAAGAAAAAATACAACCGATTTATGTGCAAATATATATAAATTTTAGTTACATATAGTCCAAACATATACACATATATTGGGTTACGCATGAAGGGTATGTTATAAAGTTACCATAGAAACTATTCCCAGAGTTGGTTGTTTGTGCAGTTTAACATCCAATATGCTCTATTATACTTTATTCCCAGGGACCTTAAACTAAAGAGAATGACATAAATGTACATTTTTTTGTTATTTAAGTAGGGACATCCCTTCAGGGCAAATGTAAATGAGATAAATGAACTAGATACATTTCTCAAACTGCATGCTGAGTTGGGAATAGTTAGCATAATGTCTTTGAATCATAGCCCGACCATTAAAATCATTATTGTGGACATCTACTGTCACTGTTATGACAAAGGGATCCACAAACGTCTAAAGAGGGGTGTTCACCTTCTCCGATAGAAATCAAAGACTTCCCGATGCACTATGATGCAGATTGCTCATATCGTAGTGCAGCATGCGATGCATTCTTTTTATTGGTATATCATCTTAGAACATTGGTGTGCATTGTAGATTTATTTCGTGAAAACCTGATCTATTGCTACGATTTCTCGTTACTTTACGACAGAATATGATATTTTATTGGGAACCTCAACAAGATGCTTCCGATGACAAACTTGTAGTCAGTGTACATCCCTCTTTATACAACTAGACAGTACAAGGGAATCGTTGAATAATTTAGGGGTCATACATGTAGAGACACTTTTCTGCACGCCATCTAGACCCATGGACGATGTGGATCTAAAGAAGAAACCAACAAGTCTTGGTCAAAGTCGTCGTTCTCCACGAGTTTGATGTGGAGTGATATGAATAAGGCGACAGTCGAGTGAATATCACGCAGCATCCACATGAGTTAGAGAATGACTTCTTTGATCAAAACGAGTTGCTTTCTGTATCTATCTCACCCCTGTACACACTAAAACCGGAGGCGTGACACATAGGTTATAGACCATGGAGAACGGTTGTAATACTCGTAGGGGCATGGAGAACAATTTCCCAGTGTTAAGCCTATGGGACAAAAATACCAGGGGTGAGATAAAACCTTATTTAACACTTATGGAGGACCTTTGGTCAGGTAGAACAGTCTTAGCTGAACGTGTTTGAATATTATTAAACGATAACCCTCATACGAGGTGTCCTTATACACTGTACTTTCATAGGCATACGTTATTCAACGATCTCCAGTTGCCGGCTTAAGGCCCGTTTTCATTGGCCGACGAAAACGGTGTACATTTTATGAGGTCTCCAAATACCCCATTTACATTTTGCATTAGCAGTGATAAAGGTCCGTCGGTGGTTCCTGACTGTAGATCAGTGATGGCTAATGGAAATGTGCTATTAGGAGTACTCAAAACATCTACATCGTTTTTGTCGGCCGATGGAAACAGGCCTTTTGTAGAAGTCCTTCTGAAGAGAATCTTGCCAAAGAGCCTGTTAAGGATTAGAATACTAACAACACGACTTCGTGAATTCAAAATATTAAAGGAAAAATATTAAAGGAAAAATTTAAAAAATCAACTCTATTTTATAAGTTTAGTTTTCGGTTCAATACGTATTGAAGGAAAAACCCCGACGATGCATTTATTCGTCCAAAAAACAACCGACATTTTTTTTTATTATTATTGAGTCTGAATCGGATGAAACCTTGTCAGTCCTACACCCCATGTTGGACCCTACCTTGTCTAAAGCAGAACAATGGTTGACCTGGAGACATTATAGTAACTTGGTTTAGACTGACAGGAAGTTTTCATTAACAAGGTAGCACTGGCTTTATACAGCAGTGTTTCAAGCCACGTCTTCAATACAAATAACAACTGACGTTATACTATTTAGTGAAGGGGTGTCCTCGATACGCTTCGGTGACTCCTACAACTAATGATTAGCGAGCTAACACACTGGAGGTGCCTGGAACACCGCCCGCCGCCCGCCGCCCGCCGCCCGCCGCCCGCCGCCCGCCGCCCGCCGCCCGCCGCCCGCCGCCCACGTACTGAATCCAGGGGCCGCCAAAATAACCAGAGAAATTACACACTTCAAGACTCAAAGACGCCCTCTAGCGGGTCGGGTGGCAATTAATGCTGGGTTCGCCCACACAGCGCTTTAAGGCGGGCGTCCACCAACCACGACAGGGCTACGCTAAGTGCCGACAAGAAAGTTCCAATCGGCGCATTGTCGCAGCCTTGTCGTAAGAAGGGGGAGGGGGTCTGAGACAGCTTTGTCGGGGCGTCCACGGTACCGACACACTACGACAGTGATATCGATGAAACAACGCCACTCCACCACAAGGATCCAGTCATGGCAAAATTCGAACATGTTCGATTTTGTCGTAACCTTATCAGAAGGCTCCCGAAAACCTTCCAATCGTGGCCTTGTCGTGGCCTTGTCGAAGACTCTTGTCGGGACCTGGGATCCACCAACCACGACAAGGCTACGACAAGCATTCCAATTGTAGGCCTGTCGTGGACCTTGTCAGAAAACCATTGTCGTAGCCTTGTCGTGTTTGTAGGACGCCCGCCTTTATAGTCTTCTCGATTGAGGAGGTCTTGTTTTTAAAGGCATATCCTACAATTCATAGTGGCGCCACCTGATGATTTTTAGATATTGTCAATTATCAGTCAAAACTGGTTCCATGGGATTCATTCTACTTCTGAATGACTAAATGTAATGTTTTGTCCACTGTATCAAATCCTTATAGATAATTTGAGCTAATTTATATTTGACTGATATACATGGGAAATATACTGAAAAATATGGTTTTCTTCAATTTTCTCAAAAATAAGGATGGTGACCTATATTTTTGAAACTGAGATATGTAGTTCTATACATCTACCACATTCTCTGAAAGTTTTAAGAAAATGACATGGGTGTTACTATGTGAAAAGCAACTTTATAGAATTTCTATATAATATATTATAATATTATCCTAATATCAAACTTTAAATCACAATCTAGCATGATGACTCCCGATTTTTTATTTAGATATGTGTTCTAAAATGCCTTGAGCTGATCATATTCAATTTTCACAAAAATGACATGGGTTTTAATTTTCAAGGCAAAATGTACGGTATGCCTATAAGACAGGTTGGACTATAGGGCACAGAGTGATTGCTAGTTCTGCCATACTCATCAAGGAAATTGTAAGATAGCGCCATGGGGAATGAGATGTTTAGGTGATGTCTTTGAACTGATATTATCCGAATACTATAGCACTGACCTGCCTCTAGTGGTGAGAACGAAAAGTAAGGTAGAGTTAAACTGTAGAATCAGTGGCGCCCTCTCTGAAAACCAAATGGAACCATACTTTCGTGATACCAACTGTATTATAAAGAGCCATTTGACACTCAAGGTTTACAGAGGTATTACTAACAATAATAGTATGATTAAATCTTAAAGTCAGAGATTGTAGTTCTCATTTTTTCCAAGGAAATCATTATTTACCTTTTCAGATTATAATATTCTTTTTTCTTGTTTGAAACAAAGAGACAATAAACTAGACCTCATTCACACCAATGAATAGTCGTTCAAACCTCCCCACACACCCCAGCCCTTTTTCATGGCCAATAACAATGTTTTATCCGTCTCTCTGAAGCAGTATATTCCACATAAAAAAATCTTTTATTCTTATATTGCCCCAACTGTTTTGATAATTGATACAAAAATATGGTTGTTTTTTTTAATGAAAACCATTACAGCTACATGTCAATATAAGATTTAATTGCTTATATAGAATTCTGGGTTGGAGAAATGTCGTTTGGCTAAATAAGGACGCTTATTTCCGTGTATTCGCTACGGCCCTAGTTCACAAACATTGTTGATTCTGCAATTGGGACCTTTTTTGCTCCCCATACATTCTCAATGGGGTCTTTGTATACAGTGGATGATGAACAATGGGTCGTGGTTTACTGAGTACCCATACATCTTTAATGGGGACTTTGTATATGATGGATAATAAATAATTAATCTTAGCCTGGTATAAACGTCCGTAGGCTTAGCATTCGTTCTCAACGGGTGATAAAGAGATAAATATTTCCAGGCTAAGATAAAATCAGAAATATATTCGTGCTTGATCTGAGTCCCTGTTGGGTTGCGGTTTTCTTAATGGGGACTTTGTATACGATGGATAATAAATAATGGGTTGTGGTTTTCTTAATGGGGACTTTGTATACAATGGATAATAAATAATGGGTTGTGGTTTTCTTAACCCTTTCACGCCGGCCACCTCTGACAAAGCAATGTCTGTAAGGCCGGGTAGGGTGTTAGTATATACCGCCAGGGGATGGGTCTTTTCAGGCCAATTGTGATAATTTCACTGTTAGATCACGTGATGAAACACGTGACCTTTAATATTATTTTACGGGTATTTCAAAATCGTAATGGTAATGTCATACCAACATTCTGTGAAAATTTCATCATTATTGATCAATTATTTACAAAGTTATTACATTTAAAGTATGATTTTGTAAGTCTTAGGAAATGATGCCTTAAGGCATCATCCGGCCACACACGGCGATGCCTTAAGGCATCATCCGGCCATGTGCGGTGATGCCTTAAGGCATCACCCGGCGCCAAAGGGTTTTAGGGACTTTGTATACAATGGATAATAAATAATGGGTTGTGGTTTTCTGAATGGGGACTTTGTATACGATGGATAATAAATAATGGGTTGTGGTTTTCTTAATGGGGACTTTGTATACAATGGATACTAAAACCCATATTCCCGCTGTCCGTAGGTCCGGCACCGTCCATCTTCAAGTCGCGGCATGTGTGCATCCGGGTGTGGTACAGTCAGGACGGGGAGCAGGGCTTCTTCCACATGTTCCGCACCACCAACACGCGCCTCTTCAACAACATCGTCATCGCCATCAAGAACGAGGAGGAGGCCAGAGGTGAGGCATTCATCCAAGCCTTAACAAGTTTAACTTTCTCTCACCGGTTCTGGTTTCCTTATTCCTTTATACCTTCAAATATCGATAAGCGATTCGCTTGAAGCTTTATCTCACCCCTGGAATAAATGTCCATAGGCTTAACATTGGGAACTCGTTTTCCATGCCCCTACAAGTGTTGCAGTCCGCTCGCCTTGGTCTATATCCTGTGTGTTGTCCATTCTTTTAGTGTGTATAGGGGTGAGATAAATACAGAAAGCAATTCGTTTTTGTCAAAGAAGTCGTTCTCCAACTCGTTTGAATGCTATGTGATATTCACTCCGCTATCACATTAATGTCTAACATTGTGTTTATACACTTTCAGGAAGTTTCTAAAATGTCTCGAAACATTTGATTTGGTACTGTCCGCTATTTTTGAATTCACAAAATATTTCAATGTGTTTTTCTGACACCAACTAGCTACCCTAAATTTATAAATGAAAGAAAGTAGGAAGCATGCTCTCTGATGCTTAAGGAAGTGGGCAACAGAATTAATTTTTCAAACTTTACGAAATGTGAGTGGCCTGGAATGTACAGGACACAGAACCATTAGTTCATGAAGCTGTCACCAGGTGGTCGGCAGTATGACACCATTTGAAGGACAGTTCCTATACTGTGGCTCTTTCTTCTTACGGAATTCCACTGACGTTTTACAATTCCGGCTTTGTCTCTCTGCACCCATCCCAGTTTAAGAAGATTTTTTTTGCAAAGAGGTGGGATAAGCTGGTACTTTGTTACGCCCTATTTTACAAATCTGAAGAGCCACCTGGTGTTTTGTTTGGTGTCAGGGGGCAAGATGACTGCCCCAATAACACAATAGCTATGTGCCCTATATGCAGGGTTGACCTGTGTGGAGAGCATGTGTTACTGAAGAGCTATATTGATGTTTGTAATTGTGTTGTTCCGTTGAGGTTTCAAGAGACGTCTTGTTTGGACATTTTTTTGCAAAGCGGTGGGACAATGTGGCACTCTGTTTGGCGTCGCGGGTAAGATGGCTGCTCACATAACACAATAGCTATGTGCCCTATAGCAGGGCTGACCTGTGAGGATGTGTAAGGCTTTAAACAAAAAGCTAAAAGAATGAGAAAATGCTACGAGTGGCCCTGGAGCCTACAGAAGATAGGGTGTTTTCCTTACACCATAAGTAGAGATTACTCCAGAATAAATATTGAATGGAAAAAAAAAAGTGTTAATGAAGAGATATATTGATGTTTGTTTCTGTTTACAGAATCACTGCGGGCAGTGTGTGAGTCATTCAGCGCGGCACAGAAACTCATGGATGTCGATCTAACTATAATAGACACCAAGTTGGACAGGTAGGTTATACATACAAAGAACTTTATTATTCACCATTTATTGTTGAACATATATCGATGACATTGATTTCCACCTTTAAAATGGGTATGAATATTATCAAACATTTCTTTGTATCAACCTTAAGGTCTATGCTGGCTGGTTTATCTGTTAAGTGCTGATTCCCCCAGAATAAGGTCTTATCGGAAGGGTTCTTGTCTCTTTAGAATATATAAAAGAATACCGTTGAATATCTTTACGTGGTGAATGTACTCTCACGATATATCGCATTAGTGCCCAAAACTATCAGGAAAAAATTGGGTGCTTCCACTGCCAGCTATGCTTTATACGATTTTTTCCGATCCCACCCAATCTCCATTTTGGCAGGTTTCGGCAAAGATCAATTGCTAGGTAGAATCAGGGCTTTATACGTGCATATCACTTGATTATACCACAGATACGAGGTAACGAAAGTCCTTCTTAAGTGAGATTCACACGATAGGATTCATGTACCTCACAGGGTGTTTGACTGAGACAAATCCTGCTGAGATTCATGTACCTCACAGGGTGTTTAACTAAGACAAATCCTGCTGAGATTCATGTACCTCACAGGGTGTTTGACTGAGACAAATCCTGTTGAGATTCTGTACTCGAGCACAATTTCGTCTAAATTTTAAGGCTACATTTTCCCGAGACATGGTTTTCCCCTTGTAATTATTGACTACATTTACCCCTAAAAAGAATTTAGAATCTTAATAGATTTTGAACCCTGTACATGAATCTTACTATGTGAATTCCACTTAAGATACTGTTGGAATTCTCCTCACAATGATTTTCTTTATTTTGATAGGAAAAAATCGAAACCAGCTCCAAATGTGATCAACGTGGCATCCCAGGTACAGACCTCCACCTGGTCGCGGTGGTCTCCGCTCTCACGAGATGTCTCCAACCTGTCCTCTGGAGGTGTCTCTCCCTTTGATCGTATAAAGCCACCGCCTGGTCTTAACATTGCAAAGCTGGGGCGCACCTTCGCTGATCTCAACCCTATGCGCAAGGTGAAGTTCGGTCGGCTTCGGGCCCCGCGGATGCCAGGATTCGTACCTGCGGTCTGGTACTCGAAGAACGATAAGCGCAACAATGAGGAAGAGAAAAGTAACAGTCTTGAGAGGGCGCGGATACTGAAAGGCGACCATATTGTGTCTGGGGATGAGGTCTTCGATGATGGCACAAGCACCAAATTGATCGGTCTGAGCACAGACTACAGGGACTTAGATTCGGTGCTAGAGCCTGATCTCATTGATGGTGACCTTGGCATTGAGGCATCCGAAAGTGACATCGATGTCATCCTCAAAAGCTGTGGTATCCTTGCAACTTCCTCGAGTCAAGTTTTGTCTTCCATTCTGAAGGACCGCCAGCAGGAGCAGTCTGTCGACGCTCTGTACCTGATGCGAAGGGCCCAGAGGCAAGGTGCCAACACTTCGCAGAGCGTAGGGCAGCACAACCCAGATACTGAAAGGCATGCAATGCCAGTGGACCGAAGCCAAGCTTTTCAGGGAAAATCCAGGTCTGTGGACCTCGTCGAGCAACGGCGGAAGCGTCATCACAGCTCTGCTGATCTGTACGACAAGAAGAAGCCAACGCCTCTGGAGGACATCATCAATGATGGCCGGAGGGTGGCAGCAATGGCTGCGACCGGCACGAACCAGAAGAACCCAGCAGCGGATCATCCGGGGAAAGGTGCGAAAGATGTGATACTTCGGAGCAAGCACGAGAAGGCAATGTTCTCAGTGGGGAACCCACTGCAGGAAGAGGACATGGAGGTGAACGGAGCAGTTGAGAGCTGTCCAAAAAGACCAGGCTCACAGATCATGGACACAATGCCAGGATTGACCCCGAACGACGAGATCAAGGACTTTACCACCAGGGGTCAGGAGGGAGTCACTGCTGCTCCGACCGAGCCGCGACCCCGGCATCCCAAGGTGCAGATGATTCACCCAAGTATGAAGTTGTCCTTCAGCGACACTTCCCTGTCCACAGCGATCCACGACATGGATCAGCTGGACGTGGATCTCAAGCAAGCGGATAGCAGCAGCCTCAGCTCGCCCTTCTCCAAGCTCCGGGTCAAGATGTCGAGTCTCGCCATCCCCACCCTGCAAACCACACAGGCGAAGCGCTCCCAGGCCCAGACCATGGCGCTGGAGAATAAGTACCTTTCGGAACTGCGGTTTAAGGAATGCAAGACCAGGGTGATCCTCTTGTAGGAGGACCTTGCGCTATGTATGCATGTAGGATATACACACAGCAGGAAAAGTCAATTCTGTAGGATGTTTGTTCAATAACAACAACAAGCCAAAGGAAATTATGATACGGTTCAGGTGCAATGTCCTTCCAAGGTTGCAGGAGGAAAAGTGTTTCCAAATATTCGTCTCTCAAATGCAAAGATGCTGCATTTCTAGTGAGAGGCCCAGCTTTTATGGATATACCATGTGTTTTATTAGTATTGGTGACTGCCATTGCCAACGAAGAAGTTGGAGTAAGGTGCTGTTGGTGACTTCAACATCATGCCATGCTTTCTTAACTCCACAGAATCATCATATTTTATGCCAGTAGCAGTCAACCTTTGCACACAAGTCTCTAGAGAATCTGAAGCTCCATATATATGCATCACCATTCAGGATTTAGATTTGCCTGATAATAGTTGGAGGTATCTTCTATGCCGTTGTTGCAAAGCATAATTGAACCTGCTTATTTCTATTTATGATGGAATACAGCTTATATTACCTATTATATCCAGAATATAATGTATATGCATGTTGTATTTTAAAGTAGGGAACACCACACTATCGTGTTTGGTATATATCTATATATGTATGGAGTTGCCATGAGAACTATTGTATAGAGAGTAAATATCTGTTTAAGAGCACTTAAGCATCAGGTGCAGTCACCTGTGTACTATAGATCAAATCAAAAGTTTTAACCTCTTCATTAATTTCTCGATTTTTAATTTCTAGCTCGCAACAGTCTTCTTAGAGTTCATGGTCTCATCTTCATTTTATAGATTTGTACACCACGCATATAGGTTTATTCTCATTCAAATGGATGTCACTGTCATCTAGTAGTCAGTCACATAGGTTGTGAACATTGTTGGCTCTGTATAGTTTACTACTTTTAATTCATGATTTTAGATTAAGCATGACTAGATCTTCAATGTAAGTAATATTCAGTTTGCATTATCAAGATTGGAGGGGTAAGTGGCATTGAACGATCATTCTATTTATCATTTGCTTTTATTATGGTCGTAGCTGCTTATTTGTCAAAGTGTGATCATACCTTTATTGAACAATACTTGTTTAATCATATCGCAACCATTTTCTTTAAAAAAAAGTCAATGCATACTTATTGTTGTTTATATCTTATTGGAGTTGGTTTTATGAAATATTGTAGTCCTATTATCTTATTGAGAGGCCACAGGAATACGTGGGAGTATCGGCATTTTATGCAATATGAGTTATCCAACGAGTAACCTACAACGTTATTGTGATATCAAGATTGGGATTGAGATTCATGATTCATGATAAACCACTCTGATATGACAACGAATTATTTTCTGTCTGTAGACCTTCATCGGGCATATATCACAAAATATATATCAGACCGAAGTCAAGATCTGTGAAAGTAATAAGAAATCTAGCTTTGCGAGGTTATTTTAGACATTTTCCAGGATAATAATAATAAAGGAATCTGAGGTCACAGTTTTCTCGGTTAAGTTTACGTTGTTATCTTAGCCTGGTATTTATGGTTTAGCGTTAGAAACTCGTACCCAACAGGCCTGCGAGTACATTAAATCATACTCAATGGACAATAAACAGATAAACTTGTCTAGGCTAAGATAAAATCAGAAAGATAATCATGTTTGGTCTCTGTCCCCATTCGCCATCTCGTTTGGAGCATTTCAGGATTTCCACTCGGTTATCGCCTCGTTCATATTTCTGCGCAATCCAATCTCGATGGTTAACGGAGACACAGACCAAATACTCATCAATTTCTTTCTTGTGTTGAGTCTTGCTCGCTAACACACAGCGTCAACCAACAGAAATCGGACACGATGTATACTGTAGGCAAGTGACCAAGAAAAAAAAATATCGGAACATAATATTTACTCCATTTCGTTTCCAGGAATAAATTCTTCCTCAGTCATAACAGTTGCCTGGCTACATGTAATATGTATTCTATTCCGTTTAAGTTGGTGACAAGATTTGATTTGTGATTTATTTGTTTTATAATACTTTGGATATAATGAATATAGCTATTATTCAGTTCAAGCCTGATGCATGTGATTAAATGACATCTCAATGAGTTATTTAAACTCAGGGAAGTCTCCCTTGCTATGAAAGGACAGGATTATTTTTCGCCGAACCGAACTACTGCCTCTATTCCGCCTCCCATACCCCAAAAAACAAAAAAAGGTCCTGTAAATCAGTTCCTCTTATATTTCGAAAAGAGAGAAAAATCCACCATATATTTCACTGGAATTAAGGATCGTGAAGAATCTACGAATGTGATATTGGCATTTAGTGAAATCTTATTCCACCTACACCAGTAGCTTTTTGTGTGCTATATCAATTTTTCCACCGTAAATATCAGTTCACGCAGGCTACTTCTTAACAAACTGAAAGTCTTGCTCTTCATATTTTATTCTGTTGTTCTGATGTTCATAAAAAAGTTCCATGTCAATAACCTTCCCTTGGAGATACACATTCAATATAATTGTATGTTTCGACAATAACAACAATTGCAATTTTTATCGTTTGTATATTTTTACGTGTACTTATTTCTTTTATTTTATATTTTAAAAGGAATTTTATACGGCCTAGCTGGGATATTCTTGGCCATTAGGGTACATGCTACATTTACTTTTATTTCTGGGGGCCCCAGAAAACACCAAGATATAGCTTTGTAATGATGCATAGGTACAAGTTGAGTGTGCCAGACGTTACTAAACCAAAAATATATTATATCATTGGATTAGTAGTTTGGAATGAAGAAGTTCAGAATGCAGTTTTTAGATTATGCACCATGTAGAATATGAAAGTTATAGGTATAAATATCTCAGAGAATCATGATGCAAGTAATAAGAAACCTTAATATAGAGGAGAGAACAGTATAAGGATGTTACCGTTAGTTAGAATTCCCATTACGGATGCAAAGGTAATTAGTACGAGTTAATTAGGTGCCCTTCTACTCTATTCATTTCGCACTTGATCAGACAATGATTAAGAAAAAACTATAAAACTGTTTTTTGGAAATTTAAATATATTTCGATATTGTTAACGATACTTGTTAAAATTCGGCATGAAGGGTGAATGTAGTCATGAGGACAGGGCATAGTGTAACTGGACATGGTTCTTGTATTACAAAGCAAAATGCAATTGACGTATTAAAAGACACTGATTATGAATGTTGTAACCATGGGCTGTGTGCAGGTGGGTGTTGTCGTTAGGGAGGGAATAGAGTCCATACGCCCTCCAGAGGTTACTAGTCTCCCTATTATCGCCCAGGGTAAATACAAGTTCCGCTCGCGACTGGCTGGCCTCACCACGACAACATGAACCATAGTTTTCCCATTTATATTTGAAGAACCTGAATATAATTTCGGATTGATATGTAGAAATAGCTGAAATTTCCATTTCTGACATCGGTTTTCCCATTTGAAGATTTATAAAAACCGATAAATTGCAATAATTTTGGGTTACGGTTACGGTCGTACAACGTTGGTAACCAGCGCACACCGGGGCTTGTAAACAGACTGTATTCTGGGATACCTCAATAGGGCAATAATAGGTGAAAAAAGACACTAGAAGGAAACGGTGGTTGTTGTTGTGATAGTATAGGGTCTGTTAAACATTTGAATGTTGTTGATAGTGCCACTGCACCATGGTAACATATGACAGCACTGGCCTATTAGGCCACAAAGCACCTCTATCTGGTAAACGATTTTCGGTAAAACTGCAGATCCGTAGTCCCTATCTTATAACATAGGAAATGTCAGTCAACCTACCTTGTTTATTTACCGTAAATACATGTTTACGCCAGCCCATCCACACTAATCAAACATTCTGAATCATATTTCACCTCTTTTACTGTGAACTTATGGAAGCGATATTGGTTCTTCCGCTCTAAGATACATACTTAGAAGCTATCAAATCTGTCGAGTTTCGCGCGATGTTTTGAACGCGGCTGCACTATTGACAGACGGTACTGGGGACCGTGGATCTGCAGTTTTACCCGAGTTTTAGAGTGGAACTGTCACTTCATCACTGTTGGGGGCATTTTTGATAGAATGGAATCTGAAGTAATCCAGCCTTTAAATTAAATATTTCAAGTGTTCTCGCTAAAGGACAGATAAATTATTTCGATTTTTAAACAGTATTTACAGTGTCGCGACATTGCGTAATCCCGACACAGAATTTTCTATTCTTTTAACCATATTATCATGTAATAATGGGTTATCATTAAGTGCTACACTCAGTTCCCATTTATGACCTAACTTTGTGGTTAATTGCACCCAAGTTCTCATACTTTAATCATTATCACTATGTGGTTGTGTACCCTTTATCCTCATCTGAGGCATTGCATTTTGATTTACTTTACTTTGACTTTAGGGACCAACAAGATGTATCCATATGCATATGGGATAAATATATGCATGTATATAAAGCTAGATTCTAGTGTATTGTGAATGGGGCACCTGTAAATTCCACTGAGTCTGTGACTTTAAGGTAATACTTTAAGATATAGATTGTACCCGATGAACTTTGAGGTTAAACATTTAAGCACTTATCTCTACATTCAATGTACAGTCAAATGTTTAACGAAAAATGTTACCCCCCACGGTGCAATATCTCTACACATTGTTCCCCGATGTCCTAGAGCTGATGTTTTATTATTCCATCTAGTACGGAAAAATAGTGCGTATGGAAAAAATAGTGCGTACCTATATTAACAAATATCAGTACGCCACTTGTCAGAAAAAAGTAGATAATAAATACGATATAGACTGGTTTCAGGTAAAAGCGGTTGTATACTCCTTGGAGTTGCCTCTGCGCAATATCCTCGCATGTGTTCGGATATTACTACGCGTCAACCCCGCAGGGCATATGGTTGCTTGTATCCTAAACCAGTCAATATTGTGTATCTGACTCACCTCGTACACACTAGCCCTCAGCCCTCCATTTTATCTGGTATCTTGAAGAAATCTTAAATATCTTTATCTAATTGGGAATGATCATGATGTTACGAGTACACGGAAAAATCTATTAGGTGTCTGTCTGAACTGATAAAAGAATATATGTAAGCAGATAGTAATTATTACAGTGAGGGTTAAAGGGGGCTGCTCCACCGAGCCGGCAGTTAAAAATGTATGAAAGATTATTTGACCTGCAAATTTTGAATCATAAGAAATAATAAGTGTCTAGATACTTCATTTTCAGCGGAAGTCCAATTAGAGTTCCTCTTGATTACTGTATTACAAGATGAAGAAAATACTACCATGGATATTAATTACTACGTGTACTTAACTCGTGTTAACTGTTGGAAAATCAATTGGGATATATGTATTGAGAATTTGTATGCTATAAGGTGCACATTATGTAGTAAGAAGTTGGTCCATATTCAAGTGCCAATTGCTCGTGTCTGATTATTAGAGAAAGCTGGTGTGTTATACACTGTAGCTATGCACCTGTCGCACCCCTCTCATAGGATCTCACACTCTCTAAGTGGTATTCTGTACAAGGTTCTCACTACGCTCTATGGCAGAAGAATTCTTAACGAACTAGGCTTAGAGCCTTGAGAATCCACTGGTGCTAAACACGTACATCAGATTCCTATAATGATGCCACCTAGCGGGAATACTGTGTACTTGGCGCCCTAGTGGATTTATTTGGACTGAAATACAGAATACCGCTTAGAGAGTGTGAGATTTTATGAGAGTGGTGCACGTCCAGTCCAACAAAGTCAGAGATCCAACCATGTTCTAGTTATGACCTGCTAGACACACAACCCCCACCCCCAACCACCACACCTGTCCTTGTGTAATCCAACTACAATCAATGAACAAAATAAACATGAATTAGCTGTTGATAAGTTCTTACTGAGTTCGTTGTTTTTTGTGGTTTTTTTTATTACAACAAGTTCACCTCGAGGGTGGTCTTCCATTTGTAGTTAAGGGTTACATCAAAATTCTACCCTTGTCAATTTCATACTGATATAGACCAGGGTGCTGTTGAATAAGCTTGGATCTTACATAATATGAAGAAACATCACAAAATTTCATATGAATGTTTATATGGCATGAGTTGTCTTCGTGGAATGATATCACGAATCGGAGCTGAGTGATATCTGTAGCAGAAGACAACGAATGGCATATAAACAATTATATGACATTAAGTGATGTTTAGATTTCATCTTACCCTGTCATGTGTTTTTTCATATGTCACCAGTGGCATATAAATATTTTATGGCATAACTGTGGCATACAGGCCCACCATGTTAAGTCTATGGAGATTTATATGCGGGGTAGGATAAAGACACTTGTCCGTACCTTTGTACAACGGTTATCGTTTAATAATAATTAAGTTTGTTTGCTAAAAACAGTATCAGACATCCATTAGGTTTTCCATAAGTGTTGAATAAAGTTGACCCACATCGTACCTGGCTGTCTATGGCTTACAGAAAAAGGTCTTTATGTAGGACTCTAGATTACTCAACGGGGCCCAGTATCATCACGTACATTAATAATGGATACTGAGGTAGCTACAAGAAATAAATCAAATAACATAGAAATAAGAAAAAACGAGATGATATATACCGTTGTTCTTAAAGGCATATTCTGATTCTCTGTGGCGCCACCTGGTGATTTTTAAATATTGTCAATTATCGGCCATAACTGGTTCTAATGTTGATTGAGTAGATCTGATGTTTTGTCATGTTTAATCAATCCTAGGTAATAGTTAAAATAGGCCAATTAACATTGGCTTGATTTATGTGGGAAATGTATTGGAAAATACTGTTTTCTTTAATTCTTTCAAAAACAAGGATGGTGACCTATGAATTTTAAAAATTAAATGTATAGTACTATACATCTACTATAGTATCTCCGAAATGGGTTTTACGATGTGAAAAATGACTTTAGAATTTCTATATATTCTATTTAACAAATTTCATGATCTTGAATTCTAAATCAAAAACGAGCAGGGTGACCCCTGATTGTTAAGTCAAATATATGTTCTAAAACACTTAGAGATCATCATTTATTTAGGTTTCAGGAAAATGACATGGGTTTTAATTTTTAAGACAAATTGTCCAATATGCCTTTAAAAGAAAACTCATGAGATGAAAATAACTTGGTCCGTTGTCCACCAAGTCTGAGCGTGGAGTAATTCATGAAGCAAAGCAGATGATTTTTTTTTAATAAATAATGTGTATTCCTCATTCTGTCTACAGGTAAAACAGTTCTTCCATGGAGAAGTAAAGTTACATTCACAAAGATCGACACATCCATTCTGGTATAATGAATATATATGAGTAAGCTGAAGGATGGTATGTGAAAAAACATTTCAGACAATCGTCAATTCGTGCATGTCCCTTCATTTAATGACAAATGCGGGTAGGTATCACAGTATCTTGTGTGTTTACACTCAGAACTGAATTTGAAGCTGGTGCTGCCATCTGGTTTTATGAAAATATTGCAGTTTCCCATAGACACCAATAGATAAGCACTTACCTTCTTCAGATGGCTTTCTCATAAAAGTTAGCACCGGGATATAGTATTTTGGGCCATTACTCATTCTTATATGTTCCCAACCATCATAATCCAGAATCATTTGAAGTTAGCAATAGAACATCAGTGTCAGCTAGCCACAAAGTCAAAATATTGCAGTTCCCCAATGACACCAATAGTTAAGCACTGACCTTCTCAGATGGCCTTCCCATAGAAGTTAGCACCATGACATGCCTATCTTTGCATTTTCTATTTGCTGATAGATGAAACTTGTATTATCAAGAGTTATTTGAAAGAAAATCAATAGAATTTAGAAATCACCAAACTACTAGCATTTGTCTTTAACATCCTATTTTCAACCCTCTGTAGTTTCAGTATATTTTGAGTACTAGCTCTCCCAAAAGGAAAGCAACAATATTCCATTATAGGCCAGATAGTTGAGATATGAATCAATCTGGCCACATGAAATGGCAAATAGGGTCTAATTTTTCTTAAGTTTTGCTGGCACTGATTTGAAGACAAACATTATATGAGATTATATCCCGCCCGTTTCATGGCAAATATGCAGGTTGCTACGCAACAATGTAATGGTGACATCATAGCCGCATCAATGTTGTACATCAAAAAGTACATTATGCAAGCTTCAAAATCATGCCGATTGTGCCCTCGATGATTATTCCTACTATTTACACTCTTTTGCATTCATGTCCAACATAGAATACTTCAATAATTAGTTGTCACATACTCTTTGCTGGTACGGGGAGTTTTTAAACCAGCTTGGAAGGCCTGAAGCGGTACTGTCCGCCATTTCTGAATTCACCGATCATAGCTTTTGGTCACGTGTCAGCCTCGAGTAGGAAACGTTAACCTCGGGTAGTAAACGTCAGCCTTGGGCAGTAAACGCAAGTTTCTACACCCCCAGCAGCGGGATGTATCTATAAAAGTGTTCAGCCATAGGAATATAGGAATATGTATTCCTTCCTCGTTTACAGCGTGTGGACTAGTCTTTATTTCACCCCTGGTATTTTTGTTCCATAGCCTTAACATTGGGAACTTGTTCTCCATGTTCCTACAAGTATTGCAGTCCGTTCTCCATGGTCTATACGGCATATAGCCGCCGCCATGACGCCCCCCGAGTAGGTGTTCTTCACTAAAGGAGGTGAAAAGCTACCTGTTCTCCACTAATGGAGGTGCAAAAGGAGTGAGTGATAATTGGGAAATGGCACTTTTCTTGCCTTGCTGACATATGTAAATAAAGTGTTCCATGTAAAAAGCATCATGTCCTGGATTTTAGCATTATATCTTCCTGCTCTGGGATGGATGTAGAGAGTCAAGGGAACCATGGTAAAACATTGAAAGGCAGCTGAATTTCGTAAGAACAAAGAGCCAGAATACAGGTTTTGTCCCCGACCACCTAGTGACTGCTTCAGGAACTAACAATGGCTCTGTCCCCTATACTCTGTGTGTCAGTGTTGATAAACGAGGCTTATCTTTCTTTCACTACCGTCTCCACCACTTGCGACCATGTAATCTTTTTCTTTCTCAATCCAGAAGAAACAACTTCAGGGGAACGGAGAACAAAATTTAAAAACTATATCCTGTGTGTCGTCCATTCTTTTAGTGCGAACAGGAGTGAGATAAATACAGAAAGCATCTCGTTCCAGTAAAAGTTGTTGTTCTCCAACTCGTTTGAATGCTACATGACATCCCCTCAGCTGTCGCCTCGTTCATATCACTCTGCATCAAACCCATGGAGAATCCCGATTTTGACCAAAGCTTATTGTTTCCTTCCTGATTACTGACCCAGTGAGCAATAAATCCTGGGAGGGGATCCCATATTTAGAAACCATGTACATAAAATAAAACCTCCTATGAAAAAGGTGAAGATGATCCCTGTCAATGGACACTGCATGTACTCCTGCTGCTAAAGGGAAGAGGTGGTGGGTATGACAAGACAACTTCTTCGTACGATGGAGGTGGCTGGTGAGAATATCCTGGTGTAGTTCCCACGGAATTCGCCAGTTCTCCACTGTAGGATGCTCTAGTTTGTCCAGTTTCTCTTATGGCCTGTAATTGAGTTCCATCAGTTATAATTACTGTAATTCTATAATTGTTTTCATCATTATCACCGGATTCTCGAATGTCTCTGACATCTTGTTTCTTTGCACGGCAGCACACTAAGCAGACGAGTATCGCTGCAATAAACACCCCGACAGACACGTAAGCAAACACCAGCACTTCGGGGTTGTCGGCATAGGGTGTACTTGCTGCGGTTACATTCAGCATGTTGGCATCCAAGACTACCCTTCCTCGACTTCAGTTCACCTGGCAGCCGCATCATGAAAAGTAGAAAAATAAATCACTTAGATAAACAACTAAACACAGCTGGATCTCCTTAATCGGGATTAATATAAGAGGTTATAAAAGGAGGAGGTGTGATCGGGAAGAGTCTTTATGGCGATGTCTTTAATACAGGTATACGATATCGACATTTTATTCCTGGTTCTCATCTGGATCAATCGGTAACAAATGTCAATGTCTTATAGGCTCAAAGCGGGTATTCTACCAAGCCGGTGGCCTTGTGTTTGCCTGTTGGTCATCGGCGGCAGTTGCCGGCCCAAATCTCGCGTCGGCGGCGATTATCTGCTCGGTGGAAAAGCTCATAATGTTGAATAACCTCTTCACAGCCAGCCCTGCCAACCGTTGGCCCATTGCAGTGCCTCCAAAACCCCATCGCCGGCCAACATCTTGCCTGTTCATGGTGGCGGTCAGGGCCAAAAACCCATTTTATAGCTGTTCCACCAAGATACACCGAGTAGGCGGCCGGCCGGCAGTTCTGAATGCAAAATTCTAAAATGCCTCCCGCAAAGCATCGCCAGCAATGGCTGGCCAAAGAGTGTATCAATTGAATTTTAGCAGCAGCCAGCCGGTGCTGTGAGCTTTGCTGGTATCCGTTTTGACTGCTCACCCGCATATACCGTAACAGATGCCGGCAATATGAACGGGCGACAACCGGGATGCATTAACCCGCGAACAGAAACCGAATATTCAGACAGTTTTGGTACTCTGACCTCTTACCCACCTGTAAACTCAATCCAAATTGATGATTAACCCTTTAAGGACGGCCACCTGCGGCATAGCTGTCACCATAAGGACAGGTGCTAGTGATAGTGCATATCTCTAGAGGACGAACACATTTTTGATAAAGTCATAATTTGATGTTCCATCCTTTGATATTAATGGTAATCAATAATATTTCACTTATTTTAGCTTACTAATATTGATTTTGATGTTATAGCTACATTTCCTGAAGATTTCATATATATTGATAAACTATTTCCTTGTGAAAAACAATTTTATTGATTTAAGAGAAATGATGCCTTGAGGCATCATTCGTCCTGGGTTGGTTGATGCCTCAAGGCATCATTCGGCCTGGGCTGGTTGATGCCTCAAGGCATCATTCGTCTTTAAAGGGTTAATAAAGAAGAACAAAGCTCATATATAAGAAAAATGACCCAGATGGTCGTAGGTTTATTCAACATCACAGGAATCCGTCCTGATTCAAGGGACAGTCTCTAAGTAATGTCCTGGGACATGTCCTGATGCATGATCTGTGTCAAATCTACTAAATATCTCACCAAGGATCTGACACACCACCCAGGACAAGATTTATGAAACGAATTCGCTGATAGATAATGAATAAGTGGGTAGATAGTACAACCAAGAGACAGTCAAGTAGGCTTCATGGTATTTATTTTTGTTTCGGGCTGTGTTGTCCCTTATCAAGGTTGACATTTACAGATACCTGCTGAGATTAAGTGCGCAGTGAGTCGTTTGTGACCGAGAGTTCATAAAAGGCATATCGGACAATTTGGCTAGAAAATGAAAACCCATGTCAATTTCCTTAAAATTTGATATGATGATCTCTATAGAACACATATCTCCTTTAAAGATCAGGGGTTACCGTGCTCATTTTTGATTTAGAGATCAATATTATGATAATATTAAGATAGAATTTATAGAAATTCTATAAAGTTGCTTTTCACATAGTAAAGCCTATGTCATTTTCCTCATACTTTCACAGAATATAGTAGATGTATAGTACTACACATTTTTTATGTAGGTTTTAAACGTCTTAGGTCACCATTGTTTTTAAGAGAATTAGAGAAAACTGTATTTTCAAGTACATTTTTTATGTAAATCAAGCAAATATTACTTTGCCTATTTTACCTATTAGGATTGGCTAAACTGAAAAAAAACAACCTTAGATTTGGTCAATTGGCATTAGAATGAATCCCACAGAGTGGGTTTTGATCTACAAATGATAATATTTAAAAATCACCACCATGGATTGTAGGATATGCCTTTAAATACTATGTGAATCATCCGCGAATGGTTGAACCTGCTAGGGGACATTTGTAAGACTGTCATGAAACCATTGTGAAACTGTTGCGTGACTGTTGTCCAACTGCTGCCAGAAAATTGTCAGACTGTTGTGAATCTGTTATGGGACTGTTCTAAGACTGTTGTGAGACTGTTATGAGACTTTTTCAGACTGTTATGAGTTTCTTGTCAGATTGTTTTGAGACTGCTGTGAGGCTGTTGTGAGACTGTTGTAAGACTGTTGTAAGACTGTTATGAGACTGTTCTAAGACTGTTGTGAGACTGTTCTAAGACTGTTGTGAATCTGTTATGGGACTGTTCTAAGATTGTTATGAGATTGTTGTGAGACTGTTGTGACAGGGACGTTAGTATATTGTTTTCCCTACTTCTTCATCTGCTGCTAGTTGAATTAATCGACCAATTAGAAAACCTCATGTGTCTTTACGTCTGATGTGTCTTACGACTACGTTAGTGTGTATTGATACCACACGGCTGCCTTACCCTATGGCCCCAAAGACAATTCTAAAGTGGGATTCACACGGTGGGATTCATGTACCTCACAGGGCCCAAAATCTCATGCGATTTTGCTCCCTTTTAGGGGAAATGTCTTTAACAATTACAAGGAGGTAAATATTTCTCGTTGAAATGAATCCCTATAATTTATACGAAAAAAATGTGTTCATGTACAGAATCTCAACAGGATTTGTCTCAGAAAAACACCCTGTGAGGTACATGAATCCCATCGTGTGAATCCCACTTAAGATACTATTCTTTTTTGTCGTTCTTAGTTTATCAAAAGGCCCCATGCTGATTGCCCCCAGAAATATCTCCTGAGAGTTACCAACAGTAAGCTACCTGTTCCTCCCGAATAATGTAAGTGTTGTTATTGTCTCTGTGCAATATATTGTATTCCCTAAGGTATGATTAGACTCTGACAGTTGTCCATGTTATTGGAGCTTGTCCAGCATCTTCTGCATTGCTGGTTTAAGATTTGTTGCTTTCTCTCACCCCTGGTATTTATGTCCCATAAGCTTAACATCGGGAACTCGTTCAGAGTTAAATACAGAGATGCGGAGTGATATAAACGAGGCGATAGCCGAGGGAATATCATGTAGCGTTTGAACGAGTTAGAGAACAACGACTTTGACCAAAACTGTATGTATTGTTTATATTTATAGGATCTAACTTATGCTGTTTCCATGCTAATTGTTACCCTAGGAACAGAAGCGAAGCCTTTTTAACAGTGCAATCTGCTTAGCTTAAAATATAATTCCTATATCAGATAATGACACAATTTTATAAAGTTACAAAGATACAATATGAACTTAAAGAATGGGCGACACACAGGAAATAGACCATGGAGAACGGACTGCAATACTCATAGGGGCATGGATAACGAGCTACTAACTTCCAAACCAGAGCGAAACGGACTCCTGTCAAATGAAGAACATATCAAGAGAAAAACCGAACATACCAACAGGTATGAGGGTGGCAATTTTTTCCAAAATTAGATATAGCTAGCTAGTAATAATACTATTATAAAATAAAAAAATATTAAAAAAGAGAGCTTGCAAATGACCACCAAGGTATCATAAGGCCTAAAGAAAGGCTGAATCTTTTGTAATGTTGTTGGAACTGATGTACTTGTGTTAAACTGTTGACGATAATAAAACTGCTCCAAAACAAAAAACAAAGAATACCAGGGATGTGAACAAAACCTCTACTTACGTTCATTTCTATGTATATCCAGCGCAGTCCCAAACAAACCCATGAGAATAATATGTCAGCATCTCTATGGAGGATTAAAGATGTACCCAGATAAAACGCCTCTACACCAGTGAGTGCACAGATGACTAGGGATAAAGTGTGGATCCTCAGACTGACACAGGTCTCGCGCTGTTTTAGTGTCGATAGACTTGGTACTCTGGGTCAGTTTATTATGTAATAATGTCAACAGAGCAGGTATCAGTGGCTATATGATAGGAGAGTTCGTGGGAGGACAATGACCAGGATGGGAGAGTTAATCATTGTGTTAAATAAGTGTTGTCCATATGTCGTTGTCCTTCTCCTGACCTTAATCCTTCAGAGGGACAGTTCAAAATGAAAGCTACCCTGTGATTGGTTGTTGTATGTGTCTGTCTCTGGTTCTGTGGGCATGCTCCCGTTAAAATGTCCTGGGTTCGAGCCCCAGACTAGACTACTGCTTTTTTCAATTTATAAAATGTCTATTCTTATCATTTAATGGAGAATAAATGTATTTTTACATAGAATTATTATGATGGATACTATTCAAGCATGTACATATTATATTGTGGTTTGTCAAGCTACCAGCCTCAGCAGCATGGAGTTGTCCCATTACACTAAGTCCATATAAGGAGTAGAGTAGTCTGAGTAACCGACTGGAACAGTTTTTATTGACCTTAAAAAGGCCTTTGACACCGTAGACCACTCCACCCTTCTTGTCAAATTATCAAATTATGGAATTAGAAAGAAAAACCTGGCTTTATTTGAAAATTACCTTAAAAACAGAACCCAAATCACAAAGGTAAATGGAAAATTATCTAACACCAGTGGGGTGGTCTGCAGTGTCCCGCAGGGATCGAACCTGGGGCCGACCCTATTCATTATTTTTGTGAATGATTTAATTGCATGCTTGCCTGCCATAAAGGTAAAACTTTATGCAGTTGATACTATTTTATATACAGAAGGATCCACAAATGATGAAATATGTAGAAAATTACAACCAGCTTTGAATATGTTTGAACTATGGGCTGAACAAAACAAGCTGTCTGTTAATGTCAAAAAGACGAAGTATATGACCTTTGGATCAAACTATAAATGTAGAAATACTGGACATGTATCCCTCTACATAAAAGGGATAGAACTACAAAATGTTACTACATATAAGTATTTAGGTTTCCAACTTGATCAAAATCTCTCCTATAACCTTTATATTAAAGATATTCTTAAGAAAGTCACCTTCAGAGCATATCAAATGAGCAAAATGAGAGCCTTTATGGATAAAGATACTGCAATAAGACTATATAAATCATATGTTTTGCCATATTATGACTATGGAGATGTACTTTATGGTGGAGCCCCAAAGTATATGCTGGATAAACTTCAAAGGTCTCAGAATCATTGTCTCAGAATATTTTTACAAACAGATAAATATATGAGTATCAGAAATCTACATATGGCAGCTAAAATTCCTTACCTCAGTGAAAGAAGGAAAGCACATTTGGGTAACTTTATGTTTAAGAGAACGCAGCAAAAGAAATATCTTGACGAGAGGAAATAAGGTACCAGACTTTTAATGCACCGGTGTTACTTGTATTCCAACTCCCAGGCATACACGAAAAGTGTAGAGTATGCTGGAGGCACATATTGGAATTCTCTTTCGGTATTAACTAGGCAAACACCCTCCTATGAGGAGTTCAAACGACTAACGAAAACGATTATGCTAGAATCAATATGCAACAATCCTGAATGAATGACCCCATTGTATTGTTTGAAATTGCCATACTACCATATAACATGACAATGTTGAAATTGTATAATAATCTGTCATACTTAAGAGGAAAAATGCCAATGATGTATACAATTTATACGATACCAATGCATATATCATGTATATTGTGAACGCCCAACGAAAACCAGCGCAGGATATATCCGCAGCTGAGCGGACGTTCATTGTAGTCTCTTATTGGTACTGAACACGATGAAACAGTTATGATAACTACAAAGAAGAATTACTGTATACCAAAAGCCAATAAAAGACATCTAAAACAAACAAACAAAAAATGACTGCATTCACAGCAAACCCCGACCTTCACCCTGACCTCCTTACATGATATTTATAGCACCTTGGGACAGTTCTACGGTCGAGAGTTGACCTCGAATCTTAGGGGCCACAACCACCCTCTCAGAAGGGACACCTATTGAGATGTCCTTCCAAAAGAAGAGATTTGCAGGATTGAGGTGAAGACAATGATATAATTACTAAACGGCATGGAAGGATATTCTAAGTCTACGTCCTTTTCTTTGACCTTTTGTAAGGTGAAGACAATGTATATTTATTCAACGGGGTCTTTCCTACAGCAGTCCTAGAAGTAGCCTATGACCATCCTAAAGCGGGATTCACACAGTGGGATTCATGTACCTCACAGGGTGTTTTTCTGAAACAAACCCTGCTGAGATTACGTACTCGAACACAATCTCTTCGTCTAAATTGTAGGGTTCCATTCCCCTGAGACATGTTTTCCCTTGTAATCGTTGTCGACATTTACCCCTAAAAAGGAACCAATTAGCTGAGATTTTGAACCCTGTGAGGTACATGAATCCCACCGGGTGAATTCCACTTAAAAAGAAACAGAATCTCATGAGATTTTGAACCATGTGAGGTACATGAATCCCACCGTGTGAATTTCACTTAGAGAATACTTTCAGATACTAAACAGGCCCCTAACCATGCCCCAGTCTCATGTACTGATTCCTGTACTTTCCCAGATGTAGTGTTAAGGCTGCCCAGAGGTTTGTTTAATTTGCTACGCCAAATTGTGCACATGGATAAAGTCAAAGTTTTACCCCCGGGAGGTGTTTTTAAAACTAAGAACGATTTAAGAATTGATCTTATCATGGTCTTCGTTGCATTCTCATTACCTAAAGTGATCCTTCTTTATGGAGGATAGCCTTGCAAGACGATCAAGAAAATGTCTTTATTTTGAGTTTTTCCAAAAGGTCACAAATTCTACCTTTAATTAGGTCCGTTGATAGGTGGGTTCGATCCTTCATAACTAGGAGCTAATGTTATTTCCATTTACAATGGAAGAGTGTGGTATACCTAAATTACTTCATGAAATAAAAGTTAGAGAATATTATGAGAAATTATGTATTTGAGCCATCTGTATTTGATCAAAAATTAAGTATCAAGAATGTTTCGATAAACCTTGAGAATTAATTTGATAGTCTAACTCAAGTGTCATGAACAGGATTACTTAATGAAACTAATTACTGGTATTCAGTGTATACATCCTAATGCATTAAAAATACCTCTGAATCAAGTCCTCTATTGGTCTGAGTATAACAGGTTCAATAACCTGGTCAGTGGATGAAGGTAAGGAATGTGTGTGTGTGAGTGGGAGAGAAGTGCTAATATGGAGTGACTGGGTTGAGATAGAGTCATATGTCTACCCTTCCACCAACCTCATACCTCCTTACTGGGTCTGTGATTCTTTGAAGAGCATAGTGAATGGTATGTCCCTTCAGATGTGGAAGTTCCAATGCTATACAGTAAGGTGTTTTGCATCAGATTTTAAATGTACATGCATTATAAAGTGGTAGGAGAACAGTGAACCAGAACCTAGATCTTCATCTGTCCCTGTCTGTTAGTAATTATGTCTATTTCTCTTTGTTTATGTCTGCTTTCTGTCTCCAGCTGTCTGCTTCTCTCTCTATCTCCCTGGCACTATCCCTGTCTATATACTGTATATTTAACTCTCTCTGTTTATATATTTGTCTCTGTACCTGTCTGTCCATATGCATGTCATACTATTTATTTGTCTCTGTCCCTGTTGTTTAGCATGTATGTTTGACTATTTCGCTTTGTATGTGTCTTTCTGCATCTCTGTCTCATGTCTCTGTCCCTATCTGTATATATCTGACTCTCTGTCTGTTAACCTGTCCCTATGTGAATCTCCCTTCTGTCTCTATTATCATCTGCATCATTATCTGTCTCTCTGTGTCACCCTCCCTGTCTTCATGAAAATTGATGATCAAGGTTTTCAGCAAATCTATGGTCAAGTCTCAGGTGCAAGGCTTGATGACAGGGTTGAAGGGACTAAAACTGATTTGTCAGGTCTGGATAAAGTGGGTCTGAATACAGCGTATTTAGATGTGTCCCATCAGATCTGACTCTCTGAATACAGTGTATTTAGATATGTCCTATCAGATTTGTAATGTAAATACCGCATTTAAACAATATTATCATCTTATAGTTTCCTTTTCTAGTAGCAGATTACAGCAGCCATATCTAAGTGTTTATCATTTCATGAAAGGATTGACATAGTGAATACTTTTATCTTCAAAAAGACTAGAAATAAAAATGTCAAGTCAGCAGTGGGGCAGGGAGTATGGTAAGGCTTGATACTGGACCCCTGCTCATTTAGCCAGGCCTTTATAGTTGGGACATTGATAGTGAAGTGTTAGATTCTCTTCAGTAAGCTGGAAGCCTGTGTGAGCATTCTAACCTCTAGATGACGTATATGAGCATGTTTTACCGCGCTCAATAAAACGTCTTCTACTAAAATAGGAAAAAGGTAAATGATAAAAACTGCAAAAGATATCCTGGAACTCTTAGTGCTACATTAGAAAGATGGTTTTTTGGGGTTTTTTTTCCAATTCTTTTGGGGCAGATGATAAAATATTTTTAGAAAGATGGATTGACACTCCGATCGGGGTCAGTATCGCCTGAGGTGAGTCCTTATCCTAATCATTCAATATCGTTCTCAGTTTTAAAAACACCTCTCTATACTTGGAAAGGTTCCCTCTATGCTTGATCTCACCCCGTGTTAGGGACCACCCCGCATAAGGGGAGAGTTCAGAACTTTCACAGGGTGCATCCTGCACTGCTTCACATTCCATACATTCTAGTTATGAGAAATGCATTAAATAAAGTAAAGACAGATATTGTAAGCAATTTCTTTATTAAGGAAACATCTTACTTAGAATGGTTCCCTTATTAGATGTTTGATTTCACCCCAGATAAGGGATAACCCCATGTAAGGAGTCACCCCGTGTAAAGGGACAACCCCGTGTAAGGGGTCACCCCATGTTAGGGGTCATCCCGTGTAAGGGGTAACCAGAATGGTTTCCTCTATTAGATGTTTGATTTCACCCCGTGTAAGGATACTCCGTGTATGCGGACAGAAGGTGTCTCGTTACGCGGGGTTCTCTGTAGTGATATAGATCCACATTACGCAGGTAAACCATACGCGGTGCAAGTCTTGCAGCAGACATCCTTGAATACATCACAGTTAGGGCCAGGGTTAGAGAACACGGCTGGGCAATCCTTGTGTGTATCTTTGCAACCTGCAGATATTAAACAAGAACAAGCTTTTATTAATACTTTATGCATCTGTACTTTATATCCTGTCAAAGGTATTGATATTAATCGTCAGGACCTATCCCCCCTCATAAAAATCATATCCCTAATCATACTACAACCCATGCCACAATTCATACCACATGACATACCAAAACTTACCTATTAACATACCAGCTGTTTCTGATTCGATCGAGTGTTGTTTATTTTGTACAAAATATTATGCAGTGTATTATGTCACATAATATGATATGATATGTCACCTATGGTGCACCCCTCTCATAAGATCTCACACTCTCTAAGTCGTATTCTGTACAAGGTTCTCACTGCGCTCTATGGGAGAATAATTCTTAAAGTTATTTCTGTACTATCGTAAAACTGGATGAGTTCTAATCTTGGCCACTTCTTGGAATTTTGGCATAGTGACTTCATGAGGCGAAGCCGAGTGAAGTCCGGAGCCAAAATTCCAGGAGTGCCATGCGGTGGCCAAGATTAAAAAGAATCAGGTTTTGAATTTATCCTACCATGTCTCCTCGAATTTGGAATATTACGTGATAACAATTCTGTATGCCACTAGAGGCATATGAAACTCCGTATGCCAGTCAGCGTGGCATACGGAAACTCAATGTTAAGCCTATGGGATTTTATATTAGGGGTAGGATAAAGAAGGCTTCTTAACCCTGTTCTGGAGAGGCACGTTACCATATTTCAGGGGAAAGTGTCGGGACAACACTTCAGATCATCTGAATCACTTGTCTGTGGTGTGTGTCTGTGGTGCTTAGACTGGTGTATAAACAATCAGACAAAACACAACTGTCTGCGTAGACCCCTGTATAGGTGTCAGGTAACCGTCTATCAGCTGTCTGTATGGTTATATCAGTATCTCTATATAGAGAACATTTATAACATATCCATCACATCTATTAAAGACTTCAATGCATGTGGTTGTGTTTAATGTCAAAATAATTTGGATTATAAACAAATTTATTTTTCTAGGAACAAGAAATCCCAAACTACTATTACAAAATCATTATGCATTGAACAATCAAATAGAATTTATAATATCAACCCTAACCACAGGAGTGAAACAGGCACACAGCTGGGTTGTTGTCAGTGAAAACTGTTAAGGGCCAGGTACTAGAGGCTAATTTCATAATGTGAGACTTCACATGATCCTTAAAGTTGTGTTTATTTCACCTAAAAGAATTCATTATGATGCTATTCCTACTTTCTGTGCTGTATTTTGGGCAAATATTGCCAATTTTATATCATAAAACATTTATTTTTTAAATGATGCCTCAGGGCATCACCAAATCTAACTGATGAAACTGGAAATTAGACTATCCACAAAACACAACTGTCTGCGTAGACCCCTGTATAGGTGTCAGGTAACCGTCTATCAGCTGTCTGTATGGTTATATCAGTATCTCTATATAGAGAACATTTATAACATATCCATCACATCTATTAAAGACTTCAATGCATGTGGTTGTGTTTAATGTCAAAATAATTTGGATTATAAACAAATTTATTTTTCTAGGAACAAGAAATCCCAAACTACTATTACAAAATCATTATGCATTGAACAATCAAATAGAATTTATAATATCAACCCTAACCACAGGAGTGAAACAGGCACACAGCTGGGTTGTTGTCAGTGAAAACTGTTAAGGGCCAGGTACTAGAGGCTAATTTCATAATGTGAGACTTCACATGATCCTTAAAGTTGTGTTTATTTCACCTAAAAGAATTCATTATGATGCTATTCCTACTTTCTGTGCTGTATTTTGGGCAAATATTGCCAATTTTATATCATAAAACATTTATTTTTTAAATGATGCCTCAGGGCATCACCAAATCTAACTGATGAAACTGGAAATTAGACTATCCAAACAAATAAGGGAGGCATCACCTAGCCATCTCCAGTCAGTACCTTGAGGCATCACCTGGCCAGCTCTAGTTGATGCCTCAAGGCATCACCTTCCATGAATAGGTTAAAATGGTCTGTCATGCTTAGCTGGATCTATGAGGTCCAAACAGCCCTGTTGCCCTGTTAATCATAGCAAGTGTCTAGAGATAATTGTAATTAACTAACCTGTCAAGCGCATTTAGCCTCACACAAGATGAGCTCTATGAAATGAGGATGACAGACAAGTGGGAAACACAGTGGCATGACAGCCTTGAACCCTGGATCTCACTATCCACAGGCCAGCTCACCTCAAACTTGTCTTAGATATTGTATGTTTGTGTGAAATAGGAACAAATCAAATGCCATTATGACAATCAACGCTCATTTTCGATACATTTTTCGTTATGCTTTTCTAATTAGAAGGAGCTAATAATGTTTCTTGAGGAGGTCCTTCCAAAACACATGAAATATCATTTTATAAGTCTTCTGTCATTTGTGTGTTTGTGTCCTACATGGAGTCCTACATGGAGAATTTCCAGATTTATGGACATTTCAGCAGAAAATCCAAGATGGCCACTCCCCACATGTTGGTATATGGTAAAAACATTGATAAATCAATGATTCCATATCTTTATGTTCCTCTTGTACACATTTGAGGTGATTTATATAGGTTTCTTCTTGGTAATAACCATTCTGAAAGTGCCATAATGCTCTGTGATGGTCGATTTTCAAAATGGCCGCCACCTGGCTCCTGGGACTTATCTGCAATGCCCATGCATCTTAAAATTTTCCTTATGGGCTCCCCTAACCATATACCAAAACTCATGCTTGTTTCATTAAATGCACAATACTGCTGACATTTGAGCTATATCTGCCCCACTAAGTGATTTCTGATGGTAAATGACATTAGTATGATTGATTCTAGATGATTAACACTGAATGAACATTCAAGAAATTCATTTCGAAGTGCATGTTGATTTAACCTCATTATGAAGAGGACTATTTTTCCGGAATCTCTTGGTAGCTAATTCCCTATACATTTCCTATGGAGACTCTGTAATCGGTAGGTAATAAAGTATCTGATATCGTATAACCTGGTGAAAACAAGGTCAGGTGATGATAAAGTGACCTATATTGATATGGGTTGATTACATATTGTTTTTATGCAAGATTTGTATCCTACGATAAGATTCACTTTACTGAACTTACCGGCAGGCACGCGGGGGAGGCTTTTACCCGTGCTACAATTCTTGCGAATGACCTCTGCAAATAAAGAACAATTGTAGATTAACTGTAAAATTACTAACAATTAAGACACAGGTGGTCCATCCACCACTGGCTTTGATAATCCGTCACACCTAGTCACATGTATGGTCACGTGACGAACATTTCGCTGGAGACTCTACACTGGACGAACGGGGTTTTTTACCCACCCGCCCACACCTTTTTTCATAAAAGAAAATCTCTGTATCATTTACAAAAATTTCTTTTATTTATATCACATCTTTTTACAAAACTATCTACATGCATATTGTCCAAACATTTTTAGCTAAATCTCATTTTACTGTGTACTAGTATTTATTGTACTTTAATCGCTACAAAACTGTTATGTTTTATCCACGTACTCTTTTGAAATAATGAAATTAAATTGTAAAATATAGATAAATGTATATAATTACTTACTTGGGTGGGTGCGGTTTGATACGCATTTTCCTTGGATGCACCACTGAAAGAGAAAAATAAGTGATTTTTGTAAGAAATCCCAAAATTGTTCAACCTCTTGCTTGTTTTGTTCAACATCTGCATTCAATAATGTATTTGCTTATAATCATTGAATGTCCATATGTTGCACAGAAGTGTTGAAGTTAAAGTCACACTATAAAACATTCATCTGGCACTGGCAAGAACTATAACTTTTCAAAAACCTTTGTTTCAGGAAGGAAATTCAGAATTTCTTTCCTGAAACAAAGGTTTTTGAAAAGTTATAGTAAAGAACAAAGGAAAACCCTTGTGGCCAAACAGTCCAGTACAGGAGGTTGGCAAATAAACTGCCAGCTGACTTCACCTCTAGCCCATTACAGTGATGACCTTCTTAAGGCCCCTTTCCATTGGCCGGTGAAAACTAGATTTTAAGAGGTCTCCTAAAAGCTATTTCCATTTTGACAAAAAAAACAGTGGAGCCCTAATGGAGCAGCACCACCGATTAGGGGAAGAACAACTCAGGTGGAGAATGGGTGGAGAATAGGTGGATAACAAGGATAGCGCAGTGGAGCAAGGCCTTGACGTAAAGATAAGGCCTTTTACCATTGGCCGACAAACAAGGTGTAGATTTTCTGTGTACTCCTAATAGCCTATTTACATTTTGCATCAGCAGTGCTAAGGTCGGTCGGTGGTTCCTGACTGTATCAGTGATGGCCAATGGAAACAGGCTATTAAGACAACACAAAATATCTACACAGTGTTTGTCGGCCAATGGAAACAAGCCTATACCCTACGGGACAGTGTTCCCGTTCGGCAAAATACAGAACACTATTCCGTATACGTTGACTAATATATTAGTTGTTAGGCCAAAGCTTGTACAGGCTACAAACTTGATGACAATTTACGGTTTATAAGGAACTCGGTGTAAACGTCTTGTTCCATATGAACTCTGAATTATCATCTGTTTTGTAGCTTGTACAGCGTGGCAGGGACCTGTTTCACTAGTTTCGTGACATGTCTGTCACACCATACAGACATTGGGGTTGTCTTGTTTCATGACAACACAAGTAGCTGCCCTTAGGAAAAGACATACCCCAAACATAAGAATTAGACAAATCTACACATCATGGACCTGTTTCCCTAGTTTCGTGATAAAAGTGTTAGACAGACATGAAAAGCGGCACCAACAGTGCAAGCAAGAACGGACAAAAACAAAGTCAAATGTCTAGTTCTTATGAAACCGGACACACCATCTAGATGCCATCTAGATGTCACAAACCATGTGAAACAGATCCCAGGTTGTTCTATATGAATACTCACTTTGCCCTCGCCACATGAAGTGCCATCGGTGGGTCTTCCCGACCAGCAGCTACCGTCTTTCAGACACATCATCTTCTCACACACATCACTATCCTTGACAAATCCCTGTATGACAATATAGAACATTGTGTTAGTCAACATGATGGTTAATTATTTTACTTTATACTCCATCAGTATTTTAATTGATACCACCCCTAATGAAATTTTTTTTTTTTTAAACACGCCATAACCAGCGATCCTTGAACCTGACGACTTTCTTCCATTAAAATCAAGAAATTGTCTAATATAAACACCAAGAGCGTGGCGACTGCAGATCGTCTGATTATGTCGGATTACGCAATAAAGCACCACCTCACGACTATTAACCACGCTCTGACACCAGCAACTATTTCAAGCCAGTTTGAATTAGTTGTCTAGATTGGCGGTGACTCTATGTCGTCAGTGTAAACTCAGAGGGACATTCTGAGCTCCACAACTTTTGCAGTGGACATTGCCACCACCTGACGATATTGGCTTTATGATCTACAGTCGCCACATATTTAGTCGTCTAATGTAAAGCCGGGTGTGGCTTAACATTGGGTCACTGTATTCGGGTGATCGTGCAGTAAAGTGTTATTTATTGGAGCTCGGTGTAAACACCTCACTATAAACGTCTGGTGTCACGTGTTCGGATCAAGATAATTACGTGTACAGTAATATTGTTTTACTATACTGCATCACAATAGTGATTGAACACTCAACTGTACACTATACACCCACAGTATTGAATATTATGACCATGTACTATAGAATTCTTTATCCATATTTACCTGGAGAATACAGACACTTGAGTTTTAAAAAATCAACAAAGAATCAATGCGGGAGCCTACTCCCAAATTACCCTATGTATAATTGTACAATTGTGAAATGCCTTAACTGAACTGTTTCTGTCTATTTGAAAGTATGGAAACAATTATTGAATCATCTTCACTTGAAACAACATGTAAATATGTTTGGATCTCGAAACTTTACTCTGCTTGGTATCCGCATGGATAACTTATGGTGCCCTCCTTAGACTCTTTATCTTGATCAAATATGACAGATGTAAATATTTTTGTTGAAACAAACTGAAATGATTATAATGATAATAATGATAATGATAATAACAATAATGATAATGATAACAATAATGATAATAATAATAACAATGATAATATCAATAATAATAATAATAATAATAATAATGATAATAATAATGATAATAATGATGATAATAATGATGATGATAATAATAATAATAATAATAATAATAATAATAATAATAATAATAATAATGACAATAATGACAATAATAATGACAATAATAATGATAATATTCTATGCTCGTGTACATTACGGGTAAGAAAAGTACAAAAACATCATGTCTACGAAAACCAGCCATAATGGCTGATAGCATGACTGCACCCATTGCCAACATGTACTATATTTTGATCGTGAAAATAACAAACATGTTTTGTAATATCACTGATGTTTGACAATAAACAAATTGAACTAAAAAATTGATTATCTTGTTACCTCACAATTGGGATCGGTTTTGCTGCCAGCTCCGAACTGCTCCTCACATTGCTTGTTGAGTGAGTCAATTTGGCCCGGCAGTTTGTCCAAATTCTGGTCATAATGGCCCGTGCAGGAGGTGCTCTTCAGACAGATTCTGGGGAACCTGTGGTGCAAAAGAAAGTGAGTGATAAGAGGCCACTGTCACAGTTCTAGCCTCTCTCACTCATAGAGCCTCTCATGTGAGAACTAACATGTCCTGGGTTTCATCATTAAGTCATCTTAAACTGGGACGGGTGTAGAGAGACAAAGGAGAGATTGTAGAACTTTGAGAGTCAGTTGAATTTCGTAAGAACGATGGGTTTCATCTTAAAGTCACAGTACTTGGCTCTGTTTTATTTTTCGCCCGAGGAGGCTTGAGATGCCCGGGGAGAGGTCCTAGGAGAGTTTGTGGTATCGTGGGGAAGGAGAGTTTTATTTTCAAGTTTTATTTTCAATCCTCAGGCCGGGAGAGCTCCTGAAAAGTGTCCTGCAGCTCTCCTGGAGAGCGACACATCTAAGGGTATCGTGGGTGATTCAAAATAACAAATAAATGCTATTTAATTCATTTGAACTATCGGAAATATATTTATTATGATTTTAATAAAAACTGGAGGTCTCAGGTGGAGAATTACTGTGCTATTTACATAGATTTACATACATTCATAAATGATGAAATTAGTTCCCAAAAATACCACTATGTGCCACCACCTGCAGTATACACAGCCTCTCTTTCAAGTCTCCTCAAAAGTGTCCTACAGGTTTATTTTGTCCTGGGGCTCTCTCAAAGAGGACTACGGCCGAGGATTTCTCTCCCTCCCGAGGACAGGGTAAATCGAACGAGATTGAGGAGATCTCCTCAAAAATATCCTCAGTGGAGCTATCCCTCGTGGGGACTCTCCTCCCCCAGGAGAGTTGAAAATAAAACAGGGCCCTGGAACTGTTCACAGAATGGTGGCCACGTGACAATATGACGTATATATTATAAAGGAAACCAATGAAAGTCCAGGGTTAGGGCTTGTATTCCATCTAGATTGAATTGCGGAGTGATTCACAAGGTGACTGCATGAATTACTACTGCAACCACTCTTCTCCTTCATCCCCAGCAGTGGTAGATTTACCAAAGGCCAATCGTTCTCATAACTATTCTATGTGGTGTGGGAACTAAAAGAATTCTCACCTCGATAAATGTGTAGGGGCAACACAACTTCATCTCATAGATTCAACCACCATCAAAATCAAAGTAAGTCTAATAGAATATATTATATGATGATTGGTAGAAAGACAGTACAACCATAAGGCAGCCAAGTAATTGTAGTGGGCATTGTTTATTGAACCAACGTTTCGAGCTGAAATGCCCTTTATCAAGGTTAGCATCCGAAGATATTTGATAGAATATATTATACATTAAATCACCAAAACTACAAGAAAATTATGAAATTTGAAATGTGGGTACACCATATATATAGAACCTCTTGCTCCCAATATTTTCCAATTTCAGTAGAGTGTACACAAGATATGGATAATAAAAAAGAGATGGACTGGTCCATGTAGTCAGTAAATCCAGGCATATCCTAAATATCTTAATCAAATGCAGAATAAACTTACTTGATACACTCATAAGTATCGGCAAATGCATGCACAGGAACTGAGATCAGATTAGCCTGGAAGCCTGGCCTAGTTAGATTATAGGCCAGGTAAAGGGTTCCATTTTTATGGTGCATTATTGGTAACGCCTCCTGGTTCCCCGCTCATCCGCTAGAGGGCTCGGCGGAATTAGGTGCATGACAGGTGAAAACCAGCCAAACCACAACGCTGGTTCCCGGGGTATCCGCTAGTCACAAGCGGTCACCAGCCGAAATTGAAGCACAGAGTATCTGGTTGAAGGTCATGCCTTAGACTGGTTTCCTGCCCTAGAATAAGGGACAGGTAACAGGTTCCTACGTCCTTCAACTAGGCCGTAGTACGTCCCATTGTCCCTAGGGCCAGGGCGCGCATGCTTTCAAAGCGGATATATCTCCGCCGAGCCCACTAGCGGATACGCCGGGAACCACTAGCGAACCTGGTGGTCTGCCAAGGTTGCGCAATCCCACAATGCAACAGAAAAATGGAGACGTTACCAATAATGCACCACGAAACTGGAACCCGTTACCTGGCCTTTAGTCTAACTCGGCCAGGCTGCCAGGCTAGTCGTGCCTGTGGAACCTGTTACCTGCCCCTTATTTCATATGGGCAGGGAGCCAGTCTAAGATCAGATACTCTTTTCTCTTCATGGGCGGTACTTACTTGTCTTTGTTGGTACCTTTGAAGCAGGCGCGGGCCTGGTTCATGGTACAAGTGGAGAAGCGATAGGCCTGGGATACATCGTCCATCGTGTCGAGACGAATCAGGGTAGGGCTCATGATATTACCGTTATGTTCGGTAGACGCGCATAACCCTTCTCCGTCGTGCGACATACCGAGACTGAAATAGTAAATAAGAGAATCTCACTATTCACTATCATCTTATGGATTCATTCATATATATATCTATCGCTGAACACCCTATGGTTACACCACGCTACAGGGGATAGAATAACTTTTTTATTTTATTTTTTATTTTATTCAAGTAACATGATTAACGACAGCGTTATTCGCCCTCATAGGTTGGCGATCTTCCATAACGGAGTCACAAAAAAACAGACGATACAGGGACGATTACAGTACATATGAACAAATTGACAACACAATATATACAATTTGACAAGACAATCTTCTATACCCAAGAGAAAAAAGGAAATCAACCAGGTCTATACATACACATTTATCTTTTTTGATCTCCAATCTCTACTCAATACGTTCGTAATATCACTCAGTATAGGTCATCTATATTTAGTATTTGAGGCAGTATCTCCTTCACCTTCATTTTGAATTGGTCACCCATTGCCATTTTTTGTAGTGTCTGGGGTAGTCTGTCCCAATACATCATACCAATAATTAATGGTGAATGTCGAAATTTCTCCAGTCTTACCCTAGGGAGTTTTATTTTTATTTTTTTGTCTCTTCTCATTCTCTTATCTGTTATTTCATGTATATGTGTAGGGTCCTCGGTCCACCATCGAATTATTGTGATTAAATGAGTTGCTCTTCTTATGTTCAATGTTCTCATTTTGCATAGTTCGTGAAGTTTATCTATGTGCATGTCCTGAGCTCTCTTTACTCCTAAGGCAACCCTCATGGCTTTATTAACAGTAATCTGTAGTTTCGTTCTTAGTTTTTTGCTCATGCAATACTGTACCATGTCCGCATATTCTATAATAGGGATTAGCATATGTTTCATAATCTTTAGACTTGTATCAACATTTAACATATATCTAATTTTCCGTAGTTTGTATAGTTTAAAGTTAAACTCCTTGTTTATTTTTTCAAAATGGTCGTTAAAGGTTAGTTTATTATCTACCAACACTCCGAGATATCTATACACCTTTACAGCTTCTAGTTCTGCTTCTGCAAATTTTACGGGTCGGGTTTTATCTAGGTTTCGTTGGTTTCCTATCCACATTATTTTTGTTTTTTTTGCAGTTAATATATAACTTATTTGTATCAGACCAGTTTTTGACAATATTTAAGTCTGCCTCCATTCTTAGCGTTGCCTCATCCTGATTTCTTCCATGTGCTATTAGAACTAGATCGTCTGCGTAGATTATTGGTGTTACACTTATCAGATTTTTAACTATGTCATTTATAAAAATTATGAACAATAAAGGTCCGATAACAGAGCTCTGTGGGACACCTGTTGTAATTATGTCTTGATCAGATAATACTGTACCTAGTTTAGTTTTTACCTTTCTATTTTTTAGATTCTTGAAGTATAAGAGTTATTAACGGCATTATTTTCTCTTTTTTTAGTTTTCCTATTAATAAGTGGTGATTAACTGAATCAAATGCTTTTTTGAAATCTATGTATGCTATTAATGTTATTTGTTTATCATTTAAGTGTTTTGTTAGTTCTGTGATTACACTAAAGACTGCCTGCGCAGTAGAGCGTTTGGGCAAGAAACCAAATTGGCTGGGGGTTAAGAAGTTTAGATCTATCAAATCATCATATAATCTACTGTGAATTATTTTTTTAAAAATTTTTGAGATGAAACTCAAGATGGTTATCGGTTTCCAGTTGTTATACTCCGATAGGTTCCCTTCCTTGGGTATTGGGGTTATTATACCAAGTTTAAGTATGTCTGGGAAATTTATCTCTGTTAGTGATCTATTGAAGAGATTAACTATGATTTGAGGGCGCTTACTACATAAGCGTTTCAGTATATCTGATTTTAGCAGGTAAAGACCAGTATTTTTACCGTTATCCAGTGAACGTAGTATCGATAGTATTTCATTTTCATCTGTTTTTAAAACGTCTAATTGTTCTTCTATATTTTCGTCGCTTATCTGTTCTATGGTGTTATTTGTTAGATTTTGGTCCATGTTTTTGGTAGTCTCTCCATTATGTCCCATATTTATAAAGTATGTATTCATCTCGTTACTGATCTCAGTGAGATTTTTGTCCTTAGTTGGTGGGAAGTTTTTTTCTACAGATTCAGAACCTTTCCAGATATTATTGAGTAACCTCCAAAATTTCTTTGGGTTACTTTTGTTGGCTACCAGATTCTTTTGAATCTTCTTTGCCTTTAGTTTCTTTAGCCCTTTGTTAATCTGCCACCTAAGTAGTCTTATTTCTTTTAGTTTTTCTAAGTACAGTGGATTTGAGACGTTACGTTTACTACCCAAGGTTGATGTTTACTATCCAAGGTTGAGTATTAGACCAATCAGATCATCTCTTACAAAATTCATATGAAAAGTGCAGTGGGGAGAAAACATAGAGTGTCAAGTTACTCAATGATGTTGGGTCTGGCTTCGCGTTTGATGGCGGGTAAGCAAATAGCGCTATTTGTCTTTATCAAACTATATTTGAGGGGATATAGGAATAGGGAAACCAAGTTTCCGGAGAGAGAAAGTCAAAGTTACTTGATGAGGCTCAGAAAAATGACTGCCTGTGGCCAAGGCCTTTGGCAGTAATTCTTTTTAACTTTGACTTTCTCTCACCAGAACATAGTTTCCTAAATGACATTATTTGCTATTAGTGTACTGATTCATTACATAATATTCAGCTTACTTATGTCCGAGCTCATGGGCTGCGACTCCCCAGCTGTGCCATCCGACATACTCCACTGTGGACACCCCACTGTTTCCCTGACACACGCGACAAAGGTATGCTAGACCTGTAAAAAGACATTGTCAATCTATTACAGCACTGTTACTCTGACACATGCGACAAAGGTATGCTAGACCTGTAAAAACCATATCGTCAACCCATGACACCACTGTTTCCCTGACACACACACCAAAGGTATGCTAGATCTGTAAAAAGCATATTGTCAACCCATAACACCACTGTTTCCCTCACACACACCAAAAGTATGCTAGACATGTAAAAAACACATTGACCTCTTATTACACCACTGTTTCCCTGACACACACAACAAAGGTATGCTAAACATGTGTGGTGGTCGCCGCCTAGCTAAACGTCAGAAGGTCTACCTTGTATCCTCTTTTTTCTTTTTCTTTTTTTTTAAGCAATATTTAAGGGGATGTTGTCTCACACAATCACCGAATTCGGCTATACGGCTGTTCTTCCACTCGGGCCCTAGACCCCTACTCCTCATTCTAATGGCGGGTGTTAAGCCGAATGGGCAGTGGGTACCATTTTTGTGTAAGTCTTTGGTATAACCCGACCGGGGTTTGAACCCACGACCTCCCAATAAAGCTGCCAAAGGCCATGTATTTGATAGACAATCTTTAGTGAACAGAAAATATGGAGAGAACTAATCTGGTCATTAACATTAAGAAAGGTGCCTAATATCTTCTTATGAATAACAGTGGAATAAAGGTTTGATATTCTAGTATTTAGTCTGGAAGGGAATATAAATGGTTAATATCTATGTAATAAACTTAATACATAGTTTGAACTTACCAACTGTTGACCCATCAAGATCGAACCTGTTAAAAAGAAACAAAAGGAGAATAGGAACCAGAGCAAACATCTTAATATCCATCTTAAATGTATGTTTTCCATTGTATACAGGCCCCACCAGGGCCCGGTCTCTAAAAACTTGGGCCCCATTGCTCCACTTTTTGTGGTATCGATAGCTATAATCTGATCGCAATTTTATTTTTACGATTACTTTAACGCTTCGACTGAAAAAGCGTTGCTCCCATAAAATTTGGTCGAATCCCTATATTCTCGTGGTATCACTATTTTTTACGATGCGATAGCGATACAACAATTCAGGGGCACATATTGAATGAGCCAGGGGAAAATTAATTAGTTCTTTAATTAGATACAGATGGCATCACAGTTAAAACTGATCTGACACCTGGTGGGGTGGTTTGCTATTTCCTATAGGGAGAAAAACAGGCAGGGCAGGGGTTGGTGGTGTCACCATGGATCGTTATTTGAAATATCAGATAAAGCTGTATTTAACCCACAGAGATACGATCCGCAGTACTGTGAAGGTCAGTGTAAAAAGTTATGCTAGAAGCAGTATTTTACGCAGTGATGCTCCTATGCAATCACGAAACGATCCGCAAAATTTCAGGAGCAACGTTTAGGCCCTCGAATCGCTATTCTGCGATCCACAACTCTGTCGTAAACGTGGAGCAACAGGGCCCTGGGAGGTGCTTTTAGACAGTGACATGGTAGTGTATCCGATTGAGAGACAGTTTTAGTGATTGCCATAGAAATACATTCGATAAGTTTGATCATTGTTGTGCTGAAATGATCATTGTTGATTTGATCACTGATAGAGATCATTTAAAAACATTCACTGTAAATATATGTACACATGCCAGTTACCAGCATTGAGTCATGCACAACACCATCTGACGAGAGTTGACTGAACTATAGGCTATTTCAACATGTGGTGGTGGGTAAAAAATGAAGATAAGAGGTCTGAGGAACAGCGAAAAAATAAAGATTAAGATAAAGAGACCAAATACACAAAAGTATGTTTATTCACCATTTTATAAAGGTAAGGCCCTGTGGGACCAATTAATTAAAGAAATACAGCATTTGGAAAAAAGTGATGTATTCAAATGTAGTATCAAAAAATGGTTAACTGGTATTGATTAATTGAGAAGTATGTATCTAGATGTGACTAGTAGGAAATATTGTATGATTGAAATAAGATGGTTGGAATTTTTCAATATATGATGCCTTGTATATAGGGTATATCTGTGTTATGTGGTGGGTTTGTTTGTCTACTTGTATGTCCTGTATGTGTAAACGTCTTATAATGGAAGAACACTGAAACTCGGCGAATTGTTTGTCGATATGTATGTTTCTTGAATAAAAAAAACAAAACAAAAAAAACACATCAAAAACAGAAATGTGTCTCACATGTACATTACTCAAGAGAAAATTATGAAATTTGGGATAAATGCACAATATTTATATAGGGTCCTCTGCCACAAATATATTTTGATTTTGATAGGTTACGTATGAATATCAGGACTGTAGGATAATTCTGAGCCTGTCACTGTTTTGAGATCATTTGGACTAAACGCCATGAAGCCTACTTGACTCTCTCTTGGTTGTACTGTCTACCTACTTATTCATCAAATCATGAACCATAAGGGAAAAGCTGAAAAAAAGAAGGATTTGAAGTTGATACGTAGTAATATCCGAGTGCATGCGATGATATTGTGTAGAAGCAACTCTGAGGTTCATACGACCGCTTTTATCTGAGACCAGTCTATATTGTATTTATTATCCACCTTTTCTGGATAAGTGGCATACCGATATCAGTTCATTTCAGTTACGCACTATATTTCTATACGCACTATTTTTTCTGTATGCATCCCCGGAGAATACATCATATCTGTATGCTGGGTATGTCCATACACATTCCTTATGTGTTTTCTATGGACACTTTGTATTAGGTGGATGATAATATGCAGAAACCAAACAAGAGTCAGTTGTGTTGTTGTTTATCGCACAACGGAAAGATCGCGTATTACTGCGCGAGGCCGGAGTGCGATGAACAATAGCACGACTAACTCAAGTTTTGTTTGGAATTTATCCTAACCCGCCTGTCTAAATTACTTCTACATTAACAAATGATATCATTTGTCAAGTGTATCCCACTAGAGCGATATTTTTCTCTTTTTTTTAACTCCAGACCGAATACAGTGACCCAATGTTAATCCTATGGAGTTTTTTATTGGGGGTAGGATAAGAGTAGTTACCCGGTCCATGTCATAAGGTGGTCGGGGTTGTACCAGGTGTAACCCATCTTCTCACGGTAAGTCCCCATCTTCTCGAGAACCAACGTGGCGTTAATGCTCTGTTTGTTCTGGTTATCCGGGTTTTTCCTGCCAGGAAACTTGCTCAGGTCTGTTGGCAGAGAGCTGGGTTTCTGAAGTTTAAAAAGACATGATTGTGAATGTTTAGAGCTGTGTTCAGGAGAAATACTCTGTGTCTATGAAGATTGATTGGGAATAAATATTTGAAATCCAAGAAGAAATGAATAAATAACAAGAGAAGGTTGCACAAATACAACCTAATTCTATAAATGAAAACTAGTTCCACTCAATTTACATTATCTTTTTTTTCTTCAGTAGGAGGAACAAGACAATAGAAATCAAAGGGCCAAAGAAATAATAGTACAAATAAAGGAATGTATTTCAAGTAAAAAAAGAAGAGAGAGAGATCGATTAAAATCTTGATTTTAGCTTCTTTTTTTTTTTTCAGACTTTGTGGTGACAGAGACATATAAAATTGAATATCAAATACCGATTCTGACAGAATTTTCATGGCTGTTTCTTATGGAAAGTAATGGTCCTTTTACATAAACTTCATCCTTATGCAAAAAGGGGCAGATTTTGAAAATTAAAACCCATGTCATTTTCCTGAGAATTGAATATGATGAGCTGCAAATTGAATATGTAGAACACATATCTTGATTAAAAATCGGGGGTCGCTTTTGATTTTGATATAGAGATCGCTATTGTTATGATATTATAACAGAATTTGTAGAAATTTCATAAAGTTGCTTTTCACAGAGTAAAACCCACGTCAATTTCTTAAAACTTTCAGAGAATATAGTACTTGTATAGTACTACACATTTCAGTTGTAAAAATCATGGGTGACCTTGTTTTTGTGAGAATTGAAGGAAACGATATTTTTCAGTACATTTCCTATAGAATTAAATCAAATGTAAATTGGATTAATTTACCTATTAGGATTGGATAAACAAAAGATTATATTTATTCATTTTGAAGTAAATCCCAAGTAACCAGTTTTACCTGATAACTAGCAAATTCGTCGATTCATATTTTGGCTAACGATTCCTAACTGCTGTCGTGCCCCCTAGCGGGTGCACGGGAAAACAAATTATTACATTATAGTGGTAATCATTTCGTATGACACAGGTCTTTGAGCTGATCATCGGCGATCAGAAATCTATGGATTTACACCAGCGAAAAGGTGAGATATCTCATGGCTTTCTTTCAAGGAAAGAACTACAGTTAAAAAGTATGTTTTGAGTATGGAAACAAAGAAATCCTAAGGATAGAAGTAGAGAAATACAAAAAAGAATAGCAGGTTTGAGTTTATTACTACACGAGAATTTCGCTCTCGGCCCTTCAGTCTCCAAGCCTAAGTTTGGTTCACTCTGTCACTATGTGTGGGGGACACAAGCGGATATTACCGGAATTTACACGTTTTATATGAGGTAGGTAATCACAGTATTTGATAATCAGCAGGTGGCGCCACTGTAAATTATAGGATAAGCCTTTAAAATCATGAGAAGCACATCACAGTAGGATAAGCACATGGCTTGTAAGTTCAATATGGTAAGGCAAGGTGGTGACGTCCACTCCCCTCCTGTAGCTGTTATCACACACTTAAAGACAAATGTGGGTAGGTATCGAAACGCCCCCTGGTTTAACACTGGTGCTGCCATCTGGGACCTGTTTCACTAGATATCATCATATTGAAATTTCAGGAAAATGACATCGGTTTAAATTTTCAAGCCAAATTGTACGATACCCCTTTAAACGCTCTCATGCCCCTCGACCCTCAAATTTACAAACAGTTCCCTTAAAACTCTACTACACTCTCTACACATACTTACCCAATTCAAGACTCTAAAAATCGCATATCTAAAGCACAGCAAACCTGCACTTAAAATCATGCGAAGCATATATTGGATGATTGTTTACCGTGAAGATGTTGACTTTGACGATCCAGACGTTCACAGTGAGGCCAATGCCAGAAAAGGAGGAGTACACCAGATCCATCTGTGAACAAAGTACCAACATTTACATCAGACGAGTATGTCGTAATTCACCACTATTTTATTATCCATCGTATACAAAATCCCCATTGAGAATGTATGGGGACTCGGTAATCCACTACCCATTGTTTATTATCCATCGTATACAAAGTCCCCATTGAGAATGTATGGGGACTCGGTAAACCACTACCCATTGTTTGTTATCCATCGTATACAAAGTCCCCATTGAGAATGTATGGGGACTCGGTAAACCACTACCCATTGTTTATTATCCATCGTATACAAAGTCCCCATTGAGAATGTATGGGGACTCGGTAAACTATTACCCATTGTTTATCATCCATCGTATACAAATTCCCCATTGAGAATCTATGGGGACTTGGTAAACCACTACCCATTGTTTATCATCAATCGTATACAAGTCCCCATTGGGAATGTATGGGGACTCGGTAAACCACTACCCATTGTTTGTTATCAATCGTATACAAAGTCCCCATTGAGAATGTATGGGGACTCGGTAAACCACTACCCATTGTTTATTATCCATCGTATACAAAGTCCCCATTGAGAATGTATGGGGACTCGGTAAACCACTACCCATTGTTTATTATCCATCGTATACAAAGTCCACATTGAGAATGTATGGGGACATGATAAACCACTACCCATTGTTTATTAGCCATCGTATACAAAGTCCCGTTGAGACTGTATGGAGAGCCGGTAAACCATATAAGAAATATAGTAGATCCAGCAGCCAATCACTGCATTCAGAGCAAACCACGACCTTCACCCTGACCTCCTTACAGTCTATAGTTCACCTGAATTTCTCGGGCCAAAACCACCTTTCTAATGGTGCTAGTGGGCATAGACAATTGTATTTTCTATATATTCAAAAAAATTGTTTATAAAGCATGAAAACACAAAGAGAGGGACAAAATGTAATGACGCCAATCATGGTGTTATTCTGTTCAAATAAACAAAAAAATTTTTTTTAGATAGGTGGTATTCTGAATAGTCAGCCGTAAACCACGAGTGGTTGAGCGGTAATAATACACGAGCATTAGCGAAGTCAACTCGAGTGGTTTACAGAACCGCATGTCAATAAAACCACCGTTTGTTGTATTTATCATCCATCGTCCTGATTAAATCAAACCCAAGAATTGACATCATTTTGACAATCTTTTGCTCTCCAACCATAGGCATAGCAAACAAATAGACTATATATCTGATTAAAGAGATATACGTTTGTTATAAAGACTTCGTATTAGGTGGGTCATAAATACTTTTATTTCCCACCTAGTACGGAGTCTCCATGCTAAGCTTATGGAGCTTACAGATCGCTACTGAGTACAATACGGACCTCCGGAAGGCTTTTTCAGCCACCTAACGGGCGTCAAGGAATTAATTCATATAAACAAAGCACGGCGCTAGGGTCGAATTTCGGATATAATTTTATATTTTTTCCTGATAATTACACAAAAGGTGAGTAATAAATACAACATTACCATGATTTCGATCTGTGTGGCCGTATTCTCCTTGTAGTTGACACTACGCAATACTCCCCGCTGTCGCTCGGAGTTTTACTTCGCGTCAACTACGCGGAGAATGTACGGCCACACAGATAAAAATCATGGTAATATTGTGTATGTATCACGATTCTCCATGGAATAATGGGTCAGTATGTCAGATAATACAACAATACAGGACTGCCTTTCACATACCCCATTAGCTTGATGAGCGAAGAACTCGTGGAGGTTGTACGAACTGTGGCCCTTTATTTTGTTCCACCTGAAGTCAAAGAAAATGATTCAGGTTTACGTATATTGATAACAATCAGTGATTAATGTGCATGTCTGCCCGTAGAAATATCCTATAGAAGCAGAATTGTGTTACATTGTGTTATGTGAAAAACAGAGTGTATGAAGTCATAGTCATGGTTGTAACCTATAAAGACTTCAAGTCCCAGGGGCCCGTTTTATAATCTACATGTAGACCCTTTTCTCTATGCCATAGAGATCTAAGGACGATGTGGGTCAGCTTTATTCAACACTTATGGACGACCTTTTGGACCGCTAATACTGTCTTAGCCAACAGACTTAAATACTATCAAAGGATGACCTTCGTACAAGGTACAGAAAGAGGTCTTCATGTATGATCCTAGATTATTAAACGAGCCCCAGAACCTCAGACGATGTAAATGTTAGAGAATACTTTAGGATCTGCCGATCGGTATATGAGATAATGGAGAGTGAAAAGAAGCTTAAACAAGTTCAGGTTTATTAACACTAAAAGAATAAATTGTAAGCATTTATTTAGGTCCTCCATAATATTGAGGACAAGCAACGTGGAACAATCTAAATGTGTGAGTTAAAACATTACAAAAATAATGGAGGCAAAGACACAAGGTAATGCAATTGGTGATTTAACAGGATTGTTCTTATAAAGATATATGAAATTTGAAATGGCTGATGGAAACTGAAATAAATGCTTGCTACAAAAATTCCAAAAAAAAAAGAAGAGAAAGACTTACTCGAGGTACATCTGGTAGTCGCTGACCCAGAAGACCTCGACGTCGAACCGCTCTGAGGCTCGGCGGGAAATGTTCGCCATGTCCATCGGCTCCACCGGGGGAGGTACTGAAATAAGAGAAAACGTGATTACTGAGCCCGGAAGATTGGCTGTTCAAGGTCATCGGGACATAATTTAGTGCTTGTATTATCATTATTATTATTATTATTATTATTATTATTATTATTATCATCATTATTATTATCATTATTATTGTTATCATTATTATTATCATTATTGTTGTTATTGTTGTTATTATTATTATCATTATCATTATTATTATTTCATCATCATTATTATTATTATTTACTTAAATATCATGAACAAACGCCATTTTCTGTACATGCAAAGTACACTACGGGCACAGTGCGCCCGAAAGTTCACTACAGGCTCAGTATGCCCGAACATTATTTATACTGCACCCCTAGCAGCGGGTAGCATTTGCCTGTATGGCCATACAAACTATTAGATGACACAGGTTTTTCCTCAATCTATGCAGTAACTTTTAATCCAGGTGGTAACTTTAATACTACGTTTGTTTAACCCATTCACGGCGGGCTCCTACACAGTCCTGTATATAGGGGTCGGGTATTAGTATCTATATAGTGCTAGGGATCGGGTATCAACAGGCCCATTATGGTAATTTGATGATGTGATCACGTGATATAACATGTGATACTCTATATCATTTTCCATTTCCATAAACATTTTAAATATGATGCTATACCTAAACTTTGTAAAAGTTTCATGTATATTGATGAATTATTTTCTAATTTATCACATAAAACAATAATTTTGTAAATATTGGAAAATGATGCCTTAAGGCATCACCCCATCTGGACTGGTGATGCCTTAAGGCATCACCCGATCCTGTGTGGTGATGCCTTAAGGCATCACCCGCAGCTAATGGGTTAAGAGAAGCTGACGAAAGAATGGAATCTAACCTGTGGAGACGTGTGCTGTGGCGTCAGACACTTTGCGGATCACGTGATCGTGACCATCCAATGAGAGGTCACGTTTGGCTTCTGCTTCTGACGCAGGATCGACTGGTTCTATTTCAAAAGTCACGTCGTTTATAACAAAACTTCCGCGCTGAAAGAGCAGAGATTTGGAAGTTAGAAAATCCAGGGGCGTACCCAGGATTTTGTTTCGGGGGGGGGGCACACCTCTGAAGATTGACAAGGGTCCCGCTAAGAAGACCCTCCTCTGGGTCACTGGGACAAATTAAGCCTCAGACGCACTTGGATTTTATAGATTAGACTGTATTCAGGATTCTGTTTCAGGGGGAACGTCACCAGGGATCCAGCTCCTCCTGGGGGTCCAGGGGGCAAAGCCGCCAGAGGAACTTGGATTTCATGTATTATACAGCCTGTACCCAGGATTTTTTTTCCTAGGGACAGGGGTTACACATCTTAGGCTATCTAGAATTATTACCAGGAGTCTGGTTGCAAACCCCCCTCTGGCTGTCCAGGGGGCAAAGCCCCTGAAAATATTTGGATTCTATAGATTATAAAAGCCATCCCCAGGTTTTCTTTGATGAGGGGCACACACATCTTAGGTTATCTGTGAATCTTGTCAGGGTCTGGCAGAAAAGCCCTTTATGGGGTGTCCAGGGGGCAAAGCCCTTGAAAGAACCTGGATTATATGCAATCTGTATCCAGCCTTTTATTTCAGGGATGAGGATTACCCTTCTTAGAGTATCTGGATATATTGCCAGGGTTCTAGCAGCAAACCCATCCTGGGAGTCCAGGGGGTAAATCGCATAGAAGACATTCTATCTTAAAAATTCTGCAAACTCTCCCCAAGATTTTGTTTCAAGGAGGGGGTTACATATGTGCAGCCATCTGGGAATATTGTCAGAGGTCTAGCAGCATGGCCCCACATGGTGGTCCAGGGGGTAAATCCCCAGGATCACATGGCAATATTGCCAGAGGTTTAGGAAAGCCCCTAATGGGCTTCATAGATTACACAAGCTGTCCCCAGGTTTTTTTCTCAGGGAGAGGAGATACATACCTGAGACCAGGTACCAAGGGTACATCATTAAAGTCCTTATGGGGGTCAGGGGGGTGAAACACCCTGGCTATACTTTGATTTTACACTTATACTTATACCTAGGGTTATGTCTTGGGGAGATTTATACACCTGAGACTACCTGAGGAGATTGTTAGGGATCAGCCACACATTTCATCTTCTAGTCCAGGGGGCAAACCCCGGAAACACTTGGATTTTATACATTATACAAGTTGTCCAAGGATTTTGGTTTATGGAGGGGGTTACATACCTGAGACTACCTAGGAATATCAGTGGGGGTCCAGTGGCAAAGTCCCCCCTGGGGGTCCTGGGGACAAATCCCTTAGAAGGACTTGGCTTTTATACATTATACAATTTGTATCCACAATTATTTTCAGTGAATGGGGTGGTCACAGACCTAAGATTACTTGGGAAGATTAGAAGTGGTCCATGAGGTAAATCACCCCTAATAGCTTGGCATTTAGATTAATTTTAGGTGGCATACTTGCCTTGTTAAATGACAATGAAACAAGGGCATATAGGCATGTGCTTATTCGGGGCAGGGGGAGGGGGCACAATATCTACTGTCTTAACCATATTCCCCTCAAGCAGCATTCACCAGGGGCATACCCAGGATTTTGTTTCAGGGAGGGGGGAACACCTTGGACTACCTTGGATGATTGGCTTGGGCTCCAGGGGGCAAAGCCCCCAGCAGCATTTAGAATGTGTTGATTATACAAGCTGTATATAGGATTTTGTTGAGGGACGGGATCATATGCCTGACACTATCCAGGGGTCAAGAAGCAATGCCCCAGTTGGGAGGGGGGTCCAGGGAGCAAAGCTCCCAGAAGAATTTGGATTTTTATCCCCAGCAGCAAAGCCTCTGCTGGGGATCCAGGAGGCAAAGCCTCAAGATTCACTTACATTTCAGATTTCATACAAGCTGTATCCAGGATTTTTATTGAGGGAGGGGGATCGTTACACAACTTAGACTTCCTGGAATGTTGCCACAAGAGTAATAGCATAGCCCCTCTGGGAGGTCCAGTGGGCAAAACTCCTGGAAGCACTTTGGTTTCAGATATATTATTCATACCATCTATATCCATGACTTTGTTTCAGGAAAGGGTTACACACCTGAGACTACCTGGGGGGATTGTGAGAAGCCATGGGTCAAATTGCCTCCTTTGGGATCAAGGGGCCAAAACCCCTGAAGTGTTTGGCAGGGGCTCCAGCAACAAAGCTCCTCCTGGGAGTTTAGGGGGTGAAGTCCCTGGAAGCAGTTGGATTTCTAAATTGCCAGGGGTCCTGTGGGATAACCCCTCCTTGGGTGCACTGATGATGCACCAGGATTTTTTAGTGAGAGGGGTCACACACCTGAGATTATTTGGGAATATATTGAGTGGTCAAAAAGCAAAGCCGATCCCAGGGGTCCAGGGAGCAAAGCCCCTGGAAGTATTCACATGTTAGTGACTCTATTTAGGGGAGAAGTTTTTACACACCTGAGACTACATGTGAAGATTGCCAGGGGTCCAGTTGCAAAAGCTCATCTGGGAGGTCCAGGGGTCAGAACCCCTGGAAGCACTTGGGTTTCATAATTCAGAAATTACAATGGGCCAGGGGCAAAGTGCTTCTTTAGGGATCCAGGTGGGGAGGGGGTGAAGCCCCTGGGTGCACTTGTATGTCAAAGGATTATACAAGCTTTATCCAGAATTTAATTCCAAGGGTGGTGGGCACACAACTGAGGCTATTTCTGAACATTAAAAGGAAAGCTTATCCTCAAGGTCAAGGGGGCGAAGCCCCTTGGAGCACTTGCATTTTACTGTGCCTAGGATTTTGTTTTTAGGAAGGGGTTTTACAGACCCTGACTGCATGGGAAGATTTCCAGGTGTCTGGTGGCAAAATCCATCTGGGGGTCCAGGGGGCAAAGCCTGCAGAAGAACCTGGCTTCTATACTTTATACAAGATGATTCTTGGATTTTGTTTCAAGGACCAGGATGGTTACCGATGGTTAAGGCTATCTATGAAGATTGCAAGGGCCCTTAAAGTGCCTCATTGGAAGTCCAGGGGCCCCCTGACGAGCTCTCTCTCTTTTTGGGGACATATTTGCTTTGTTGAATGACGTACATATGGTAACAAGGGCATGTAGAGGGATTTTTTTTAGAGGGTGGGGGGCACACCTTGGACTTGCATCCTTCAAGTGTGTAGTCCCAAGCCGGAGGGCACAAAAAATTGAATTAGAAAAGGAAAAAAATATACCCCCAACCCCACCCCTAGATAGATTTCGATGTCTTATGTATGTGTAAATAGCCCATTCTTGTATAATGCTGTAACTTTTTAACTATGATAGATAGAACAAAAATTCAAAAAACAGTGTTTATAGAATTTTCTGTTGGAACAGACCATCATTTGAGAAATTTCGGGGGGGGGGGCACGTGCCCCCTGTGCCTCCCCCCTGGGTACGCCCCTGTTAAATCTGTTATAAAAGTGTGAAGCACTTCTCACTTTATGCACACATGCTTGTAGAATAATATGTAGACAAATACTGATCAGAAAAATAAATGAGAGTCCCTGCTGCTGTACATAATACAATGTTTGACGCTGTACTGAAGAATAAGACGTCTGGAATGCATACAGCTAAGTCTACGAGCTGGTGAGAAAAATAATCGTACTTCCGATGCTCAATGTTTACCAGAGAGGGGGTGTCCACCTACTGCGATTTGCTCCCGACGCGCTACGACGCTCTACTATGAAAAGAAAACCCTCAATCATAAGGCGCCTACGAAATTCAAACGCGTCGTAGTCCGTCGTAGTAGGTGGGAGGCATGTATTAAATATTGTCCTTCTTTGTGCTCAGACCCATACCCTATATAAAAGATATATCTCTGCCGGATCTGATTGGAGTTTCAGCCCCACATACTGACAAACCTAACCAAACCTATGTGTGAAGAGTGAGAATCTCGTGTACCGAAAAATCGAATTTACTGTTCTTATTTGTAGGTCTATACTGAGAGGTACTGATACCCATATGTTTCATTTCTAGTCACTAGCGACTTTGTCCCGTCGTATTTGATGGGGTGAGGCTTTAGTGGCGCCCCCTACTATTAATACCTGAAACCAGAGTAACTCTCAATGGGTTATTATTTGGCAAGACACAGGTACATTTATATAAGCTGACTAGCGACTTCGTCGTTGCCCTGTGCGCTTCTCGGTGTGTGTTACATAAAGATAATAACTGCTAGCGTTGTGGTCACTTTTCTCAAATCACGACGAAGTCGCTAGTATAATTCAAATACTTAGACTGATGGCTGGAGTGGTTGTGGGTGGGGGGAGGGGTATCAGCGGAGTTTTGAAAGGGCTACTAGTGAAAGATGAGATCTCATTGGTTTCTCACAAGGAAAATAGATCAGAAAACTACAATACTAAACTTTGATTTTGGCATGGTGTGAAATGAATCATAAGAGAAGAAATTTGTCTGAGTATAGAAATACAAAAAAGAAGAACAGGTTCTAGTTTTTCACTGCACGAGAATCTCACTCTCGTGGGTTCTCAGTCTCCAAACATAGGTCGTGTTCACTCTGTCTCTATGTGCGGGAGCAACTTCAAGCGGATTCTACCAGAATCATAGTTTTTTTAGATATAGTAGGTAATAATCAGCGATCAGAACCACGACCAGTGGTAACCAGCGAAAGTTAAGATCACATTGCTTTCTCATGAGAAAAGTAGATCAGAAAACTACAATACTAAACTTTGATTTCATCATGGCTCGAAATGAATCATGAGAGAAAACGTATATCTGTGTATAGAAATACAAAAAAAGAGTAGCTGCTTACAGTTTGAACTGCACGAGAATCTCACTCTCATGGCCCTTCAATCTCCAGGCCCAGGTCGGGTTCACTATGTCTCTATGTACGGGAGCAACTTCAAGCGGATATTACAAAATTCTAACGTTTTATATGTGGTAGGTAATAACAAAGTGTGTCACATACAGGAAGTAGAGGAAGTGACTCACGAGCATGCGCACAGGGCTGTCCACCTGGCGGACGACTTTGGCGGTAATGGCGGCGTGGCGACTACGGTCCTGGTAAAATGCCACATCCTGTTTCAAAAGAAAATACAGATAATTATATGTTGTACACAGCAGGGCCGTTACCTGAGCAAAATATCTGGGGATGGGGCAGTAAGTTTATCCAGAAGCTGTGGGCAAAGTTCCCGAGTGTGGGAATGGGGACGGGGGAGAGTGGATTTGTGGCGTACAAACACTTGATTGTCGACGAACATATTTAAACCTACTGTATATGAGAAAGTATGCATCGACGATTGAACAGGAAGAAAACCAGGGAGCTGTTTCAAAAGCCGGGGGGAGTAAACGGGAATGGCCACCACCAAAGGGAGAGCAATCAACGGCATTAAAAGCGAGAGTTCTAAGGTCTCATTTCAAAACTGGCGTCGCTGTTGAGATCCCAGTGCCGTTAGCTATGCCACCATAACAAATGAGACATTTAATAAATCTCTACATATCGAATGATTTAATAATTCCAAATTATTCCTCGTATTTTTCCCCACATTTCAGTTTTTATTTGACGCTTCTATATGAATTCTTAGCGGAGTTACAGAGCCTAACTATTGAAACGGTACTACTACTGTTGGTGCCGCTTTTGTCCAAAGTGCCGCTCGCTGTTAGCGAGGTGCTGCTATTTGGTTAGTGAGAGCAACTGCGAGAGTTTTTTCAACTAATGAAACAGCTCCCAGGGGACAAACTAAGCGAACAATAAGACTCTTTAGACCTCGCACATCATTTTTCTAACGTAGCCCCATTTATAGGGATAAGGATAGATGGAATGATCTTCCTAAGAAAGTGCAGGATGGATCTTTGTATGCTTTCAAGAAATATATTAGGCTAAAATATTATGATAATTTTGCCTCGGATATTAATAGATAAATCATTTTATTAAGTTAGGTTAGAGATTTTGCTAGTATTTCTTCCTCTTCAATTATCATCATTACAATCATCCCTCTGTACATATTGTATAAATGTAATTTGGATAGAGCTTGTTATTGGCCTGCCATTAATCTGTTATTGGAATAGCTAGAAAACCTGCCTCAGCAGAGGCCATTATTGTACCTCACTTGTGCGAATAAAAAAAAAAAAATTTTAAATGTGGGTGGCGTGAATTCTACTATTGCACATTGGATGCCTAATTTCATCGGTTTAAAGCCCCAAACCAGGTTCAACATTGGTTATCGGACTTCTATTATACAGAGTAAACCTATATGTGGATAATAGGTTCTAAATAATGTTTAATTGTGAGCTGACAATTCCATAGAAGCGGCATTGCACATTCTCGTCGCCTTGACGCATGCTACTAATGTGAAGGTGCATACTACACAGATGAAGGTCACTATCCACGCATACTACTCAGGTGAAGGTCACTCTCCATGCATAATACTCACATGAAGGTCACTCTCCATGCATACTACTCACATGAAGGTCACTCTCCATGCATACTACTCATGTGAAGGTCACTCTCCATGCATAATACTCACATGAAGGTCACTCTCCATGCATTATACTAAGGTGAAGGTCACTCTCCATGCATAATACTCACAGGAAGGTCACTCTCCATGCATAATACTCACGTGAAGGTCACTCTCCATGCATAATACTCACGTGAAGGTCACTCGCCATGCATTATACTCACATGAAGGTCACTCTCCATGCATAATACTCATTTGAAGGTCACTCTCCATGCATTATACTCAAGTGAAGGTCACTCTCCATGCATAATACTCAAGTGAAGGTCACTCTCCATGCATACTTCTCGTCTGAAGGTCACTCTCCATGCATACTACTCTCGTGAAGGTCGCTCTCCATGCATAATACTCACATGAAGGTCACTCTCCACTGGCTCGTTGTTTTCAGAAAACTCTATCTGATGAACCTTGTCGTTCCTCACAAGGTCAAGGACAGCTGGAAGGTCAACATCACGACGGTTGTGTTCCAAGGTCACGGAGAAGGTCGCCGGAAGTAGCTCTCCATCATCTACCCCTCTCACTTCACGGAAACGGACCGCAATATCCTCTCCCTCATCACCTGGTAGGTGTAATAATGAATGTTACAGATGTTTACGAAATTCTATTCAGTAATTACAACTGGGAACTTTTTTACAAGAAATGTTTAATTGTTTTTATAAAATGTTCATGAATGGAACCTATAACGATTGAATTCAACTTTCATCTTCACAGCAATGTTAGAGTACCTTCTTATTACCAATACTATAATCACCAGTGTTGGTATAACCAAGTTAACTCTCATTTGTTTATTAGATAGTGCTTTTACGCCCTATATATACATCGCCGAGAGGTTAGAGTGGTCACATTGAACTTCCAGCGTGCTTCCAGAAAACTATCCCTTCACTATCTGCATGCTATCCTTTTCGATATTCTTCATTGGATTCTAATATTCAGTGTGACAGTGAGAACAGAACATGTATTCGGTGTCTGAGGGTCTTAGAGGCATGCCCAGCTGACCATGACCAATCATTCAAGACCAAAATACTGCAAGATCCACTGGTGCTTGATGTGTTTGGATCCTGGATAGGCAGTTGCAGAAATGGCAAGTTGACTGGGTGCAAGTGGGTTACAGAAAACTATTCATTGACTGAATGTAACCCAAACCCTTTAATTATTATTCATTTATAATTGCACGCTCAATCATCAATGATGAACATACTATTTGCTCCTAGTTTATATATTTTGTTGATTTTTAATGTTTAATCTAAAGTCAACTCAAAAAAAGAGAAATTCCTTGGCACACGTTTATTGGTTTATTGTAAATACCCAAGTAAGTGGCCTGAGTCTGTTATAGGTTTCATTGTAATTTATTCATAATTCCCCGCTCATGCATTAATGATGAACATGCCATCTGCTCCTAGTTAATATGGTGTGAGAGCTACATTTTGTCATAAGCTATCATGATGTCCATGGAGCCAGGGACAGAGCACCATTCCTATACTACTAACAAAACCTGCTGGCGAGTCCTGTCTCAAATAGTTCTGTGCTTCAATTTATTATAACTGCAAGGTTTAGAAAAACACCGGTATAGACGTTAGCTTTGAAATATAGAATTGTTTATCAAAGGACTTACAGGTAACGAATCCTAAAATAACACATATAAACAGGGAAATTGCTAAAAATATAATAATAATAAATGAATAATTGTAATAATTCTAGTATTAATGATAAAAATGATTATAATGATAATAATGATATTATCATCAATAATAATAATAATATAATAATAATAATGATAATAATAATAATAATCATAATAATAATAATAATAATAATAATAATAATAATAATAATAATAATAATAATAATAATAATAATAATAATAATAATAATAATGAAGGACTATATTGGGTAGATGATAACTGAGGGTGAAAATCCAGGTAGGGACCGGATATGAACCACACCGCTTGTTACTGAAGCCCTTGCGCCTGGACGTACCTCGTTACGCCCAGTCAGTGACTAGCAGGACCAAATATCAAACATATTTGATATTCAAAAACTAGTGCCTGGGCATACCTAGGTACCTTAAGTGTGAGACTGGGCGTACCCGGTACGTCCAGTCTCAGACTAGTGGGAAGCGTGCAGTTCACAAAGTGCGCTTTGCCGTGCTACGCGCTCACAGGTACCTCCAGTCTGAGGTACCTCCAGTCGCACAGAGTGAACTGGGCCAAATGAGCATTAAAATTGTAGCTAACAGGACTCGGGTGTGAAATTAGCATAATTACAGAGGATGCCATATGGGATTCAAAGGTACCTTAAGTCTGAGACTGGGCGTACCCGGTACGTCCAGTCTCAGACTAGTGGGAAGCGTGCAGTTCACAAAGTGCGCTTTGCCGTGCTACGCGCTCACAGGTACCTCCAGTCTGAGGTACCTCCAGTCGCACAGAGTGAACTGGGCCAAATGAGCATTGAAATTGTAGCTAACAGGACTCGGGTGTGATATTAGCATAATTACAGAGGATGCCATATGGGATTCAAAGGTTACCGGTTAATGTAGATCATATAATCTTAACCCTGGTATTTTTGTCCTATAGACTTAACATTGAGTACAGTTTGAAAACAGGAAATATGGATGTATTAGATACACTTAAAATGACTCCAATATCAGCAACAAATCAAAGTAGTGAATCAAGGGGTCTAGATGTACTCCGGTTGTGGTCCTGACAGCCACCTACCCTATTCCATTGCGCCGATGGTCTCCAGAATCAAGCCCTCAAGAAGAGCAAAGCTCGTAATTGAAAAAAAGAGGGGGAAAAAAACTACTACACAGGTCCTGCTGATTACGATTAACTACGATTAACCCTTTTGCCGTGACGGCGACAAACTGAAAAAATCGTGGAGGTGTCGCCGACAAACTCCTCAATTAGTTAGGTTTTGTCGCTGACAAACTCGCTGCGGGCCGACGGGCTATGACGCACTACAACAATTAAACGTTAATCATAGAGGGTCTACGAAATTCAAACATGTTTGAATTTCGTAGGCTGTCGTAGCCCGTCGTAGGCCATCGGAAGGTTAATCGCAGAGCGCAGCGGGTTGTTGCCACAATAAGGCCTCCCACCTACTATGACGGCCTACCATTAAGTCTGTGACAGTGTCGAGTGTCGCTGACGCCGTCGCCGACACTCGCCGCTGTCGCAGACTTAATCGTAGGCCGTCGTAGCCCGTCGTAGTAGGTGGGAGGGTCCCCTTAGAATCACTTCACTATCTATATACGGTCTTTTCACGGAGTAGACCCTACGCTGTGGTCTGTCCCTTCACCGTTAGTGATCAGATGATAGTAGAAGGCTTACCGTGGGGCCTGGCGCCGCAGATAGCGATGAGAACAGCGAGCAGTAGAAACTTCATGGTGGACGGCAGAAGACTGACACGACAATAAAAATCTGAAAACCCTTTTATATACTCCCCGCTGGTATACTGGTTATGCTTCATGGCCGCCAGGTGAAGCGTGCAAAACATGGTCACGTGACGTTAGAACGCCACCTGGTGCCATGCATATTTACCCACTTCCGGTACGCCTGCGTATAGGGGAGGGGGCTACAGAAGTGTTCATCGCTTATGGCACTTTTTTATCTACTTTTTTTTTCAATTTTGAGCTTAACTCTCTTTATTTTCAGTATTTTTCCGCAGATTGTGTTATACGTGTGACTTTCCCTCGTAGTTTACATGTGTCGATCCTACATAGTACAAATAGGAGATCAGCAATTAAAGATTAAAGAAGAAACCAACAAGTTTTAGTCGAAGTCATTGTTCTCCACGAGTTTGATGCGGAGTGACATAAACGAGGCAACAGGATTCAAATGAGTTGGAGAACACCAACTTTGACCAAAACGAGTTGCTTTCTGCATTTATCTCACTCCTGTACACACTAAAAGAATGGACAATACACAGGATATAGACCATGGAGAACAGACTGCAATACTCGTAGGGGCATGGAGAACAAGTTCCCAATGTTAAGCATATGGGACAAAAATACCAGGGGTGAGATAATTCCATAATTAAGAAGTCAACACGTGTGTGGAGTATAAAAGTTATAAAACAGTAAAAGCGTTGTTTTATTAACATCAAGGTAAGATAATTTATGATTGGTAAAACTTTGTACAATGTGACTTGTTGTCTGTCACTGTATTTGATTAGCCTTATACAATAATAATATTTTAAAAAAGGTGAATGATGGGGTTGGTGGGCGGGTGAAACTCAGCGATGTGATATGGGCGAACGCCTTGTAAGAGAGTGAGGCCGAGTCTCGCTGCCCTGATGTTATATAATGGTTGGTGTACCGCTGGTTCCTGGTATGAACAAGTGTATGGAGTACAGTCTGCAGCGAGAAAGATATGTTAAGAACAGGAACGGATAATTGAAATGGTACAGTATAATATGACTGTGTGTGATTGGGATAAATGAAATAAAACGGTTGACCTAAATTATAAAATAATTTACAATTATTCTCCAATTAAGAAGTCAACACGTGTGTGGAGTTTAAAAGTTATAAAACAGTAAAAGCGTTGTTTTATTAACATCAAGGTAAGATAATTTATGATTGGTAAAACTTTGTACAATGTGACTTGTTGTCTGTCACTGTATTTGATTAGCCAAAGAAGATGCAAGATGCAATGGAGCATCCGAGAAGACAGTGGCTGGAACATAAGACAATATGGCGTTTGACGTCCACGTCCCGAGACGGGCCACGTCTTCCCTCGATGAGCCGCTAGCCGCTGCCGCACGAGCCCCGGAGCGCCGCAGGGAGTGGAGGGTCGCCCGCTCAGCATGTGGGTTGTGTAGAGTCTGGAGAACCGCCCGGAGTAGCGCCGTCATCCGCGTCGCCGTCAGAGGGCGTCCATCATCAAGGAGGCAGGCTTGCGCCAGCGCGGGAGCAGGGACTCGGATGATGTGCCGCCTCCACATCTCGAGCGGACATCTTGGGCCGCCTGTTGGTAGAATAGGGATAGAAACAGCAGAGGACAGAGAAGTTATGGTTTTGGACGAGAAAACATCTATTAAGAGGCGCGAACCAGTGTCTCTGATGCCTTTCCTAGAGATTAGGTGAGTGGTCGTGGCCGTCACGACCAGATGGCACTGGCGTAAGAGTGAACAGTAGAGCAGAACGACCACCGCCGTCTCACCCGTGTATGATGGTCCCAAGTTAATGAAGGAGTCTATCAGCCGACACACCGTCGACGAGGATAAGGCAGGAGCTTGTATGGGTACATGTGTTGAGAGACTAGAGATGCCTTTGAACATCCTCGCTATAAGCGGTGAATTAAAAGAGCTCGCGTCTCCAAGGCTCTCCAATACGAAAGAGCAGGCGCCGGATAAATAATTTCTCACTGATGACGGGGACCTCATACGGTTGGATAAGTGCTGCGTATAGAGGAGTACAGTACCGACCTTAGGGTGCAGGGGGTTAGCCCCCCTAGCCGTGACAAAGGCGAGATATGCATCCCGCTGGCGGTCCCTGTTCTGGCGTGTTGATGGGGCCTGCCCAGCTACCAACGTGCGTTCCACCTGTCTCGCGAGCTGGTCCGATCCGAGAGCTGAATCATATAGGAGAGAGAACATTTCGGGGTGAGACAGGTGTTACAAGGCGAAGAGATTAAGCAACAAGGAGTTTCTGGGCTAATTCACGAAATTCACGGCCCTTTCCAACCCTAGAGAGTGCATCGCTCAAGATCATACTCGTGCCTGGAGCGTGGGAGACCACCACTCTGTGTTGCAGGGTGGCCTCAAGGAGGGCTATTTCGCGGGAGCAGCCTGCAATAAGTGCATCGCGAGACTTCCCCGAGTTGAGGCAGAACATAGTGGCTGAGTAATCAGTCGTAACATTAATTTGCACGGGACCCCAGTCAGCCGGTACAAGAGTCTTTATAGCTATTATAACATTTAGAGCCTCTAACTGTGAGATATGGCGAGACTCTTTGAGCTGGTCGTCGAAGCAAACTGTATACGCTAGACCCGTCGTCGAGCTGTATCCCCCGCCCCCTTCCAGGCATGCATCGCACTCGACATGCACATGAGGGAGGTCGGTTGCGATGAGGCGTTTGCCGTTGAGGTGACGAGCACAGTCTCTAAACCATGCTATGTCACGACGAGATGCCCGGGTCAAACCTACCCTGCCACTGTTCGGGGCCGAGCGAAGGAGCGCGAGGATGCGCTGCATAAATCTGCGGGCCGGAACAATACACTGAGAGAGAAAGTTAATTTTTTCACACAAACTCTGGAGATCGCGCTTCGTGCCGAAGCCTCTGCTGAGCCATGCTTCGCAGTCGGCTTCCAGCTCCGCCATTTTTTCGGGAGGGACCGTAATCATCATGCTGGGGACGTCCACATGTAGTCCGAGCCAGTCAATCTCAGTTGCGGGTGGGGCGCACTTTTCTGGGGCCATCTCCATGCCTAGCCTGGAACAGAGAGATAGGAAATGTTGATAGTCGGCTTCGGCAGTTTCCTTTGAACCCGCGACGCCACAGAAATCATCGACATATGCAAACACGAACGAACCCCTCTCCGCTGCCGCAATATGGGTGAGGGCATCGGACACCTGCTGCTGCATGCTACCTGACGTGCGACAGCCAAAAGAGGGGCACACATCCACATAAAAATTTCCGCTGTGAGCAATCCCCATGAAGGGGTAATCACCGGGACATATGCGAAGTTGGCGGTATGCCCTTTTTAAGTCCGCCTTCCAAACGTACGCCCCGGGACCGATGTCAATTATTTTCGTGGCCAGATCCCATACTGATGGAAGTGTGTATTTCATACCCGTCTCAATCTGGCTTATCCCGTCATTTACTGAGCCGCCTTCAGGGTAGCTGAGGTCTACTATGATCCTTAACTCAGTCGAATCCTTCTTCGGCCTTGTGAGAATCGGAGACACCTGTGACCATGGTTGAAAGGGGGGAGCCCTAAAGGGGCCGAGGAGAGCTCCATACGATTTCTCCTTCTCGATAAAACGTTCCACGTGGCGTGGGTTTTCAATAGCAGATTTATGATTCTTGAGGGTGGGCCTAGGAGGTGATGTTTTTTCATACATTATTGGCCACCCGTACCGAAGCTTATCTACTAGTGTTGTATTGTGATAGTTAGTAAGAGCCTTTTCCCACTCGTCGCATTTAACGGCTGAGTGGATGGGAATTCGTTCACCCATGTAATTTGGGACACCTGAGCGACTGACACGGTAGTATATGTCTGCCAGCTCCGGGTATGCGGTCACCAGTTGTCTTGTTGGAGTTGGTCTGGTAAGACATGTAATAGAAGGCAAACTAATAGGGTTATCAGAACAGCTCCGGCTGTCGGTAATAGTCATTGTAATATTTGTCTCAATATGTGAACTTGGGGCAACCTTGATGGGTTGTATGCAGGAGGGTCTAGTTGAAGATTCCGAACCTATGTTTTGATTCACTCCGTCTGATTCCCAACCCCGAGTCTTTTTTAGGTGCGGCCGCTTTTGTTTTGCAGTCAGCCTCTGGGTGACTGAGGAACATGCATTTTTGAGAGATACAATATGTGCAGACGTGGAGTTGGCGTACACCATTTTGTACGTGGTGGCCTTGCTTAGAGCAGGAGTTTTTGTTGTACTGTTTGCATGGCGGGCCTGCTTTTGCTTTATGTATATCCTGAGGTAATTTCATGTTGTAGACTTCGTAGTCTTTGGTTTGTTGTTTCGGTGTGTCGTCATTTTTACTTTTAGTGTGTGCCATTTCAGTTTCGAGCCTGTCTATCCTATATTGATCAGACCATGCTATCCTACCTTCGTCTACTTGTGAGAAAACCTCTTCGGACCAGGCGCGAATACCTGGCCAGTCATATTTCCTAGCATTGTCCAGAATTCTCTCCATATGTGCCTCCAGCCCTGCCTTGAGGTCACCCTCTCGAGTGTCTTTAAGTATTTGTGTGATTGCCCATACATACTCGGGGAGTGTTAGCTCTCCCATGCTCGCTTTCTCTCTTTTGTGGCCCTTCACCACGTGGTGGTGAGGGAAGTTACCTTTTCGTTTTGACTTCAAGGAGTCGCGTAGTGCCTCTGCGACCTTGTCTGAAATATCTTCATCTGTTTCATTACATGCTGGCATTTTTCTGCCGCTCCATGCCAACACGTGTCTGCTTCTGCTATGTGAGTCTGTAGCAGTGGGGCAATCAGCGGGTGCCGAACTGTCTACATGATTGGCCTGCCTGTCACTTGAGTGCCTGCTTCTATTTATGACTGTATGTTGCGGGTCTCTGCATTGCTTTGGACTAGTAACAAGTGATTGTGAGGTAACTAATTGTTCAGTGTTCTGTGCATTTGCGGGCAACCTTTCTGCGATGTTTTCCATAAGAGAAGAGAGTGTAAAAAGTTTGTCTGATATATCGCTTATTGCTTGAGCGTTGGCTGCTACAGAGTGTGTGCTGTTATTTGTTACCTTATCAACTTGTACATCGTCATCAAAGCGTGGCGGTGTTGGTTGGCGGCGTTCAGGCTGGGCGCGTTTTCTCGTAACCTTGGGTGTTGCTTTGTTTCTCCCCATGGTTGACTAGAGCTGTCAGTATGTCGTATTTTGAGTGCGTCTGGATGGCGGCGGCCGTGTAGCTAGCACGTGGTAATAAGTCTGTCTCGGTGTTTGAAACTCAGCGATGTGATATGGGCGAACGCCTTGTAAGAGAGTGAGGCCGAGTCTCGCTGCCCTGATGTTATATAATGGTTGGTGTACCGCTGGTTCCTGGTATGAACAAGTGTATGGAGTACAGTCTGCAGCGAGAAAGATATGTTAAGAACAGGAACGGATAATTGAAATAGTACAGTATAATATGACTGTGTGTGATTGGGATAAATGAAATAAAACGGGTGACCTAAATTATAAAATAATTTACAATTATTCTCCAATTCTGTTATTTCAGTTCAATTAGAAATTCTAGCTGACTTTCTAAAATGATGATACCCTAAGATTGTATTATATCATTGCATTGGTTATTAATCCCTTGACCGGTATTTAATATGGATTACATGATTACCTTGCTCATAGTGAATGAACTTCCTATATTTTTTAATTTTCTTAATTTTTTATAACAACATCACAATCACACTTATATTGCATGATGATTGACAGGACAGGGTACATATAGGTTGGCAAACAAAAACAGTACAATACAGAGTACTTATCACATACAAGAGACAATTCAGTGTACAGATTACTTTCTTTTTTTTAAATACCAGCATTTATTGACATCAGGAAGATTCTATAACAATGAGATATCCATGATATCGTTTCTGCATGATGCTTAAGGAAGGCTTATAACAACTACCACATACCAGTTCACACAATAAAGAGTAATACAATGGTGAAATTATTGCTGCTTATTTTTGATGGACACTTAGATCCTTCACCCGACAAAATACATTATGAACAAGGTGTACATCTTCAGTGTGGTTTTAAAAGATTCAGAAGTATTAATCTTAAGGATATCTAATAGGACAGATACAGGGGGGAGACAAGACATACGGGAGACAAAAAGGGATGGCACTTGTTACTGATATACATTGCGCTGAGAGACCTAAATTTGAGATTCTCAATAAAGAAACAAAGGGTCAAGAAAAAAAGAATGTCTACTGCCTCAGAGACACTGAGATAACATGGAACAAAACACATGATTATTGGCCACGGAATGGAGGTGTGGTGTGTGGATAAGTTCGAACCACTGTTTATTGGTGGGAAAGAGGCCTAATTTATTCTCTCTTTGTTTTATACAGGAAAAAACATTTCGATAAACTGGTAATGAAAACAGGAATTTCCTTGGAAAATAGGAAAAGTGCCACTTCTGAGTGTTCCGGGTTAGATGTTGGCAGGGGGGATGGAGTGATAGGATCATTGATTGAGGGGTGAATCGCGAAATCTCATAGAATCAATACTGTTATTATATGCATGCCCACATCTGTGACTACAACTTAGGTCTTTAATCTCAACTCCTTAATGCCAGCGACCCGGTTTGCTTTGTTTATTAGTTGTTTTTGGGGTGTGTTTTTTTTTAAATTTCAGTAAAACAAAACATCTCTTCCCATTGGCAGATCTTCCGTTGTTGCTGTCGTACTTCAGTTGCCATACATCATAATACTATACATACTGTAACCAGATGTATAACTAATTTTGAGTTTAGGGTTCACAGAAAGCAACGTCTAGTCCAACAATTTGGCTTTTATTGATATTGGTTACAGGATATGGATTACCAATGTTTTGGTATGATAACTAATGTGATTATTATTTAACCATTTAACTGCAGCTCGATGCCTCCAGGCATTCCCCTTGCTACAGCAGCATGATGCCTCTAGGCATTCCCCTGGCTACAGCAGCATGATGCCTCCAGGCACTCCCTGGCTACAGCACCATGATGCCTCCAGGCATTCCCCTAGCTATGGTTGCATGATGCCTCCAGACATTCCCCTGGCTACAGCAGCATGATGCCTCCAGGCATTCCCCTGGCTACAGCACCATGATGCCTCCAGGCATTCCCTGGCTACAGCACCATGATGGCTCCAGCCATCGTAGAGGTATCATTGATACAAAATTTGATAAATACAGAAATAATTGTTTGAATTCAATTTTCTTTTCAGTATATGGGGCATATTGGACTTTGGTTAATTATACCAAAATATCATCTGTTTGCCTACCATATCTAAAAAAACTATGATTTTGGTCGGATCTGCTTGGAGTTGTTCCCGCACATAGGGACAGAGTGAACCAAACTTAGGCTTGGAGACTGAAGAACCACGAGAGTGAAAATCTCGTGGAGGGTGAAACTTACTCTTCATTTTTGTACTTTTCTACTCAAATGTGCTTATTTTCTTATGACATTATTCTAGCCTTGCCAAAAGGAGAGTTTAATACAGCCAATTACGACGCGACGAAGTCGCTGGTACCATTGTAAGTCACACAAATCGTGTGAGACATCACATAACATTGGTATCTCCCAAAGACGGTGCCTGCTGTAGGAGGTATACTTCTGCAGGCGATGTCTGCTGTATTATCTCACCCCTGGCATTCTTTCCCCATGGATTTAACATTGGGAACTTGTATTCAATGCCCATTGAGTATTTAGAAAATTTACCCTAAGAGGGAATTATGTCTCAAATGTTAGCCCATTAGTCAATGTGAGATAAATGCAGAAACCTATTTAGGTTTCTCAAGAGCTCGATCCATCTTGTTTGAATCGCTATGTAATTCACGCGGCTACGCAATTCAAACTTGATAGGGTACGAGCTCTGACCCTAAACTCTCATATGTTTCCTCTTATTACGCTGTGCGGGGGAACTGGGTGCTGCTGGGAAAGGGTTAATGATGTACATATACATGTACATGCTTTACCTACACACCATGACTATAGACTACTATTTCGGATCGGCCACGTGTTTCTGTTCCGCGTGTTAGTGAGAACTTGTCTCTGGGCATGCGCACTTTGCAGGTGGACATCCGGGCACTAGGAGGACAGGCAACGAAGGGACAACAGCGACTGTGAGCACACCTGGCCAGACCATGTCCCAGCATAGGGGGGCTTTATTGATGAGATTCGGAACAAATTCTGCGTTTCTAGGAATCATTCACCATAGATCTACACTATTTACAAGCTTTCGTGTGTCTTTTTTTTTATTGAGGTCAAATAAGCAGTACAGTTTTGCTTTTGTTTGAAACTCGGCCGTTTGGTCCCTCCAGTGGTTATATATATATATACAGTAAAACCCCGCTTCTGGGACACCTCGCTTGAGGGGGCACCCAGCTTAAGGGTAGGCCTACAATTTGTTCGGTACAGAAATGTTTATTTAGATTATTTTAACCCTGCTTAAGGGAACACCCCACTTAAGGGGTCACTGAGCTTGGAACGGAGGGTGTCCCCCTTAAGCAGGGTTTAACTGTATACACATAAATGATGGTTTTGTAGATAGGCGGCCGTAAACCATGATTGGCTAACGGGCAGTGCGTAGCCTCAGCAGTGCTAAGGTCCGTCAGTGATGCCTAACTGTAGATCGGTGACGACAAATGGAAATGGGCTTTTAGAAGAACTAAAAAAATCTACACTGTTTTCGTTGGCCAATGGAAACGGGCCTTAATAGCCAGTTTCAATTGGCCATCACTGATATACAGTCAGGAGACAAACCTTTAGCACTGCTGATGTTAAAATGCAAAACGTTTTCTTCGGGCAATTGAAGCATGCCTTTATTCGCAGCTCTGGTGGTGCGATTCGAGATATCCAGTCAGTCACAGCTATGAGGGTGGTTGTGGCCCATTAGATTGTAGGTCAACTCTCGACTGTAGCACCATGGAGTTGTCCCATTACCTTAATTCCATATAAGGAATACAGTAGACCGAGTAGCCAATGACTACATTCGCAGCAAACCCCGACCTTCACCCTGACCTCCTTACATAATATTTTCTCGCGCCTTGGGACGGCTCTGCAGTCGAGAGTTGACCTCGAATCTTAGGGGCCACAACCACCCTCGTAGAGCCGTCCCAAGGCGCTAGAAAATATCATGCAAGGAGATCAGGGTCAAGGTTGGGAATTCTTTCTTCGAGATTTTTTTTATTCAGAAAAACAAAGATAACGACGTACAATTCCAATATGCCGAGACAAACTGGACAAACGGAACATCACAACAAGCAAAAATGAAGAAAGAAAGTTGATAGTTGGGTATAGATTTCCCTTTGATCTTATGATCTACTGATTAATATCTTCTGTACATAAACAGTCCCTTTCCATCTAAGAATAAGTAAACAATATATATTATTTGTTCGAGTTTGTTATAGTTGTTGTAGTTGATCTTGTGATCAACCATTTTCTACTGTAGCTCACCAGGTTTCAACTTTTTCTTTGGAAGTGATACTATATTGCTCATTTTGTAGATCCGCGTCTAGTTTGTCCTGTTGAAGCGGTGGAAGTCACAAAAAATACATACTCAGTGGATATTCTTCAAAATTGTTGTAATGCAACTAAGATAGCAATCTTGTGGTGTGATATACAGTATAGGGGGGACACGACGTTTCGCGCTATTTCATAACACTTCTTCAGGTGATCAATGATAAATAATATATGGAGATTGTTGATAGACATACTGTCTATTCGGTGTGTTATTGAGAGTTTTTAATGCTGCTGTAGATGTTAGAACAATATCCAATCAAATCCCCCGTTATGTGTGAACCGCGGTGCTGCCATCTGGTGTTAACTGGTCTTGCTCTTGGCGTATAGTCCGGCTCAATAGTATGGAGAGACACGGGAATTAGCCAATCCTACTGGTCCAGGTCCTGCAGTTTGGCTATCAAACCTGTACATAAACGAAAATAAGCATATTTTATATGATTTTTTTTATGAGCGTAGCTCTTTTATTTTCCAAAAGTCTTACATCTATTAGAGGCATATCCTACAATTCACGGTGGCGCCACCTGGTGTTTTTGAAATAATGTCAATTATTAGTCAAAACTGGTTTCTTGGGATACATCCTAATTCTACATGATTAAATTTAGCATTTTGTCCAGTTTATCCAATCTTAATCGGTAAAATAGGCCAATTCACATTTGCTTGATTTACATAGAAAATGTGCTGAAAAATATGGTTTTCATCAATTCTTTCAAAAATAAGGACGGTAACCTATGATTTTAAAAAACTAAATGAATAGTACTATATATGTACTATATTGTGTGAAAGTTCGAGGAAAATGACATGGGTTTTACTATGTGATAAAATACTTTTTGGAATTTCTATATATTCTAATATAAAATCATCATAATATTGAGCTCTAAATAAAAAACTAGCACGGTGACTCCCGATTTCTAAGTTAGATATGTGTGCCACAACACTTAAAGATCATCATATTAAATTTTGAGGAAATTGACATGTGTTTTAATTTTCAAGCAAAATTGTCCGATGTGCCTTTAAAATATTATTCATATAATATAAATTGTGTCATTATATTCATAGTATTCAGTTTCTTTATATGTCCATACATTATAGCATTGCTTTGTACACATTCTGATCAAACCGTTATTTTCAAAGTGTGGGATTCACACGATGGGATTCATGTACCTCACAGGGTGTTTGTCTGAGACAAATCCTGCTGAGATTCATGTACCTCACAGGGTATTTGAGATAAATCATGCTGAGATTCATGTACCTCACAGGGCGTTTGTCTGAGACAAATCATGCTGAGATTCATGTACCACACAGGGTGTTGTCTGAGAGAAATCCTGCTGAGATTCATGTACCTCACAGGGTATTTGTCTGAGACAAGTCCTGCTGAGATTCATGTATCTCACAGGGTGTTTGTGTGAGACAAATCCTGCTGAGATTCATGTACCTCACAGGGCGTTTGTCTTAAACAAATCATGCTGAGATTCATGTACCTCACAGGGCGTTTGTCTTAGACAACTCCTGCTGAGATTCTTACTCGAACACAATCTCTTGTCTAAATTGTAGGGTTTTATTTCCCTGAGATATTTCCCCCCTGCGATTGTTGGCGACATTTACCGCTAAAAAGGAAGAGAATCTCATGAGATTTTGAACCCTGTGAGGTACATGAATCACACCGTGTGAATTCCACTTATAACCCACCGGGTGATTCTAGATGGAGGGGCCTGTAATCGCAGGGAAAGGAGCATGAATCGCAGAATGTGTACTAACGCCCTCTTAAGAGTAGTGCCTGAGAATTATGTTTGGGGATGGCGGATGGGAACTTTGAGTGGAAAACATGGCGTCTGGATGGATTCGCTGGAATTCCCGCCACGATAAACATCCTTGTAAGTTAAATTGCAGTTTAAATGATGTATGAATTATAATATGATGAATTATTGCCTCATTCGTCAATATTATCTCCCTTTATTCAACCATATCCCCTGTTGTTTCTAAAGGCCTCGGTAAGCTATAAACGTTAAATGTGTGGAGTTACTGCTGTGAGAATTGATGTGAAGAGCGATGGAGGCATTCAATGTTATGAGCCTCTGTTGACCTTTTTTTTTTTTGATTTAAAGGCTTTTATTGCTTTCGATCACATTCTGGATCGCTCTTCCAGCAACAGCAATGGGAAGATGAATGAACAAATACAACGAACAGTATGATATGTACAATGCAGTTCTCCTCGTTCTTGAGTTCGAGTATGTAACCACATATAGGATATGAGTTCGTGACAATACTTCATAGTTATTAACAATGTATGTCCTTAGATGTTCCTGTGGATTAACTGTCCATAGGTTTTCCAATACCTTATCCATGGAGCTTGCCTGGTCCATGATCAGGTTTAACTCAGTACCAGCTTCCTTACAGTAATAATCAACCGACGTCCAAATTTTTGAACTAACATATATACAATGTACCACTTCATGTGTGATCCAGGAATTCGTGGAGATTCACTCTTTTATCCTAAGGCATAGTTAATGTAATCGAGTAGACATCATCTTAGTGGGCAATTTGTTCCAACAACAGTTCCAGTATACCCTTTTTAAATTTAGCTTTTGAACAATCATAATGAAGATTTACAGGTAGGCTGTTCCAAAATTTAATCCCCAAATATACCGCAGATTTTCTGAATTTCTCCTTCTTAGGACGTGGTAAAGCAAGCAGACACTTTGCTTGTTGTCGTGTTGGTATTCGGCCTTCTACATGGGCGACTTGCTCGATTAGGGATAGATCCCTTAAGTTTTTAATCACACCTTCTAGCAATAACATGCGTCTTGTACTGGGCATGCGAACCTTACACATACCTAACAACTCTTCCGTTGATATGAACCTCCCATCCCTATAAGCCTCTTTACCTATTGCTATCCTTAACGCTCTGAAAACTCCCCGGTCAATTTTGTTTCTAACATCTTTACTACTCCCTTCTACCAAGAAAGAACAATGGTCTACCATAGGCAGCAAGCACGTGGTTACTACTTTTAAGGCTGTTTCCTTGTTCATAAGTCTTCTCACCCTACGAAACACAGCACACTTGTCATTCAACATTCCCAATAACTTCATTCCGTGCTTATCAAAATTTAGTTCCGTATCGATAAGGGCTCCTAAACAGTTTATTTCATCTACCGCATCTATGATTATATTGCCTAAAATAATACTACCCCTATTTTCTTTTCGTGTTCTAGTCTTGCTACCATGGTACATGATCTTTGTTTTTTTTACATTAATCGTCAACTTGTTAGCGTTATACCACTCATACAGCTTATTCACCACATTTTGGATCTTTACTTCTGCTCCTGAGAGGGTTGGGTCCCTTACCGCAACCACCAGGTCATCGGCATACATACTTACAAAACAGTCATCGGGTAGGCAAGCGGGCAAGTCGTTCACAAAAATAAGGAATAACAAAGGGCCCAGTATGGAACCCTGTGGTACCCCGAATTTTACATCTTGTTGTACAGACTGACCGTCGCCATATCTAGTGAAACATGACCTATCCTTCAAATAATTCTCAAACCAGCAAATAATCTTTGGGCCTAAACCCGCTTCGGATAACTTAAAAATTAACAATCCATGATCGACACAATCAAACGCCTTTTTAACGTCTATATATATGGCTATTGAGATAGCTTTCGCGTTGTCAGATTCCGCTAGGAACTGAACAAGCTTAAAGACGGCACCCCCGGTACTTCGTTTCTTTCTAAACCCAAATTGATTTATAAAAAAATAATTTTGGTTCTCCAGATAGGTGTACAACTGGGTGTGTACTGCCCGCTCCAGGAGCTTCCCTGGGACGGGCAGTACACACACCGGTCGCCAATTTCCCACGTCCGACAAATCCCCGGATTTTGGCAGTGGCGAGAGTCTTCCTTTCTTCCAACTAGAGGGGAAGTCCCCCTGATCCACTAACAATTGAAGGACCCGAGTAAATATATCTGAGCAGGATAGCAGTGAATTTCTGAGGAGGCTGTATTTTATGCCATTCATCCCAGATGACTTGTCTGTCTTAATTTTCTGGACTAGTTTTACCACTTCCTCGTTGTTAATATTTCTGTTATTAACCTCCCATCCTTCTCGATTCTCTCCATTAATATAACTCAGTTGACATTTCTTGTCAAGATTCTCACTTAGGACCCTGCCTATAGAGCAAAAAAAGTCATTGGCGTGATCCGCACATCCATTCAAAGGAATTTCTCCCCCCGAGCTATCTTTGAAACATATTTCTGTTTTTCCGGCATTAGGTTTAAGTAACGCATTTAACACTTTCCAATATTTTTTTGGATCGGTTGAATAATCCCTGAGCTTACGTTTAATGTAGAGTTTTCTACTGTTTGTGATACCTTGTCTAATCTTCTTACTAAGCTCCTTCATATCGATAATCCAGGCCTCTCTTTCTTGCAGTGGGTAATGGCCTTTTCTCTTACAAATTTTCCTGCATAGCCTACGCTTAAGTTTTATATCCCTTTTTATGGTGCCAGTCATCCAGGGGTCCTCCACACACGAATCAGTTCGGTCGTTATAAGGTGCGTTCCGATCTAGGTACCTATTTAATTCATTTCCCCAAGTTTCCCATAGGGCCATACCGCCCATGATATTCAGCGTTTCCGAACATTTGGCTTTTAGCGTATTATTTAGATCGTCTTGCCTAACTCTACCATAATTTCTTATTTTCAGTTTCTTTTTTACGTGCGCAATTCTATCTTGCTTTTTCCTCGCAAAAACTATCAGATGGTCGCTAAAGTATAAATCTAGAGTACCCCATTCCTTCACATTTTCGGCGTTCGTCAGTATGGTGTCTATACTCGATGAGTTACCGATCCCAATTCTCGTAATAGTATTTATTAACCTTTTAAGGCAGAAACTCCGCAATGTGTCTATTAACTGTCTATTTCTAGGATCCCTCCAGGCCCGCGCATCCAGGTTTACGTTCCCGATAAACCATAATTCTGTTTTTCGAAAGCGGTCGTCCAGACAGATTTGTTCTATATAGCTTAGTAGATTTTTTATATTGTACCCGGGCGGCCTGTATAAGTTCACCACAGTGAACACCTTGTGTCCTGGTTTATTTACTTTGACCACCACCGATTCCAGATCTGGATCCATACGATCCAGCTCCCCAAAGGTTTTGCAATGCAATGCCCATTTTTCATGTGAATAGAGCCCTACCCCTCCTCCTTTACCTAGTGTCCTGTCGTTTCTAAAAAAGCGGAAGTTGCCAAAGCTGACATGGTGTGAAGAGATAGTCCTTTTTAATAACGTTTCAGAGATCCCTATTACGTCAAAAGAATCCAGGGATGCTCTTAGGTGGCACACCTTGCTAAATAGACTGTGAATATTCCAGTGTATAACCTTAAAGCCCTTTTGCCCTGCAACCGTTTTGATGTTATGAGTCATTTTATTTCACCAGTCATACTAGACATCCATTGTATATCTCTCCACTTCCTTAACATCAACATGGTACAAGTAACGGAACAACAAAATATAATTTGCAAACAAATGTAATAATAATATACAATATCAGTGGAAGATCTACCACAAAATGTAAAGGGGACATAGATTGGCCGCCACCTCTGTCTCCACTCTGTTCTGAGCAAGCCGACGATATGTACAACCCAGGCTGTATCCACGAATTCTCACTCTTGGACCAAGCATTTGTTCTATATACATACACAATAATGACTAGTTTTGTGTACGAGTGGCCGTAATCTCCGAGTAGTTGACGCGTAGTAATATCCGGGCGATTAGCGAGGATATTACGTCATCAACTACGAGGAGATTACAGTCATTCGTATACAAAACCAGTCGTTATTGTATTTATTACCCACCTACAAGATTAAACAGAAATCTATTGCACTGTTAAGTGTGGCAGTAATTCGGTGTAGACTGACACCAATAATATAGTTCCCCATTAACTTGGGATTTAAGCATACAAAGTGTATTTTCTTATGATAAATAAGATTGTTTTGATTGATTCTAAATAATTAGCTTTGAATAAACATTCAAGAAACTTAATTCGAAGTACATGATGATTCAACCTTATTATGGAGAGGACTATTTTTCCGGAATCTCCTGCAGGAGATTCTGACCTGCCAGAATCTCCCGGTAGCTGTTTCCAGGTGCCCTATACATTTCCTATGGAGACTCAGTATTAGGTGGGTGATAAATGGGTTGTAAGAGCAGAAACAACTCTGGCGGCCAGTGTATAGGGGACAGAGCCATTGTTAGTTCATAGGGTAGTCACCAGGCGGCCGACAGTCGTTTCGGCGGGTGGCGCCCCCATTCGGGAGACAGACCCTGTATTCTGGCAAATTTTTCACTCTCCAACCGTGGACTTCAACACTGCGTATGTGCACCAGATACTAGTGGGCGATAGTCACGGGCGTCAGAACATTTTGAAAGTGGGGGGGCAGACTGAAAAATTGCTGACTTTTTTCTTTGTATGAAGTCAGATTTCGACATTTGCCAGTTCCACTGGATTTACAGTGAATCTGCGAAAAGTCTTTGCACGCTAAAAATTCAGACTTTGACATTTCGCCCATGGTGAAAAGTCAGCTCTCAGTCATCTTTGCACCTAGAAAGTCAGACTTTAACACTTTTCCATGGGGAAAAAGTCAGGGCTTAGCCATCATTGCATGCTGAAAAGTCAGACTTTGACATTTTTCAATACTGAAAAGTCAAGACAGGTTTTACAATTGTTTGAGTAAAATTTGAAGCTGCTGACTTTTTCGGGCTGGCAAAAAAGTGGGGGGCTGCCCCCCCCCCCCCCCCCCCTATTCTGACGCCACTGGATAGTAACGGTTTATCGCAGGGTAACAAACTATCGCACTACGCCGGGGTCATGGTGTAAACATAGATTTCCGCCAACGCGCCATCTACGACGGTTCCCCACATAATCGTCGTTACTGGGGTCGCAGTGTAGCCCTGGGTCATGGTCTAAAACTACATATAAAAATAAGAGATTAGAAAAAGAAAATTAAAAAGAAGGAGAGCTAATGAGACGCTGAACTAACCGGAAACTGACACCTCCCCCAGGTGGAGAATCCCGTCCTCACGCAGCATCTCCTCCAGAGAATCCGCTTCCGCCGGAGTCAAGGGTTCACTTCCGGTCGCCGTGACGACTGCGCGGAGGTGTGTGTCGGTGACAGTACCACTTCCGGTTTTGTCCAGTTTGCTGATGGTGTCGGCGATGTCGAGAGACGCCGCAGTCACTTCCGGTAGGTGGTCCTGGATGAAACGCTCGGCGTCGGCAAACGTCAGCGTGTCCCATACTGTGGGCATCAAGAGCGGATTTGGGGTTTCATGTCATTTATTTCTTTAGTTTTCATATCATTTATTTGTTTTAACAATGCTCCTTGAAGTGGAATTCACACGATGGGATTCCTGTACCTCACACAGGTCAAAATCTCATGAGATTCTGTTCCTTTTTAGGAGTAAATGTCGTCAGCAATTGCAGCGCAATAAAGATGTCTCAGGGATATGGAACCCTACGATTTAGACGATTTAGACATGAATCCCTTCATGTAAATCCCATTTAACAATAATTGTTTGCCACTAGATTTGTATGCCATGATTGTGGCATATGATAATGGGTAGTGGTTTCCTGAGTCCCCATACATTATCAATGGGGACTTTGTATACGGTGGATAATAAACGATGGGTAGTGGTTTAGTGGTTTACTGAGTCCCCATACATTCTCAATGGGGACTTTGTATACGGTGGATAATAAAAGCATGTATTACCTTCTTTTCCCTCGGCCATCAGGGCGTCCTTGACCTCGCGAATGACGGGGTTGGATCCTAAGGCGCGCATCATCGTGAGTAGCGTCTCTAAGGACACTGCGTCGTCTGCCTCTCCGAATGACGTCATCACATCATGACACACTGATGGAAAAAAAGCATGCGCGATACAACATTCAAATGATGATCAGATTCCACTTGCCATCTATCAATTATAGATGTTTGTCTTATAAGGGTGTTTAGTTGAACCTGACATTAAATGATCGGTTTAAAGGCATATCCGATAATTCATGATGGAGCCACCTGGTGATTTTAAAATATTTTCAATTATCAATCAATACTTGTTCTGTGGGATTCATTCTAATGTTTAGTAACTAAATCTAACGTTTTGTACAATTTATCTGCTCCTAATAGGTAAAATAGGCCAATTAACATTTGTTTGATTTACATTTACTGAAAAATACGCTTTTCTTGAATTCTTTCAAAAACAAGGACGGTGACCTCTGAATTCAAAACTTAAATGTGTTGTACTATAAATCTACTATATTTCTGTGAAAGTCTGAGGAAACTGACCATGTGAAAAGCAACTTCATGGAATTCCTCTATATTCTATTATAAAATCTATCAATTATTGATTCTTGTCCTCTTGAGGTATTGTGCAAGATCTATAAATGTTGCCTTAAGGCTAGAGTGGTCACATATAGACTTCCAGCATGCTGTTAAAATATTATCCCCTCACTATATGCATGCTATTCACTGTGATAGTGGGAAAGAAGCAGGGAGCCAATGTCTTAGGGTCTGAGAAGCATGCCCAGCTGACCAATCACTCATGACCAAAATACCCCAAGACCAACTGGTGCTTGATGTGTTTGGATCCTGGACTGTTGCAGACAGATTGTGTTTTAAATGTGACTTTCCCTCATAGTTTACATGTGATTATCCCACATAGTTTACATGTAACTTTCCCTCATAGTTTATATTTGATTATCCCACGTAGTTTAAATGTGACTATCCCTCGTAGTTTACATGTGACTATCCCTCGTAGTTTACATGTGACTTTCCCTCATAGTTTACATGTAACTATCCCTCATAGTTTACATGTGACTTTCCCTCATAGTTTACATGTGACTTTCCCTCATAGTTTACATGTGACTTTACCTCATAGTTTACATGTGACTTTCCCTCATAGTTTACATGTTACTTTCCCTCATAGTTTACATGTGACTATCCCTCATAGTTTACATGTAACTATCCCACGTAGTTTACATGTGACTATCCCTCATAGTTTGCATGTAACTATCCCACATAGTTTACATGTGACTATCCCTCATAGTTTGCTTGTAACTATCCCATGTAGTTTACATGTGACTATCCCTCGTAGTTTACATGTGACTATCCCTTGTAAAATATTTTCTAAATACAGAATCAAGTAGCCATGGTAGTCATCCACGGGCATGCTTTAAGCAGCCCTCGGAACACCCCTATTCATGCATATAACTGTAGTGTTCCTTTATTGAGCGCGGGAAAACGCGCACATATACATCATCTAGAGGTTAGAATGCTCACACAGGCTTCCAGCTTACTGCAAAGAATCTAACACTTCACTATCCATGCACCAACTATAAAGACTTGGTAAAATGGTCAGGTGTCCAGTATCCCAGTAAGACTGTATCCCTGCCCCACTACTGATTTGGTTCCAATCAATGGACAGAAATCACATGTCAATGGACCATGATAATAGTGCCGAATATATGTATGTTCCAAAAGATACCACATCTGAAGATGTCAAAAGAACTCTTAGAAGTAGAAGGAAAACAGATGACAAATATGTTAGTAAGAGGACTACCAAGAGCACTAGTACTCCAAATGAAGTACCCTCAAGCCAAGCAAACATGAGTGCATCAAGCGCTAAGGGGCTATCAAAGAGCGAACTGAGTGGCATAGCTGACCTATTAGCCCGAGAAGTACGGCAGTTGACCAAGACCCTCAATGAAAGATTCAGTCACAACTATGACAAGTTGAATAGGATCTGCGGTATGCTAGACCAGGCACAAGTCAAAATCAAAAACGTTAGCCAACAAAGGACAAACACCTCAAAAGAAATATGCCAATGTATTGCTAAAGTAAAATGGTTACATGATATATTTCAAAAGAAACTTAATGATGTTCAGCAGATTTAGGAAACACCTATTTTAATGTAAGTAGAAACAATGTCTTTCTTAAATGGGTTTATAATTATCCAATGGTTGGGTATTGTTAGATATTAATTTTATAATTAATGTGTAACACTGCAAGCTCTGTTGTAAAATTTGCTATGTCATGGCTATACTAATTACTAAACTAACAGGAAAATATCACAACAAGAAAAGGGGTTATATAAATCAAAGACATCACTTCCTGTCACAGCAACTGACTGTGGAGGGGACCATATCCCATAATAATCTATCCCATAATTTCCATAAGTGTATATAAGCTGAGATCATGGGGCTTATGATCATTATCAATCTGGCGGGCCTTGAGGAAGGTGCCACCAAGCACCGAAACGTTGCCACTTGCAAGCTAGATCAGTTCCATAAAAACTGTACCACTATTAAAGGGTCAATAAAACTAAGACACACTTCATGGGTTTGTGGTTGGTGTTTAAAAACATATCATCTATTCTAATTAAGTAATCTGTTACCATCTGTCTGCACGTGTACATATTTCTATACCATAATACATATTCCTGTTCATAATACTTGAGAACAATCAAATCCATTCTGTGTTTATTGAAACATTCTTGATACTTTCAAATACAAATGGCTTACTAATCACCAATTTCCTATAATATTCTCTTACTTTTATTTGATGAGATTTTGGTATACTATGCTCTTCCATTAAAAATGGAAATAACATTTGTTCCTAGTATTATCATTCCTCGTACCGAGCTGTGTTAAAGCCAGTAGATCCATCTAAAATACTATGTAATACAAATAATCATCACTTACATCTTGATTCCTCTTCTGTCAGTTGTTTTGACTGCAATAAAGATATGGACCGAATTAGGAAAGAATAAAGTGTCATATATATCAAAGTAAAATAAGCACACCCGCTGAAGAGCACAGAAGTCCGAAACGTGGTGTCATAATGATTCATGTAAATATTCATCAATAATTAAAAATACATAAATAAAAATCCAGGAGTTGTTGGTTTGTGATAAATCATTATACAAGTTTTAATAAAGTATTACATTGTAGAGGAGTTAGAAAGTATGATGGAGATATATAAAGTATATTATAGGTTTAAATGGGAGACAAGTCAGGGGAGAGGGGGTGCCCCCACCCCCCTGGCTGAGGGTCTAGGCCGGAGAGACCGGACACTCCAGGGCACGGTCACTCCCCCTCTGGTGCTCGCACAGTCAGCACGCGCTCCGCTTTGTGCTCTTAGCATCACTATGGCAGACTGAATAGAGTCTGCCTCCGACTTTGACTTCACCATGTGGGCCAAGGCGTCAGGCCTCAAACGAAATAATTCAGCTGCCACCACCAATATTTCCAAGAACTTAGATAACCAATCGATAGGTGGCGCATTGGAGTGTTCAGCTCACCCATATTAAGTCCATAGAATATAAATGTATATATACTTACATACATTTATAATGCTCCTGTATACATTGTTCTTATACTTACTGACCTCTGCTCCATATATCGTAGAAATCATGGACGGTCTACTGTGACGTAAGCTGTTAGATGGACTAGGGGCCCGTTTAATAATCTAGGATCGCACTTCATGCCATGGAGACCCAGGGACGATGTGGGTCAACTTTATTCAACACTTATGAGCGACCTTATGGACGGCTAATACTGTCTTAGAGAACGAACTTAGATATCACTAAACCATAACCCTTGTAAAGGTACAGAATAGGGTCTTCATGTACGATCCTAGATTATTAAACGGGCACCAGGTCTGCAAGTCCAAATTCGCCTTGTGAATTACTACGTGATTCAAACTCGATGGGATACGAGCTCAGACCCTAAACTCCATAGGTTTCCTCTATATTATATAGACTGGTTTCAGGAAAAAGCGGTCGTATGCTCATCGGAGTTGCCCCTGCGCAATATCCTCGCATACACTCAGATATTACTACTCGTCAACTTTTTGGAGCATACAGCCATTTGTATCTGAAGTCAGTCGATATTGTATATGTATACACATACATATTTATGCCATAATTTCTTCTTGGGTGTGAGATATATTCATCTATGTACACGAGTACCACATATAGGCTGTGCAACTCCTAACCTTAGGATAATACGGCATACGGATATGTTGTATCATCCACCTAATACAAAGTGTCCATAGTAAACCTACAGTAACTTTGTATGGACATACCCGGTGCATACGGATATAGTGTATTATCCACCTAATACAAAGTGTCCGTAATAAACCTATAAGCATCAAAGAATCCTGATAAGAATCTCAATTTCTTACCATTTCCAGTTTGACTTCGCAGCTATTCCAGGGAAGGTTGAATCTTTCTTGTAGACTGTCCTGTTTCAGTTCGGAGTGACTATAGATCTGTAGATCCGGTAAAACTAAGACTTTCACTGAGATTCTTAAACAAAACACAGGACGTTATCGGCGATTGTTGTCAGGATCTTCTCACATTGCTGCGTTGCCTCGTACCGGCAGAATTTATGACTTACCATTAGGATCCTCCATATGTGTGCTACTCGCTAGATCAAGTGCGGTCTGACCCGATAGTTGGACATTCAATGGGAGTGAATTCAGTCATGATTAAGCCATCCCTCTCATAAGATCTCACACTCTCTAATTCGTATTCTGTACAAGGTTCTCACTACGCTCTATGGGAGAAGAATTCTTAACAGACCTCAATATCACTTAATGATGCATGATGGGAAGACACTTGTGAGGTACTGATATCATTTTTAGAAATGTGTGATGCAAGTTAAATTACAGGTATTTTAAGTGAGTTTATAGAAACCACTACAATTTCTAATTGAATATTTGGTCAAATTTTGAGAAAAACATTCCACTTAGTGACCTTCACCTTGGGAAAATGTTTGATTGTTATAGAATCTTAGAGTACCATGGAATATAAATCTTTGTGTCAAATATCTAAGAGATCCGTGAAATATTCTTAAAGATATGACGAAATATGCTTCAACATCATTGCCCTATGTATGAACAGATACTGTGACTTTTGACCTCACTGTGGCCTATTGGTGCATGATGGGAAGACTTGCTTCAGATCATTACTAGGGCATGGTGCCAGGTATCCAAATATATTATTCAAGATGAAATACAGCTATATTAGAACAAGTTATAGAAACTATTGTAAATCCTTATAGGAAATACTGTGAAATTTTTGCAGGAAACATTCCGATTGGTGACCTTGACCTTGAAAAAATCAAGATGGTGACATAGGCTGATAGCTCCATGGTGTCTCAATAATTTTGCCAAATATGTCTCAATTTCAGTGGCCTATGTTGGTCTTTTGTATGAACATATATGTTGACCTTTGACCTTGCTGTGGCTTAATTAAACCCAACACGGGAAATTGGCTTAGAGTATTTATTACTCGTGAAACATGAGGTAATCAGTGTGATTACAAGTCTATAAAAAGTCTGTAATTGTTATTTTCAAGTCTACGAAAGTTACAAATAACCCAGCTGTGGGGTGGGTGGTGGCAAAAACCACGTCTTGAGTCTTTGATGCCTGCCGCCAAAATAGGCCGATGAGCGGTGACGTCACGAGATGACGTCTCAAGGTCAAGGCCGGCATATAACAAAATTTCCCTTCGCGGGTGAATTATTCTGCAATTTAACAATTACTAACTCGATGCTATATTACCGTTTGTACGGAACTCGTCGTAAACGCCTCGGTCCGTACAAACGGTAAATTAGCATCTCGTTCTGTGACTTGTACAGCATGGTCGGGACGTTCTATATAATTACAAGTACACTAGTGTAAACATATTGACATGAGGGAATTAAACATTAGACAGCATATTTTGCGCATAAAAACTCTCTCAACCAACTGTGAATACTGAACTCAATACTCAATGACAGGAACTTGTGCAATAAATATCAATTTATTTCGCTCTGTACATGTATGGCATTATGGTATGCATTGAAATAAATATATAAGTTAAAATATTGAATTCCAAGTGTGGTATATTGGATATACAATTGTGCATCGATGGATTGTTCACATAGACAGAATAGTGTACATGTTTACATTTACAGAACTTACAATTAATTATCCTACCAACAAGGCAAAATGATCAACAAAAACGATCCTAAAACGGTACCTTAAGAGCCAAAAATAAAAATGAAAATTACAAACCTCCTGAATAGGTCTTATCACTGTACACGAAACGTTGCAGCCAGCCCAACCCAACCTCCTATCTCGATGTAATATCATCTCTTGTAAATTATTTTTAATCAAAATCAGCTTATAACTAATAAATTGTTATAATCAAAATCAGCTTGTCTGGTTTTCTGTGGATATTTCAACAACGTAATTGATTGAAAAAAAGAGATAAAACAAAGCACGTTCTAAAAACTATACATCAAAGTAACTTAAATATTGAGGTTACATATAGAGGGTATGACATGGTCCCACTAGTACGATGTGGTCATCGAAGAATAATAAATTAGTGATGACAATGCTGATGATGACTGCAGCGCCCCTCCTAGATAACAACGTGATGATACCATGAGATGAAATAAATGCTTCACTTATTATGCCACGTTAATGATTGCCCAGCGGGGAAATATATCAGTAAGACATGCATGACGGTAGCATTACTGAGTAGAAACTGAACGAGAGTTAGTAGTGTGAGTGTTTATCCTACCCCTAATAAAAAACGCCATAGGTTTAACATTGACTCAATGTATTTGACAGAGCGTTGAATAAAGTGTTATTTATATACTTAGGTGAATAAAAAAACGGACCAATCAGGGACGAGATAACGAAAGTAGATCCGGCAGCATTGATAAATATGGCCATCCTCCGATGAGTGCCAAAACACTACTAACATGGATAATTACACAATTTTCTCTGTATATCGGTGAGATGGGGTAGGATAAATACGAAACCGAACTTGAATTACCCTTCTCAATGTTTATACCACTCTGGTCAGGTCTGCTACTCACTACACGAGGCGTTAGCCGAGTGCAGTAATACACAACCTGCCCATCGTGGCATAAACATTGACAAGGCTAACTCTCGTTTGGTTTCTACTAATTATCGCACGACGGACAGGTCATTTATCCTACCCCTAATAAAAAATGCCATAGGTTTGACATTGACTCAATGTATTTGATGGAGCGTTGAATAAAGTGTTATTTATGCACCGAGGTGAATAAAAAAACGGACCAATCAGGGATGAGATAACAAAAGTAGATCCAGGAGCATTGATAAATGTGGCCATCCTCCGATGAGTGTCAACACGCTACTAACATGGATAATTACAAAATTGTCTCTGTATATTGGGGTGGGGTAGGATGAATACAAAACCGAACACTCGTTTGGTTTCTACTAAGTATTACTGCACGAGTAATCAGGTTCCCATTCTGTGTGCTAAAATGTGTTGATGAAAGGATATGAATTCCACACACGCTAAGAGTTTATAGCTGGACCTACTTGGTGAGAGGTACCACAGTGATTTGAGGGAATATTATCCCCCACCAACGTCCTATTTGGATCTGTGTCTGGTTTATTGATTACTGGTACTTTGCGTTTCTCCTCAGGGCGCACATACATGGTGATAACCAGCGTGTCTTTCGCACTCTCACAAGATGGCCTGTCATCTGGCTTTTTAATGGTATTATCGCCCATCTCACCGGACCCACAGTACCACTGTGTACCACCAGGGAGGCATGCTACACTTGTCTCATCCACTGTGCTCTGTCCCCCACACCCTACTACACATTCTCTCGGTGACGTGGCCATGTGCACACTCAATGCGACGTCACCACTTTGTGAGCTCACACCAGAATTAGCGACGGTAGATTTTGATGGTACCTCTACTGTAGTGCCGCTATCACCACCATTTGACGTCTGTGTGGCAATATGTTTCGCAGCACAATCTCCATCAGTTAATTCGTCCCTTTCCTCGTCCGACTGCTCCTCCACTGTGACGTCATCTCCGGGGGAAGTGACGTCGATGGTGTAGACGCTGTGTCGTGGCTTCCGGTGGATTTCGTCGAGCGGTGGAAATCCTTCCCATGTTTGATAGTCGGGAGCGGATCTTCTACAACAGAAGCATTCCACGAGGATGACTGTGAGAATCACTGCAAACACGAGTACGGCACAGATCACGAGCACCCACACGTCCGTCTCGTCCAGCAGCGGCTTCCCCTCGTTATGCAACTCGTTCTCTAACTCGTCCTGCAACTCGTTCTGCAACTCGTTCTGCCCTGCGGTAGTCAGAAACACAGATATTGTACTTTGGGAAGTTTTGGTAATAAGAGAAAACGTAGTTAGTGAGCCAGTAGGAAAGGCTGTTCGAGGTTTTCGTCCTGTAAAGTACGTCCCGATGCCAGAGGCGGAGAAAAGTGTTTAATGAGACCAAGAACGGAATCGCTATGGGTTCACTTACTACGTTTTCTTATTATTATATATACAACCCTAGCAGCGGGTAGTATTTCATAGACGTTCGGCCATAGGCATATATACATGTGTAATATGAGAAAACATGGTTACTGAGCCTGCAGGGATAGCCCTTCAAAGTCTTTTGTATTACACAAAACTTGTCCCGACGCCAGACCCCCAGGGACATATTTATATTACAAAAGGCCAAGACTGACATCCCTACAGCTCAGTCACTAAGTTTTCATATCATTATATACCTAGTACTAGCGACTTCGTCGATTCGCTACTTACTATTTGCCACTCCCCCCCCCCCCCCCCTAGATTGGCAACCAACCCCTGTCTGCGCTCAGCTACAACTAACGTGCGTAGCAAATGTCTGCTCTGGTGGCCAGTGTACTCCCCCCCCCCCCCCCCCCCCATGCACGACACCATCTGGTGAAAATCGGCCGCATTTAACTGCAGGTCCTTACAGCTCCTATTATTTCGATGACACAGGTATTTTGCCAGCAACCAGTGCAATTATTATCGTGCCTGATCACGGAGCAAAGCAATTGGATAACTTCAGTTTTAAATTATAATTTCGGTATGGATAGAAACAAATCCTAAGGATAAAAGTACATCTGTGTAGAGAAACACAAAAAATAGTAACAGGATTCAGTTAAGTACTGCACGAGATTCTCACTCTCGTGGCCCTTCAGTCTCCATGCCTAGGTCTGGTTCACTTTGTCTCTGTGTACGGCAGCAACTCCAAGCGGATATCACAAAATTCTACCGTTTTAGATATAGTAGTTAAAGATGGACAAACGCCACTCTATTCACGTATTAAGTCATAGATTCATAGCTCATTCACTACGTCACAGTGATCCCGAAAATTATTTATACTGCACCCCAAGCAGCGGGTAGTATTTCATAGATGTTCGGCCATAGGCATATGATAAGAGAAAACGTGGTTACTGAGCATATAGGGATGGCCCTTCGAGGTCTTTTGTATTATATGAAATATATCCCTACGCCAGAGCCGCGGGACATATTTATGTTACAAAAGGCCGAGAATGACATCCCTACAGCTAAGTCACTACGTTTTATTATTATTATATACCTAAAAGACATGAAAAAATGCCATTTTATTCACTTATTACGTCATAGATTCATAGCTCATTATGGCGGCTATATAAACCACTCGAGGTTGACGTCGTAATACACTCGCCAGCGCTCGTGTATTACTGCGCGGTTTACAGCCGCCTGTCCACAAAATCATCGATTGTTGTCTATGTATACTAGATACGTACGGCGCTCTTTTGGAGCCATACCGCCGGTCTAGTGGAGCACACCCTTAACATTGAAAATTATTGAAGTTGGCAAAGTCATAAAAAAACAGACACAGTAGATTTTTTGAAGGTGGTATATTCACAACCAAGATGACAATGTTGTGGTGTGATAATTAGTATCAAGGAGAACGCGACGTTTCGTACTATTGATAGTACTTCTTCAGGTGATTGTAATTGATTCTCATTGTGAACCATAGACTGCTACTCTCCCACCATTATCGGTAGCCGTCCAGCTGTGTATTCTTGTCTCTTGGAGACTCGATGGTAGGTATAGCCACTGAAACCTGAGCATAATTCCTTAATCTTGACTGAGATAAAATTGTAACTTGAGCTTATCTCCATAACACTTTAAGAGCTTTTTACGTTGAACTAGATTCCCATTATCTCGCACGAAGCTGTTGTACGGTTATGGTCCAATTTGTTTAACCGAGCCTTCAAAATAATATTGTTAAAAAGGTTCCTATGGTTTATCCTGAATCTGATTTTCATTGTACAAGATGAACTGCGGGTTCATGTGTTCAAAGATGTTTAGGCATCTTGTAAAGAATCCCATTCCAATTACTCGTGACTGGGTGAATTATCTATAAATTGTTACGAACTCATGGACTGGCAAATACTTGCCCCCATTCAGTGAGTGAATGATAAGTCCAGGTTTTCCCTTTATTATACACCTTGAAATATTTTGAATTCAAAATAATTTACCTTTAATCGCCAATCTAAGACCAACTTGGACATGCAGCCCTGGTTCATATAACAGCATACGGCACTGTAGACCGTACATGATTTTTACGATATAGGGAGCAGAGGTCAGTAAGTATCAAATAGGAAACCGACAGGTTTTGGTTAAAATTGTGATTCTGCATGAGTTTGATGCAGAGTGATATGAACAAGGTGGTAGCCGAGTGAATATCACGTAGTGTTCAAATGAGTTGGAGAACAACGACTTTGACCAAAACGAGTTGCTTTCTGTATTTATCTCACCCATTCACACTAAAGGAATGGAAGACACACAGGATATAGACCATGGAGAACAAACTGCAATACTCGTGGGGGCATGGAGAACAAGTGGTGCAGGCCAGGGAGCTGTTTCAAAAGTCGAGTGAAGTCTATGGTTTTGAAACAGCTCCCAGATCTATGCTTGCAACTAAAAAGAGTGGGGTTGGGAATTAGTTTGGTGACAAAGAGCACTGGACTCATAACCCAAAGATTGTCAGGCTTTGTGGGTTTGAGTCAGCCACTTTTCTTCTTCATTCCCAGCAGTGGTAGATCTATTGCTGTATCAAAAGCCAATCCTTCTCATACCATGTCTATGCTGTGTGAGAAGTAAACAAACTCTCACCTTGGTTAATGTGTAGGGGTGAGATTTCTACCTAAATTCATCTCATAGCTTTGGTCAACACCACAATAAGTTTAATAGACCATATTGGACGTTAAGCTACCCAAACAAACAAACAAACCAACAAATTATTGGATAATATGAACAGTACCAACCTCTCACATTTGGCAGCAGCAAACAGATATTCCCAAAGAACACTATCATCACCGTCCTAACCGTCATCTCTGAGCCGACTCGCTATTTCCTCCGACTGGTATTGGAGTCCTTGTGACAGACAGAGAGAGAACCAGAGGGATATGACGTTATGACTTCCACTATTGAATCCTGGTCGTCTGCGAATCATGACGTCATACATCGAGTAAACAATTACCTTGAAGTGGTGACGATCGCTAAAAGATCTCCTGAGGATAACTCTGAAAACATCCAGTAATACCATGTCACTCTCCCCCCATGATTAGGCCACTCAAAAATAAAACTTGTTTCTCATCACCGCGCGCATCAGCAAAAAAGTTTTCAGAAGATATATATATATATATATATATATATAGGATGAACCGTGATAGAAATTATGAAAGGTATGTGTGTTTGCTATCAAATTAAAGCTCCAGATGTTAGGTATGCATTCAACGTAGTATTATGTGTATTTACGTATTCCCCAAACTGTGGTATTCATATCTCTCTTCATACTGCCTACACAACCAATAGTTCTGTGCTGCGACCTATTGTGATGGGAATATTATTGAAAACTTAGAACTCAACTGTCAGATTTATTTTCATATTACACACAGTAAAATGAGTGAGGTATTAGAAGTTTAGAGTGAGAGTGCAAGATATGACCTAAATAAGTATGTCTGAAACTAATTCTATGACACTTCAAAAGCCATCTTTCATCCAGCAAAAAGTAGAAAGAAAAGAAAAGGAAGTTGCCCTCGTCATGTTGTTCATGGCTTGGTGATGAGAAACAATTTCGGTTTTCTTTTTTGAGTGGCCTAGAACATGAGATAAGTCTTGATAGCAGAACATCGGCCCGGAGAGTGAAACCATCCCAGACAGTCTTATCAGCGATTGACTGTATTTTGAAATACTTTGAGATTTCATTGAACTGGAGAGAGTGCGTAAGCCGGTCTGCCTATCGTCAAGTTGTTATGTGATCATATGCTTTCATGGGGAAGGTTCCTAAAGTATATCTATAGAAATGAAATGAAATTCTTTAGAACAATCTCAGGAAGTCCCAAGGTCATATTCCCAATCAAAGTGAATGGCATCGAAACTCACCAATATTTGATGGAATTCAATAATCTCTCACACATGTTGTCAATGAATAACATTCTGAGGATGGTTTTTAAGGGTATTCTGGGTAGTTTATCGGCTGCACTGAATAGCAACCAGGAAATGGCTATAAAAAACTATAACAATGCGAATTAAATATATTATCTGTGCACCATGTGTCAGTGACTCAGATGGCTGTGGGCACAGGAGCACATGTCGCCCTGCCAGTCTTTTTTTCAGGTATTAAGAAAGAAATCGATGAGTGTTTGGTCTGTATCCCCATTCGCCATCGAGTTTTAGGTGTGCAGTAATATGAACGAGGCAATAGCCGAGTGAATATCCTGAAGCACTCCAAACGAGATGGCGAACGGAGACTCAGACCAAACAGGAATATATTTCTGATTTTATCTTAGCCTGGACATATTGATCTCTTTATCACCCATTGAGTATGAGTTACCGTACTCACAAGCCTGTTGAGTATGGGTTCCTTATGTATGTTCAGCTTATGGACGTTTATACTAGGCTAAGATAAACATAAAGGTAGTTATAGACCTTGAGGACTGAGGTCGGTCGTCGGCACTTTTATGTTCAGTTAATCTGGGGTCTGATGAATAACGAAAGTACAGGGTACAAGGAGACCTCGTACGATGGTTATCGTTTATTTTTATTCAAGCTTATTTAATAAGACAGTCCTAGCCGACAGTCATCCATAAGTGTTGATTACTTTGACCCACATCGTCCCTGGTTCTCGTTGATGTACAGAAGAGGGTCTCCATGTATGAGCCTAAATAACTCAAAAGGTCCCTAAATCTCTTTGGGTATGTTACCATGTAGCATCGTGTAGCTCACTAATTGTTCACCAAGCCAAGGGATTATAATGATGTGATGTAGTTTGACATGTTAATGAATAGATAAATGTAATGATTTGTTTAGTTCTTATCTCTTTGATGTCATATGATAGGAATATGGCACATTTTGTACCCACTGATCATTTGGTTTAACACCCGCCATTAGAATGAGGAGTGTGTGTGTGTGTGGGGGGGGGGGGGGGGTAGGTTTCACTGATGAACATCCAGTAACAAGCTACTTATGTATAGGGCCTAAGTGGAAGAACGGCTGTATCACCAAAATCGGTGGTTGTACAAACAATATTTCCTAAACCTTAGAAACTTACCACCTTAGAAATATATAAACCAGTCATTCATACAAAAACTGCCCTTTGGGTATAATAAGTTCTGAGCTAAATGACTGAGAATATATTACAGTTACTAAGAGAGAAATATTATATTAAACTTTAATGATAACATAAAAAACCTATGCTGTATGCTCCGTGTATGGTGATACACACTCCCTATGTGTTTTCTATGGACACTGGATGTTGCAAGGGAGGACGCTTTTGAGCGATTATATACTACTTCTTACTGAAAAAAGAAACACCTGTTGTATCAGAAAGACGTTTTGAATTCAACCCCAAATTTATTTGATTTTTTTTTCATTGAGCAGTTAACTTAAACGTAAGTGGTCGTCCACTGAGCATACAAAGGCGAAACATGTTTCACTCAATCTCACTCTCACTTCTTGTTGTAGCAATTTCCGCTTTGGGTTCTATAAGATAAGTAAAACGCTCGCATAACAATAGAAATAAAGGTATACTCTTCCCTCTTTTATAGATGTACAATTGTACATGTACATTATCCAAACGTCATCAGCCTTGTATTACAAATTATATATTTCACCCCTGGTATTTTCCCCCGTGGACTTAACATTGGGAACTCGTATCCAACGCCCATTGAATGTTTAGGAAAGTAATACCCAATTGGGGATTTTGAGATCAATGTTAGCCCATTAGTGAAAGTGATGGATGAGATAAATTCAGAAACCTATTCAAGTTTGCGGTTAGAGTTTGATCCCATCTCTTTTGAATCTCTACGTAATTCATGCGGCTTCGCCTTGTGAATTACTATGCGGTTCAAACTTGTTGTGATATAAGCTCTGACCCTAAACTTTCATAGGTTTCATCTATAGTATTCCATTGACTGTTGCACTTAATAGTTATGATCAATTGTGAAGAGTAAATCATAGATAACAGTTTTCCTAGATATGGAAGAATCAAAGTTGACACCATAATACAGAATAAATGTCCACAAGCATTATCTTGAGTTTGAACATTTTATTTTCATCACATGCCCATGTGCATTTACAACTGCAACTCAGTATCTTCAAACATCGCATACCATAGATTGTGCAGCTGTAACATTACTTGCATGGTCATCTCAACAATTTGACTGACACATTCATATCTTATGTCAGTACTGAAGATATATTACATCCAATCAAATTGATATAGTGTATAGTAATATAAACAAATGAATGCTGAAGTATTCCACTTATTACGTGAGAGTATTTGATGACTCTTATATTGATTTGTACAATGAAATAATTTATAGATGTAAATATAAAAGTCACAGATATCTGTATGGACGGAGTTTACAGATATACAACGGACGTTTATTATCATTTACTATATACCCATGCATGCTGTATATACTGTAAATATGCACCGTTTCGGTATATGACGTAAAAATACTGTACGGACCAGTGGTCCGTACACCAAAATACGGACTACCTACCCACACACATTTATTAAAATTCTGGTTGTTAAGAAAAATAAAAAAATAAAAATTTCAATTTCGGGTATATAGTAAATATATAATGTCCAACTATGCTTGGACAAGTCACAGAACTCGATGCTAATTTACAGTTTGTACGGAACTCGGCGTAAACGCCTCAGTCCGTACATACCGTAAATTAGCATCTCGTTCTTTGACTTGTACAGCATGGTCAGGACGTTCTATATAAATACCTCTGGCTGGATGTCTATGAATTTCCATCCGCTGCAGGGGTGCAGTATAAATTATGTTCGGGTTCACAGGTATAGAATCGGCCATGAATCGATGACTGCCATATGAATAAAATGGCTTCTTTTCTCATTAATTTAGGTATACAATGATAAAAAACGTAATGACTGAGTCTGTAGAGCTGCTATTCTTGCCCATTTGTACCATGAATATGTCCCTCCGCCTCCGGTGTCGGACGTACTTAATATGGTACAAAGGACCTCAAACGACCATCCCTACGGATACAGTAACTACGTTTTCTCATATTACACATATCGTGTACATTACAAACAGATCTGCAACACCATTTAAATTCTTTAAAATATCTCAGAGCCTTTTAAAGACAAATGCTGGTAGTTGGGTGATTTCTAAATTCTATTGAGATTTGTAAATAACTCAGGATAATACAAGTTCAATATATCAGCAAATAGAAAATGCAAAAAAAATTGGCATGTCACCATGCTAACTTCTATGGGAGAGCCATCTGAAAATGTAAGTGCTTAACTATTGGTGTCTATGGGAAAATGCAACATTTTTACTATTTTGCTAAATGACACTGATGTTCTATTGCTATCTTCAAATAATTCTGGATTATGATAGTTGGGAACATGAACAAGTGAGAAATGTTAAAAAAAATACTATGTCACCATGCTAATTTTTATGGGAATGCCATCTGAAGAAGGTAAGTGCTTATCTATTGGTGTCTATGAGAAACTGCTATAGTTTCATGGCCTCAGATGTCAGCACCAGTGTTAAACCAGGGGGCGTTTCGATACCTACCCGCATTTGTCTTTAATTACGCACTAGCAACTTGCCTATGAACAGCCTAGTGGAAGTTGGCCGCACTATTCACGGAGTTGGGATTAGCTTAGCTGATTGCCCATAACAGATCGCAATGTAGTCGAAATCTAGGGACCAGCGAACCTTGCGCCATTGTAAAATGGCGGAGGTTGTCAGAGGCACGTCTCAAGGTAAGCAGATAAGAAAATTGCAGCATTGGATTTCATCTACCTAGAAATAAATCACAGGAGCAAAAGTACATATGAGTATAGACTTACAAAAAGGAACAGCAGGTTTGAGTCTTTTTCTGTACGCGAGAATCTCATTCTTTTAGCATTTCAGCCTCCATGGAGAAATCAAATTCTGTCTGTCTCTAGGTAGGGGACCAACTCCAAGCAGATCCTGTAGAAATCGTGCTTCTTTATGTATGGTAGGCAGAAAACTATTTGATAGAGGGGTAAATAGTTAAGTCGCTTTTAGATGAAGATGTTGCCTACAGTCCAGCTGCAGTGCCTCATCTTTAGGATGATAATTTGTATCGCCCATTATGTTACAGACTATGGACCAACACAGACCACACAGACAGTTTATTGAGACTCCTACAATAGCTCTCCTATAAATGTGTAGTATTATAACAATTGTAACAGCTATTTGGGAACACAGAGTTGGTCCTAGACTTCTTCAGTATTTGATTATGAACATTCATTAAATGATTAAACAAAATCAGAATAAAGTTCATTATAGTATGTGTCCTTCTCTGACTGGCCCATGAATCCAGTCTAAGCTGGTCTGTATAAAAGCGTATTGCACAGTGGGCAATACATGGTTTTTAAGATTTAGGAAGCAGAGGTCAGCGAGTGCAAGAACAATGGGCACAGGTGTATGATAAATACTATAAATGAAATATGCCCAAGAAATTATCAATACACTCAGAGGAGTGGACCAGGGTTAGGAATTCCACGTTGGTTATCAATACTTTTGTCATATAATCAATCATGGTTTGGTAATTGTGTGACATAACAATTCTGGAATTCACAATATTTCACCAAGAGCACACGTCGTACATATTTTCTGGTCAGTTTATAGCGAAATGCAGGATCTCATACTCAGTCAATAAAGTCAGCAGGCAAATGTCACCATAGCCACCAACAGGGCCGCACCTCTCGTCAAAAATCAATATTCTAATCACAAATATGTGGCACCAGTGGTTGATACTAAGAGAATACCAAGTCCATTCAGTATGTAAAGACTTCACGAAGGTGGTTTCCATAGAACATCTGCTTACAACTCTTTATCCTAGTTTCTTCAGATTCATACAGGTATTGAGATTTGATATTTATCTGTTTTCTGAAGGTTCCATTCCGATGAATGGAAAGGAGTTTTTAGTGGGAACCTGAAGTGGAATTCCATGTACCTCACAGGGTTCAAAATCCCATGAGATTCTATTCCTTTATAGGGGTAAATGTCGCCAACAATTACATGGGAGAAACATGTCTCATGGAAATGGAACCCTACTATTTAGACGAAGAGATTGTGTTCTAGTACGGAATCTCAGCAGGATTTGTCAGAAGATAAATCATGGGAAAGTAAAGATTGAATCATTTAGGTTTTGGATCAAAGCTAGGGACAACTATGTATGGTCCGTATTGACTTTAACAATACTCAGAAATACCCATATCTGAGCTGTATTGAAGGACATATACAGTGATCATTTGGGAGTAGCTTTCATATATAAAACATTAGGGTTTCTTGATCCTGTTTCTGTCTCTGTTTCTCTGCCTTCCCTCCATCCTCTCAGGAAAATTTAGTTTCCGCCAGTATTTGATTTGTTGAGAGTAATTTGAGAGTTTTAATCCACGGTAACTTCTGTGTGTCTTCATGTTAGTGTCCATGCTCCGTTCACAGTGTGCCTTGATGTTGAAATCACAAATGGCTGAACGGAGACGGAGGTTTCATCATGAGGTCCGACTTAGTAGTGTCAGGATGATGGGGAGGCTGTGGGAAATACAGGAAATGAAGACTTGTACTTGCATTTATTATCTACTTAAGACAAAGTGTCCATAGAAAACACATATAGCGAGTGTGTATCACCATACCCGGAGCATACAGATATATCCACCTTATAAAGAGTGTCCTTAGAAAACACATAGGAACTGTGTATCACCATACCGGGAGCATATGGATATTTCCACCTTATACAAAGTGTCTATAGAAAACACATAGGGAGTGTGTTTTACCATTCCCGGAGCATACAGATATATCCACCTAATACAAAGTGTCTATAGAAAACACATAGGGAGTGTGTATCACCATACGCAGAGCATATGCATATATCCACCTAATACATAGTGTCCATAGAAAACACATAGGGAGTGTGTATCACCATACACGGAGCATACAGATATATCCACCTAATACAAAGTGTCCATAGAAAACACATAAGGAGTATGTATCACCATACCCGGAGCATACAGATATATCCACCTAATACAAAGTGTCCATAGAAAGCACATAGGGAGTATGTATCACCATACCCAGAGCATACAGATATATCCACCTAGTACAAAGTGTCCATAGAAAACACATAGGGAGTATGTATCACCATACCCAGAGCATACAGATATATCCACCTAATACAAAGTGTCCATAGAAAACACATAGGGAGTATGTATCACCATACCCAGAGCATACAGATATATCCACCTAGTACAAAGTGTCCATAGAAAACACATAAAGAGTGTGTATCTACATACCCAGAGCATACGGATAGGCCAACCTATATCCACCTAATACAAAGTGTCTATAGAAAAAACATAGACTGAATATAACCCAAACCATCTATTATATATATTATCTGTTATCTATTTATAACTCCATGCTCATTCATCAATGATGAACATACCATTTGCCTCTAGTTTATATTGCTAGGTAATTCACCAAGCTTCGCCTTGTGAATTACTACGCGATTCAAACTCGATGGGACACGAGCTCTATCCCTAAACTTTTATAGGTTTCCCCTATAACTGACAACTACTATGTCTATGTAGATTTATATGAGGGGTAGAATAATCTGTGAGATACCACTACTGTATGAACGCTCACCTTAGGGTCACGTGCTCTATGACGACAGACGCGGCGCCGCTGTCCGGGACCACACAGTCGGCGGAGGAAGTGACGTTGGGGTACGGTGTCGGTACTCGGTCGAAGTAGCTGACACAGCAGTACATGGAGGAGTGGGTGCCACAGCAGTAGCCTCTGGGACAGTCACTGGAGGCGACGTACAGCCGGTCTACGTCACAGTAGGCGGGGCAGAGCTCTCCACCGGCGACGTCTGGTGTACGGTGGAGAAAACATGTCAGCCATTATCGTTTAACAAGGGGCCCGTTTAATAATCTAGGATCGTACATGTATCCCGTTTTCTGTATGCTATAGAGACTACAGACGATGTGGGTCAACTTTGTTCAACCCTTATGGATGACCTTATGGACGGCTAATACTGTCTTAAGAGAGTGTTCCACTAGACCGACGGTTGCCGATTTGGTAACCAGACACTCGTAAATCATTATCTGATGCCCTAGAGTTTCTAAAGCCTTTTATAATGCTTCTTTATGAAACTATTATTATCAGAATTAAATACGTTTCAATATGTGACCTTCCTCTTAAAGGCCCAGGAACAATTGATCGGGTGAGAAATTAGCCTGGTGAAGCACCCCCTTTAGTGAACAGACATAAAGAATAATAAACGATAATCCTTGTACGAATTACAAAAAGGGCCTTCATGTGCTGCTGGATTATTAAATGGGCCCCTGGTGAGGTTGATGGGATTTCCAAGCATAAGAACTATCGGGATAATGCCTAGGATACTTACAACATATTCCAAAGACCAATTCATGGCATTACCGTAAACCAGGGGGCATATCAACGTTTGCTTCATCATTGTGATCACTAACAACCCCACTACAGCATCATGTTGGCTACAGAAGGATTCTCCAGCACCTGCCAGGAGCTGTTTCAAAACGTGGGTTAAGTCTATGGTTTTGAAACAGCTCCCGGACCTGTTTCACTAGTTTCGTGACAAAAGTGTTAGACAGACATGAAAAGCGGCACCAACAGTGCAAGCAAGAACGAACAAAACGAAGTCTAATGTCTAGTTCTTATGAAACCGGACACACCATCTAGATGCCATCTATGATCTAGACATGTCACAAAACTAGTGAAACAGGTCCCAGATGGGGTTAAATCCGCAGTGTAACCGCCTGTGTTATAACCCGTACCCTGATACTATATAAAATAGCCTACCACTGGTTGACTGTACGTGAAAGCCCATGATTACAGGTTAGCTGCGGATTGCCCGATATAACGCATATTTAGAGGTGGTGTTTCAAGAACCAGTAAATTCATACGAAGAGAGAATGGAGTAGGCCTCTCGATTCTATGACAAATTGAAATATTACCTCATATATGTGTAATACATTTGAATTCATCCTATTTTTGATATATGGATATCAGTACCATACGTCTGGTGCATTCTAATGAGTGGAATCTCCCAATTATCTCACCCCAGTATTTTTCTCCATAGGCTTAACATTAGGAACTCGTTCTCCACGGCCGTGAGGTTCGTGTACCAAATACTCACTGGCTAATTGGGTGATTCATTTCATCAATAATTAATGTTATACGGGGTGAGATAAAATCAGAAACCCACTCGATGAAAATAACTTGGTCTGTACTCCACCATGATTGACCACAGAATGATTCACTCAGCTTCGCTTCGTGAATTACTCTGCAGTCAAACTCGGTGGAGTACGGACCAAAGTATTTTCATCTCGTGGGTTTCCTTCTAATGATGTCTTAGATTTAAGGACAAGCAGGTGATCAAACGATTTATTTGTAAACATCCATTGAGGTCAAAGCCCAAGTGGGTGCTCATATCAATTTCCTCTACTTTGTGGTAGGGATTCACCGTCTAAAATTATGATTTATTATCCATCGTATACAAAGCCCCCATTGAAAATGTATGGGGACTCAGTAAACCACGACCCATTGTATACAACCTGTCAGATACCATAACTGTGGTATACGGATTCAAACCTGTGGTATAGGGCCTCAGAACCATGGTATACGGGAAAAATAGTCCCTTTTGCTATAAAGCAAAGAAATAGTCCCTATTGTTATACCCTTTAAAATGACAATTACTGGGTTTAATTTATTCAAAAAGATGGATGATAAATGCAACAAACGATGATTTTGTGGACAGGTGGCTCTGTAAACCACTCGAGGTTGACGTCGTGATAAACTCGCTAGCGCTTGTGTATTACTACGCGTCAACCTCTCGTGGTTTACGGCCGCCTGTCCACAAAACCATCAATTATTGTCTATATAGACCAAGTGGCATTGTAAACCCATACACGACGAGTTACCTTTGATGAAATGCATGTTACTGTAATATACCTATGGCCTAGTTGTAGTTCCTATCATTATATATACCTATAGGCGAATGTCTTAATTTCACTGACTAGCCTGGGACCTGTTTCAGTAGTTTCGTGACATGTCTAGATAGCGTCTGTGACACCATACGGACAGATCACAAGACTGCAATCGATGACACACAGAGTTTCACTCACTTCTTGTAGGAATTAAGCAATGACACTTTAACATGAGTAGGGGATACATATAACCTATAATCGTTCTAAATATGAAGAAGATTGGGCACTCCGATTTTCTGATATTTGCTAGTCTTTTTCCGCTGTTGCTTGCACTGTTGGTGCCACAGTTGATGTCTGTATAGGCCTAATGTCACGAGCCTACTGAAACAGGTCCCAGGAGGACAAATTCTGTTCGTCTCCGAGTGACGAAATAATATCCCTGCATCCCTCTGTACCACGTGACCACTGTCATTCTACTATTTAGTGATTAGTAAAATAGTGATTTTAATCATTTTGAGCTATTTGATAACAAGGAGACATAGTGAGTGTGACTGTGATTCTTTCCTTGTTGTTTTGTCCTTCGAACTCAGTGAATATTTACTACCAAAACTACTCGGAACAGATTACATTGAGTCGCCCTAACCATGTCTCCATATATTACTTTTATTGAAATATGTGGGAAAAATGACACAAAGGCCAACAGAGTTAAAGAGTACACTTCCTGTACAGGCGTTATGCATTGTCAAATGGAAGACCTGATCACGACTTAATATATAAAAGATAGTTACTTCAAGATTATCTACCAATTAGTTCTTCCAGAGCTTGACATATCCTCTCCATTTAAATGGGAAAATCCCGGTGAAAACAGAAATCAAAGACATAGGCTACATTAACACGGATGAAAGTCAGGACTGAGGAAAAAGTCGTAAATTCGAGTCATTGATCAACAATAGCTAACATTCTCATTAACTCCGGAATTACCGCAGCTTAGCTCCAGCACAAAATACAAAACAAAATGAGGAAGTATCAAAGTTAATATTTAGTTGGAACTGATATCATTGTCCAGCTCACCATGTTGTCCTCGTACACAACAACAACGCATGGCAGAACACTTCCCCATTCCCAGCTCACCGTTTATCTCCTAGTCGCTATAACAAACACACAACATAAAACCTACCTGACAGTAATATAACCACACAGGCCACAATAACTCCGATCCTCATGATGGCCGCCATTTTGGTGTGAATCCTGGGTGGAAGCTCCAGTCAGGGAGCCTCATAATAATCCTGTAATATTCTCTGTGGATGGTGTGTCTGTGTGTATTTGGCGGTCTTGGGGTTGAAGGAGGGGGCCCGGCGGTTGATCTGGGTGTGTTTGGATCCTAGTTGGATACCGGGTGGACACGTTGGATCATGTGTAATGTGGATCAGTGCGCACTGATATGTGATCTTTGATCTCCATGCCACCTGAGCTAGAGACCTGACACTCGGTGGTTGTACAGTGCGACCCCGCTTAATGGGACAGCCTACTATTAAGCATGTAAAGGCGGTTGTAATTTTTAAGGATCTGATAAGGGTAAATATTCAGGAAATCAAGGGTGCATGGATTAATACGTGTGAAGGGTTAGATAATACTAGATTATACAGAAGAACTATATATACAAGGAATATATGTAATAGAATATGAAGGTTAGATAGTACTAGATTATAAAGGAGAACTATATATATAAGGAAAATATGTAATAGAATATAAAGGTTAGATAGTACTAGATTATAAAGGAGAACTATATATATAAGGAACATATGTGATATAATATTAAGTGATAATGAACAATATAATATCAAGTTATAATAATAGTGATTTGAGAGGTGGAGAATTGGGTAGTGCTGTGTTAGCAATGTATATGAATAGAAGGTAGAGAAAGCATGGCTAGAAGACATGAGGTAAACAGAATTATGTAACTCCTGTCTTCAGGGCTGGGAGCCAGCCATATATGGGGGTGGATCCTAACTAATGGCGGAGGAACGGTACTGAGTGGCTAAGAAAGATGGACCAATGAAAACAGCCAAAGGGAGTGGGGAAGGAAATATAATGTGAGAGAATGAGAAATAAAGCAGAACTGATTTGCCACCCGTGTGTATGTGTTGCTCTGTGAAAAGTACTCCACTGCGGCGGATTTAGGGGCGGCTGAGGGGCGATCATTTGCACTCTCCTCTCAGATCTTTCGCGGCGCTAGCGCTGGCCAGAGGAGGGGTGAAGCGTAGCGCCCCCTATAGGCACCCAACTCATATATGCGATCGCGGCAGGGTTCAAGGCGCCACTTTCAAACCTGCCAGCAGAGGGTAAGGAGCTCATGAGAAAGGACTGTGTGAGGCTTCCAAGCCATAGCCTATGAGAAATAAGGCTGTATTCCACAAGACCAAACAGCAGGGGCGTCAGAACATTTTGAAAGTGGGGGGGCGAACTGAAAAATTGCTGACTTTTTTCGTGGTATTGGGTCTGACTTTGAGATTGACCTGTCCCATTGGATTTACCGTAAATCATCGAAAAATCTGAGAAAAGTCAGGTCGGTACAGTTAGGTCAAGTCAGACTTTGACACTTTCCCACAGTGAAAAGTCAGGGCTTAGCCATTATTGTTAATTGCTGTCGCCTCGTCTCCTCGTGGTGCAGACCGGTTATGCTTGCATGCAAGCATAACAAAAGCGACCAGGGTAGGGAGTTAGCTCAGAGCATGGACAGTGTATCTCTGAGTTGTATGTCCATGCTCAGAGGTAAAGAGCACTGGACTTTTTTTTAAATTTTTATTTTTTTATTCGATGAAACAAACATTCGACTTCGAATATCAAGGTTGTCAGACTTTGTTGATTTGGGTACCACTGCAGCCACTTTTCTCCTTCACCCCCAGGAGTGGTAGATACCTATACTGCTATATCAAAGGCCAATCCTTCTCATACCATGTCTATGTGGTGTGGGAAGTAAAAGAACTCTCACCTCGGTAAATGTGTAGGGGTGAGGTTTCCACCAAAATTCAATTCATAGATTTGATCACCACCCTTGTGGTGTAAAAGAACCTCGAGAAAGTCTGGTGAGAACCTGCAATGGTTAACTGGACGCTAAATCAAACCAACAAACCAACCAACCATAGCCATTATTGCATGCTAAAGAGTCACACTTTGATATCTTACCACGGGAAAAAAAGGGGGCTTAGCCCTAATTGCATGCTAAAGAATCAGACTTTGATATTTTACCATGGTGAAAAGTCAGGGCTTAACCACCATTGCACAGTAAAAGGTCAGACTCTGACATATTTCTATGGTGAAAAGTCAGGGCAAGCTAAAGAGTCAGACTTTGATCATTTTCCACTGTGAAAAGTCAGGGCTTAGCCATCATTGCATGGTAAAAGGTCAGACTTTGACACTTTTCCACATTGAAAAGTCAGGGCTTAGCCATCATTGCATGCTAAAAAGTCAGACTTTGATATTTTACCATGGTGAAAAGTCATGTCTTAGCCATCATTGGCCACTGAAAAGTCAGACTTTGATATTTTACTACGGTGAAAAGTCAGGGTTTAGCCCTAATTGCATGCTAAAGAGTCAGACTTTGACACTTTTCCATGGTGAAAGGTCAGGACTTATCCATCATTGCATAGTAAAAGGTCAGACTTTGACATATTTCCATGGTGAAAAGTCAGAGTTTAGCCTTAATTGCACGCTAAATAGTTAGACTTTGATATTTTACAACAGTGAAAAGTCAGGGCTTAGCCACCATTGCACAGTAAAAGGTCAGACTCTGACATATTTCTATGGTGAAAAGTCAGGGCAAGCTAAAGAGTCAGACTTTGATCATTTTCCACTGTGAAAAGTCAGGGCTTAGCCATCATTGCATGGTAAAAGGTCAGACTTTGACACTTTTCCACATTGAAAAGTCAGGGCTTAGCCATCATTGCATGCTAAAAAGTCAGACTTTGATATTTTACCATGGTGAAAAGTCATGTCTTAGCCATCATTGGCCACTGAAAAGTCAGACTTTGATATTTTACTACGGTGAAAAGTCAGGGTTTAGCCCTAATTGCATGCTAAAGAGTCAGACTTTGACACTTTTCCATGGTGAAAGGTCAGGACTTATCCATCATTGCATAGTAAAAGGTCAGACTTTGACATATTTCCATGGAGAAAAGTCAGAGTTTAGCCTTAATTGCACGCTAAATAGTTAGACTTTGATATTTTACAACAGTGAAAAGTCAGGGCTTAGCCACCATTGCACAGTAAAAGGTCAGACTCTGACATATTTCTATGGTGAAAAGTCAGGGCTTAGACATCATTGCAAGCTAAAGAGTCAGACTTTGATCATTTTCCACTGTGAAAAGTCAGGGCTTAGCCATCATTACACGGTAAATAGTCAGACTTTGATATTTTACCACAGTGAAAAGTCATATGTCTGACATATTTCTATGGTGAAAAGTCAGGGCTTAGACATCATTGCAAGCTAAAGAGTCAGACTTTGATCATTTCCACTGTGAAAAGTCAGGGCTTAGCCATCATTGCAAGGTAAAAAGTCCGACTTTGACACATTTCCACAGTGAAAAGTCAGGGCTTAGCCATCATTACACGGTAAATAGTCAGACTTTGATATTTTACCACAGTGAAAAGTCAGGGATTAGTCTGACTTTGATATTTTACCACGGTGAAAAGTCAGGGTTTAGCCCGCATTGCACGCTAAAGAGTCAGACTTTGACACTTTTCCATGGTGAAAAGTCAGGGATTAGCCATCATTGAACACTAAAGAGTCAGACTTTGATATTTTACCACAGTGAAAAGTCAGGGTTTAGCCCTCATTGCACGCTAAAGAGTCAGACTTTGACACTTTTCCATGGTGAAAAGTCAGGGATTAGCCATCATTGAACACTAAAGAGTCAGACTTTGATATTTTACCACAGTGAAAAGTCAGGGTTTAGCCATCATTGAACACTAAAGATTCAGACTTTGATATTTTACCACAGTGAAAAGTCAGAGTTTAGCCCTCATTGCACGCCAAAGAGTCAGACTTTGACACTTTTCCATGGTGAAAGGTCAGGACTTATCCATCGTTGCATAGTAAAAGGTCAGACTTTGACATATTTCCATGGTGAAAAGTCAGGGCTTAGCCATCTTTGCACGCTAAAGAGTCAGATTTTGATATTTTACCATGGTGAAAAGTCAGAGTTTAGCCCTAATTGCACGCTAAATAGTTAGACTTTGATATTTTACCACAGTGAAAAGTCAGGGTTTAGCCATCATTGTACGATAAAGAGTCAGACTTTGACACTTTTCCATGGTGAAAAATCATGACAGTCTTTGCACTTGATTGAGTTAAATTTGAAGGTGCTGACTTTTTTTGGGCTGGCAAAAAAGTGGGGGGGCGGCCGCCCCCCCTGCCCCCCCTATTCTGACGCCACTGAACAGCCATAAAACGTGGAGCTTTATTGAGCTCTATTGTGGTTTGGAGTACATTAGATATCACTCTATCAATATCTGAAAAGATTTTTGATAGTGCTCTAACAGTTTGTATGTAGTAACTGTTATTAGTTAGCCTATTTTAGCATAGGAATCCGTATTCAGCTGTCATTTGAGACCATGCCAAAACGATAGGGGGCGCTACGCTTCACACCTCCTCTTACACTGGCCACCCGAGCAACACTACGTTAGCTCTGGTCACGTTGAATTGACATGGGCCTTGACCTGGTGTGGTAGCGGGTATCTCATACCATTGCAGTGGGTCTATTTCTCGACCACTTCAGGCACTCAAGGAAGGATGCAGATTGGCAATCAACCCACAGAGTAAAAATAGTTATCTCCATACTCTGTGACCAACCCCTGTCTCTGACAACGGGCATTGAGAGTACTACAATCTCCAACCACCACAATAGCCTGTTAGCCTCTGGTAGTAGGAAGATCAGCTAGGCGAGTGCAAGTGAAGGTTGTTCAATTCGGATTGAACCAGAGTAGGAAGGTGCTTATTGTTATTTGCTGCCCTGCCCCTGCCCCCTTGACCCTGCCATGACCCATGTTCTTACCCTAGAAGTCACTTTTCCATGTTCTCATCTTCTTTTAAGTATATTTTTTTATTAAAATGGCCACAGAGATAAGGTTCTTTATCAATTTATTAACATATGAATATTTCTTTGCAAGTATTTGGGATCTCAGAATACATGTAGAACAAAATTCTTTGGTTTGAGAGTGAGAATCCGTGGACACGTCCATGGTTTAACGTTACCAACCTCTTAGTTGAAACGTAGTGTAGACAGAGGTGGTGGCCAATCTAACCTCCTCTGAGCGCTGGCTTAATCTCTTTCCAAACCCAGTGACGTCATATGCTGGTTCTCAGGGTATCCACTAAGGACAGTGGGAACCAGCCAACATTTCGGATTCAAAACAAGGCATCTGTCAAAAGCTATGAAACTCAAACAACTCATATATTATGGGTTGGGAAATATAGGAATTGTTAAATGAGCTCCAGAGACAATCCAGTTGTTTCTTTTTCAACTTTAAATCACTTTATAATCTGAATCTACAGTTGATGAGACTGTCTATTCAAGCGAGCACATGTGACATGTTTACAAACAAAACCCTGCAACACATGAGGTGCCTTCCACTGAAGAAAATAATCCCTATGACTATGTCTAATTTGATATAACAAATAATAGAAATAAGTGTATACTATTACCATATAAATATGTTCATTTCTATTTATAAGTAGAACACAAAATACCCCCAATAGCCCTCAGAATTTAGGATATTTAATAACTGGCGTAGGGGCCAGATTTGAGATATAAGCGGCCACAGGAAGTAGAGCGCAAGATCTCTGTTGGGAGAATGGATCATTTGGTCACGGTTGATCAGTGCTTAAACCTTTAGAGACACATATCCTTCACTATGCACTTATACTATACAACAGGCACCAGAACCAATTGCGACGTTTGTATGGCCAGTCTCTGTAGTAGATGTTGTTAGAAACATTTGCAAATTTGAAACTTCGAGTAAATTATGTATTTTCATCAGAACTTTCTGATATCTTAAAGAATTTTTCAGCAACAATTAGGGCCAAATGGGGCATGTTATTTTCATAATTCTTCGAGAATATTCCAAAAATTACGAAGGAAGAGCATTGTCCTACCATGCCCGCGGGACCCGCAACGAACTCGACCCGTTTTATATCTTCCCATAGTATCTTATAACACCTGTGGATAGATAAAGTAGAAAGTATGTTATCTTTGCCTCAAATTTTTTTCTGAGGAGAACAGATAGAAAAACCCTAGCTTGACTCTATCCCTAACCCTATCTGAATCCCTAAACCTAACCCGGAACAATACTGTGGACTTATTTTCAAATTTGCTAGTTTATTTGTCTAAAATCTAGAACTAGTCAGATCTTTCCTTCTTTATAAAACTGTTTTATCCATAAAAATCTGAAACGGGTCGATTTCTCCAAACCGGGTCGAGGTCTCCTGGCAGCTATGGCTCGAGTTGGTTTCGGGTCGAGTTCCCTAGTGACCCCCTTGACACAAAGTTACAGTCTCTCAATGGTTAAGCCGGAGAAACACAAAATGGCGTGTATGCGAGCTATCATTTCATAGTTTCCATTACATTTCATAATTTATCATTGCTTCTAAGACGCTAAATAATTGATGGGAGATATTAATCTGAAAATAATTTTTCACATACATGTGTACTTGCCATTTTGTGTTGGCGATTTCAGAGATTGCCGCCTTGACTCGCTTGGTGTTTTTCCGGCTTTATAGAGGTTCGATGTAGTGGCCCGGCTAGGCCCGCACAATAACCTCTATTCACTCCTATTGTCTTACTTATTGGTATCCGCAGTGTATACAGCGTCTGATTGTTTAGACACCAGTCCACCCGCTGGAGACACACACACCATAAACAAGCAATTTAGATAATCTAGAGTGTTGTCTCCACAGTCTCATCAATAGACCTTTTTCAATAGGTTGGTTTCGCTCTTTCTTGGTTACGCAATGCCTGCAGGCAAACAAAGACCTGACAAGGTATTCTTTATAGCATTGAATGGCGGAGATTATGAGAGTAATTTTCATATAAATTATTTCCAGATAAATTATAGTCATTGCATCGTAGTATATCTTATTCCGGCTAAAATGTGGTGGGTTAAAGATGTATATTGCCTCAATAATAACTTAGATATGGTTAAGAAAATACGGAAACAATGCACACCAGCGATTCGAAAACAAGGCCGGTGACCTGTGCTTTTTAAAACTTAAATGGTGGTAGTGCTATACATTTACCATATTCTGTAAAAGTTTGAAGAAAATGACAGGTGTTTTATCATGTGAAAAACTTCTTTTGTTAGTTTCTATATATATGTATATTCTTTTACAATAACATAAGCGTTATGTCTTTCATGTAAGAACAATAGTGTCCTGGGTTTAATCTTGAAGTTATCCTGGAATTGGTGTAGAGCTAGAGGTAGACTTGCTCAAGTCTTTGATTATGAACATTCATTAAATAATTAAAGAAAATCGGAATACAATTCATTATAGCATGTGTCCTTCTCTGACTGGCCCATGAAAGACTTGTCCACTCTGACCAGAATCTCCTGTTTATGACCCCAAACCACTCGCTGTAACCCTATACCTCCCTCTACCCCTCCCCTCCTCCAGTTCCCTGGCAGCCTGTGTTGTCATAGCAATATATTTCGCCTACTCCTGACTATGTCTCGATTGAGATCAAAGTGAGACGGAATTAATCTCCCAACAGATATCCTGACCAGTAGCTAGACCTCTGCTTGGGGAGTGTGGCGCAAAATCGCGCCAGTCTACATGGCCGATTACGGATGAGGCCAGTCTAATCAGATCTAGAGGGACAAGGGAATAATGCTCAAACTTTGAAAGCAGTTTAATTTTGTAAGAAGAAAGAGGAATTCTGTTCCCCGACTTTGACCAAAACTAGTTGGTTTCTTCTTGGTTCAGCTCATTTCATTTCCAGGGGCTGGCACCCTTCTCAAAAAAGTTCTTTAAATGTCCTAAACTTATTTTCTGGACCCTTGATACCCCCTTGAAAGACTGGATACCGGGTAACCGATGATTTATCCCTCTCAATATTTCATCAAATCCTGACTAGTTATATATCTAGAACTAGAAGCAAATAACAAATGGACTCCTTGTGCGCAGTGTTCAAACTCCACCGATGGTAGCCCAGAGCACTCTCCAAGCAGATCCTACGCTATACTTCCTGCGGCCGCTTGCGACGCGAAAGATCTGGGAGGAGAGTGGGCCCAGAGGCTTTTTTCGCGAACAAATATATTTTTATTATCTTAAAAAATTGCAAGAAAAAGGCAAAATGTCTCTTCCCAGACGGGGAATCGAACCCCGGCCGCGGCGGTGAGAGCGCCGAATCCTAACCACTAGACCACCTGGGAATCCGGAAGCAACGTATGGAAAGTGTATTTTAAGAACGAATAGCAGGTCAAGAGTCAAGAGTTTGTGTACCGGTACTCTTTGTGGTAGACTTGCTCAAGTCTTTGATTATGAACATTCATTAAATGATTAATCAAAATCAAAATAAAGTTCATTAAAGTATCCTTCTCTGACTGGCCGATGAATCCCACTATCCCAGCGAGGAGAGTAGACATAGGATATGCAGGGACTGGACCCAGTATCCCAGCGAGGAGGGTAGCCATAGGATGCAGGGACTGGAGCCAGTATCCCAGCGAGGAGGGTAACCATAGGATGCAGGGACTGGAGCCAGTATCCCAGCGAGGAGGGTAGCCATAGGATGCAGGGACTGGGGCCAGTATCTCAGCGAGGAGGTATTGACCCTCTTCACACTGGCGCCATCTTGTAATGGCTGCCTATGTACGTCAATCGAAAACGAGGCGAGCCCTCTCCACTCAGTCCTGAGCAATGATAAAAATACTACTGTTTCTCTAACTTAAAAGATGGAAATCGCTCTCAGGTCATAACTAATCGGCCGATTTGTATAAACAATACATTGTTAGAAAGCTGAGACTTGGACCTATCTGTTGGGATATTCATGATATACCTGTGTTATATCTATGATTTACTGTCATAGATTGAACATCAGAATTGTTTAGGTAAAAAAACACAAACATATTACCTTCCTGCTTTCACAGTGATTTCATGAAAAATCTATCGCGATGACCTATAGATATTACCATTCTATCTTCTTAGGTACCTGAAGACGATTAAAATGATACCTATATTGCCAGTCTGTGATAAATATTTCCTGAGATAATGGAGCATCAAATATTGTGATAACCTACTATATTAGAGTCAGTATTACTTGTTGAGCCAAGAATACATCTAGTAAAGATCTACCTAATTTTCTTAAATATAGACAATTCTCAAGAGTGTCAGAGATGGAGATTTCTTTATGATTACACCTAGATATTCCAGATTTCCCCGACAACAGTCAATTTCCCTGATATTTCTCAAAATTTAAATTTTTGCTGAAAAATTCCCAAAATTCCTGACAATTAACTGATGCATCATTAGTCCATTAACTCAGGAAATACCTATCTCAACTTGGTAATATTGGTATCATTTTAATTGTCTTAAAATGCCTAATAAGATAGGATGTTTATTTTTATAGGTCATCGCAATAGATTTTTCATTAAATCACTCTGAAAACAGGAAGGTAAAATTTTTTTTTACCTAAATAATCCGGATGTTCAATCTATTACTGAAAATCGTAGCCATAACACAGGTATATGATATCATACCAACAAATAGGCCAAAGCTTAAGCTTTTTAACAATGTTTTATTTATAAAAATAGGCCTGTTATTCACGACATAAAAACGATTTACACTTCTACAGTTACTCTGTTCTTATGGGACTGAAGCCATGCTGCAGATACAGTAGAGGGCTCGCCTCGTTTTCGAATACCAGTGTGTTGCTGGTTCTTGGCAAGCAGAGCCTAGATATATGCAACCAGCGCAACACGATTGCAGCGCCACGCTTATGTGCAAGTGGTGAATAGCCATAGGATGCAGGGCCTGGATGGGTAATACTGCACATTCAAGTTTTAAAAAAATCATAGATCACCGACATCCTTTTTGAAATAATTGAGAAAAAAATCGATAGGGGCCTATTTCTCAGAACCTTTCCAATATTTTTCAAGTAATTATAAATTGATATGCTTTACTATTTGTTAAAGTAAAATTCGATAATATTTTATGTTCCACTTATTTGGTGTTAGAATAAGTCAAAAGAATCATTGATCAGCAGGTGGCACCACTGCATATTTATATAGAACTGCATCGAGAATTGTAAATAGACAATACTCCATGAGTTTGGATGGGCCATAATCGGTATCAAGGCGAAGCCGAGTGACGATTACGGCCCATTCAAACGAGTGGAGCTTTGTGTATTTTACTATTCATGTGTGGTTCTGGATTTATCTCACCCCTTTTTATGATATTAAATATCATCAAAATTTCACAATAATTAGAATAGACATAGCAAATCCATATGACGTCATGTCAAATTCACTACACCATGGCTGTGGCGTAGGATTATCACTTTACGGGGGTGATCGTTGAGTGTGGTTTTTTTCTAATGTTATTCATATGGATAAACTTGTACCAGGAGTGACATAATGAAAGATGTGTCTTCAACAGAATGTCAAACCACTCTTCTAACCTCCCACTGTGAAAACTGACCCATCCTTTAGATTTCATTATATCATAGTAGGCCTTTCATAATCGAGTCATTGGTTGAAACATGATAAGTGTATTAACAGGTTATAATGGTCCCGGGTTATAATAGATCACAAATGGCTAAGACTTCCACAATTCGTGTATAATTCGATATTATATTTCAATGATTTGCATCTAGCTGCTGGGGTTGACCTCCTGAAGACTAGACGTAGGCATCAGTTACTTAAGTTAATGTTTAAAAAATTAAAAAAGGAGAGCAATCTTGATAATACTAGATGAAACACTAGAAGCGACTCTAAAATTAAATTTATAAAAAAGGATACACCGCACAGCTAAGTATGAGAAGTCCCCAGACTATAGAGGTAAACGTGAATGGGATCTACTCGATCCGGGTGTACAGAAATTGGATACCATCCCATGCTTTAAACGAGCTATTAAGACAGTATAATATGACCCTGGCGTCGGTTGTAATCTTCTTGCGTCCATGGCCTAGAGGTATTGACGCGTGGAATATTCAATCGTTGCCTAAGTTGAGAAACAAAGCGACTGAATCAGATTTGGAAATTCTCCTTGGCCGAGAGGTAAGGAGCTATGGTTCAGGTTATCATCTATTCGCACATGCTACGAGAGGGAAACATTCTGACCTATGCATATAATGAATTGCAGCCATGTTATTCTATACCATGCTATTGACTCAAACTGTAAGTTCATCCATACCTCATTGTTCATCTTATAAGTTATCTCACCAATTACCTTGATGTATTTGAGAATACTACAGGCAAAACTTGTACAACAGGAACACCTGACCGTTGTGTCAGATGTTGACAATAAAGCATTTTTTTTTTAAACCCAAAAAACTGTAATCTCTGATTCTGAACCCAGTGTCCTACCTTGAGCGAAACTGGGCGTGGCATTACATGATAGTTCTAGAAATTAAAGAAAAAGAATCCCCTTTCCATGATTTAGAAAAAAAATCTATCTCCCCTCTCTCATTTTTTCTTACCGTAACCCTACGCTACGCTATGATGCCTGGAGGCATTCCTGGGCATGATACGCTATGATGCCTTGAGTCATCACTTCCAAAATTTAAGTAATTGCTATTTTTTTTTTATGAAATGATGCCAATATTTTGATACCATTTTTTCCAACCTATGTAAAAGTAAATAATAGTTGATATCAATACAATCATATAACACCCTACTTATTTTCGATTAACATGGAGGTGTGATATAACGGTGTCACTATGTATATTGTAAAAAGTGCCAGCATACGACAGGGGTGAATATGGTACTGCAGCGGCATAATTCAGGATGTGTATTTGGTGCTATGCAGCATAGTGAAAGGGTTAAAAATGTACCATATATTTGGGGTCGTCAATAAATGACGTCAAGCTATTTTTGATTAATAACATGTAACATTATTTAGAGCTTTCCATCCTAGAGCTACTCTTTACCTTTAGGAAAACAGCAATCCACTTGTTGTTTGGATTTTTTTAGACACTCCTTCAAGTATGAATGAACAGTGGTCAGCACAGCAATCGGGATTAGATTCGTTTTGCAACTTTTGGCGTTTTGGAGAGAAGTTTTTTTTTGTCTATGAATTTCCTCCACTTTATTTTTTGGGGTGTAAAATCGTGATTTTGTCATTCTATTTTTCTTTACAATAACCTCCAGGTCATTTTGATGATTTAGATCTGCGTCTATAGGGGGACCTAGGTAGTTAATTTCATTAAACATTATTCGTACATTGTTCACTAAATCTGGGCAGCAGGCGGTGGCGCCATCTGGTTGATTTGTTTCCAAATACAAATGTACCGTAATCACGAGGGGGTGCCACCACTGAGCAAATACGGGTCAGTTATTTGTGTACGGAACCTGTATCAAATGAACAGCCTAAATGATGATAGCACAACTTAATAAGGAGTTCTGGGACCCGTTTCAATAAAATGTGTCACTAAGCCACTTAGTGACACGACTAGTGACAGAAATAGTGACAGAAATAGTGACAAAATTTAATTCTCGTTTCAATAGGCATGTCACTATTGGGGTGGTGTGTCTGTTCACTGTTGGCGACATAGTGACATTGTTGCCTGGACCTTACAATGGATGGTGCTAGTGCTACCGGGAACAAGTGCTGTCAAGGTGAGGTCACTGCATAAATTAGCGACAGCGCTTGGATAATTCCACACTGGCCATCAGAGCAACATTTGCTTTGACAAAATTCACATGCGAATATTGTTGGATTGCATGGACCGATCTCCTTCATATTTGGCATGCTTATAAGTTGTATATGTCCCTAACTGGGGTTAAAGTTTCGTTGCTTAATTCCTACAGGAAGTAAAGTTACGCATTTGTGACAATAGAAACGAGAGGGTATACCCTCTCGCTATTTGGGACACAACAGTGACACCAATAGTGACTGGACATCGGTCTTATGAAATGGGACAAACCGCTATTTGCGCCTGTCTGTTATCCTATGTCCCACAAACGGTTGTCCCTTAACTACTGCAACGCGAAGTACCGCTATTGTGTCACTAAACCCGATAACGGACGTCCTACAGTCTATTGAAACGGGTCCCAGGGACCCGTTTCAATAGAATGTGTCACTAAGCCACTTAGTGACACGACTAGTGACAGCAATAGTGACAGGAATAGTGACAAAATTTAATTCTCGTTTCAATAGGTATGTCACTATTGGGGTGGTGTGTCTGTTCACTGTTGGTGACATAGTGACATTGCTGCCTGGACCTTACAATGGATGGTGTTAGTGCTATCGGGAACAAGTGGTGTCAAAGTGAAGGTCACTGGATAAATTAGAGACAGCCATGAATAATTCTACACTGGCCACCAGAGCAACACTTGTTATGACAAAATTTCAAATGTGAATATCTCTGGTTTGCACGAGCCAATCTCCTTAATATTAGGCATGTTTATAAGTTGTATGTGTCCCTAACTGGGGTTAAAGTTTCACAGCTTAATTCCTATGGGAAGTGAAGTTACACGTTTGTGACAATAGAAGCGAGAGGGTATACCCTCTCGCTATTATAGACACTATAGTGACCCTTTTAGTGACCGGACAGCCACTTCTGAAATGGTACAAGCCACTATTAGCGCCTGTCTGTAACAAGGACTCCCGGAATGGCTTGTCACTAAACTACTGCAACGCAACTTGTCGCTATCGTGTCACTACACCCAATAACGGACGTCCTACAGACTATTGAAACGGGTCCCAGGTCTGAATATCATTAAAACTTGGTTATCTGCAGAATGCGTGTTGTACCATTTCACTCCAGCTCATGCGAATTTCAAACTGGACAGTTTGAAAGTTTGACAAGCGGGAGTGGTTTCAATTCATTGTCTTCAACTTCATCATGATCTTGGTGCTTCTGAATGTCATCTAGTAACTCTTAAAAAAGCTATGCTCTGCCTGAATAAAGATCTTGGTAAAACTGCAGATCCGTGGTCTCTAGCGTGTAAGCATAGGAAATGTCACTTTGCCGCAAGTTTGCGGTCTCGTATCGGGCCGGGAAAGGCTTATAAGCTAGAGGCCACGGATCTGCAGTTTTACCAAGATCTTGTTTTCTTATATTCCTATCATAGAATGTTAGAAAATTACTGTGGGCAATATGACTATAAAAAGAAAACCGACAGTGTTAGACCATGGACCTCTAGAGGTCCATGGTTAGACGACTCGTTGCCATCTTGTATTTCGCTCTGCATGATGGTTCCCTCTCCAAACATAGATTCTGTAGCGCAACTGCTACTTCAGATCTGGCTGGAGAGTGATTATGGCCTCAAGGCCGCCGGTGAAGGTCAACCAATCAGCGGCCGAGAATTCCGCTCGCGATTTCAAAAGCAAAACAGTTGAGTTAGGGTGGAAAACATTTTAGCTTAGGTTAGGAGTAATTTTACGGATTACCGCGATCCAATGATAGGAAATGGCATTTGATAGGTAAGTTTATGAAATCTAGTATTATCGGATTCCTTCTAACTCCATTTTAGTGTTTTTTATTATTCAATAACCATGATAATTGTAGCGTAACGACTTGCTCTGTTTCGACACAGACTAATGACGGAACCAATGATCTAGGCAAGCGCACCTGTTGATTTTGCTGGGTGTTGATTATTGATAACTTATTAAATATAAATTGTATTTAGGAAGTAAGTATTTAGTAATTCAAAGTTTGCCAACACGTAGCTTCAACTTCAATATTGTGCTGTCTTTTCATGTAACAGTTACCAATGTTTCCCAGCCATAATTAACGTGTGTCAAGGGACTGCCATGATTCGGGTTCGCCACACGTTTGAATCGTTTTGGATCTCTTTGAATGCCAAGTTTTACGAATTACGAGCCTATGTTATAACTTGACAAACTACAGTATGGTTGACTTGACAATCAACAATATCTATGTATTACTTGTTATCGCCATTGACGAAATGAAAGATACCTACCCATATTTTTTTTTATTTCAACTGTCATTTGAAGTCGGTCTTCATTTTGTATTACAACTTGAAATCTACTAGACTGTCTAGAGATCTAGGTCTATGGCTATGAGATCATATCTTGAAGTTAGGTACATATCTTGATATTAGGCCTGACAACTTGTTATCACTATTATTTTGTTGGGTCAGGATGTAGTAAATCGAGTATTAGATAAGATAAGATAACACAAGAGTTTGTCTTTTTTTAAATCATATAAATTCTTATCCATGTGGTTTTAATTTAGCCTTGGTCTAGGTATTAATATTATATTATAAATAGTCACTAGGATATATAGAATCGATTTAGTTCTAGCTGTTACATTTTGTATTGTATAGAAGCTTGACTGCGATGATCAAACATTGTAATTTTGAGTAATTGCAAGGATAGGCCAAGAAAGGTCAAAGATAATTTGCATGTTCGCACGCGATGACATTCCTGTCTGACATTCCTCAGTTTTAGAATGGGGTACCCACAATCTGACCATTGTACGGTTTTCATAACTTCATTTTTCCCTTTTCACTCGATTGGCAAAATGTCAGTTTAAAAAATGGATTGATTTTCTATAAAGTATTTCCATCTTGGCTTGTAATTCAAGACCGTTTCTATGATGGAGGATATATTGTTATTGTGTAAAATCGAGATTTGTGATCAGAGATAGCAATTTAAATGGCATATCACGAATACATCTACAATGTAATGCTTACTATAGAGATTGGGGTAATAGTAAGAGAAAACGTGGTTACTGAGTCTGTTGGGATTACTGTTTGAGGTCTATTTTGCATGAAATATGTTCCAACGTTGAAGACTAATGGACATTTTATGAGACTAAAGGCAGAGAATGGCACCCCTACGGCTCAGTAACTACGTTTTCTTATTACCATATTACCTAAATATCATGAAAAAATGTCCTTTTATGTGCTTACGTGGTACACTACGGGCACAGTGCGCCCGAACATTATTAGTACTACATTACCAGCAGCAGGTCAGACTTTTTTTATGTTGTCAGGAAGGCAGAACCTTCTACTTATTATGGACGTTCGGCCATAGATATATAATGATATGGAAATTGTAGGTTAATGATCCTCAGCTTCATGCTCTAAAGTGCTGGTTCCACGGACACACAAGATATAGCGAGATTGGTCACGATTTGGTTGTCTTGCTAAATCAGGCTAGGTTTGAATAACCGTGTGCATATTTGTTGTGAGGTGTCGCGGTGGTGGAGCACCAAAACATACACTCAACACCGCATTGCTACGTTTTGTGACAGGAGGTAGGACACTACAAGACAGCAAGACATACCACGGCAAATCCATCATGTTGGTGGAACCAGCACTTAAAGCTTTCAAGAGATACAGGGAGGGGATTTAATGGGGGGAATGTTACACCTTCATTGATTAGGTTTAGAACATTTTCTTCAGACCACTTTGGATTAATATGAGTTTCACGATTTTTATTGTTTGTCCAGAACGTGAGTATTCGATTCATTGATAACTTGACTGCATCCTTTACTTCGCATACTTAAGTTTCCAATCACTAAAGTGATAACTAAGGGGATAATTTTCTTCAAGAATCTAACAGACTCGCTTGTGATGTGCTTGATTCCTCCTGGTTCTACGCATATTAACGCATGGTATTATCTCGATATGAGACATTAAAATAACACCACCATATAAAATGTACCAATTAAAGTGGATATATGATACTATAGAGGAAACCTATGAAAGTTTAGGGTCTTGGCCCGTATCCTATCAAGTTTGAATCATACAGTAGTAATTCACAAGGCGAAGCCGCATGAATTACATAACAATTCAAATGAGATGGGATCGAGCTCTGATCCGAAAGTTGAATGGGTTTCTGAATTTATCTCACCCTTAATATTGACTAATGGGCTAACATTTGTTACATTATCCCTCATTGGATATTTTTCCTAAATATTTAATGGGCATTAGATACGAGTTCCCAATGTTAAGTCTATGGAGAAAAGATACCAGGGGTGAGATAAACCCAAATTCTCAATAGTTTCTGTGACATACTATGATGGTATATTATTTGTTGTCTTATGGTGATGGTGGGTGGGGGCAGTATACTGCTACTACTGTATAAAGTGCATTTTCAAATGGTGGATTCATACTTCTCTAATACAGGTGTAAAGTTATGGTCAATACATCCCTATCGTGGCCAAGTAATATTGGGTTCTATGAGAACATATTAATCATCTAAATTACCCATATTTATAAGTGAACGAATTGACTGAGTTTGAACAGTCACCATTTTGCTTAGTCCCTCCTAATCCCTGATGTTTACAGTATGGCTGCCATGCTTTAAATAACATATAATATGCCTGTTGACGCTCAGCTCTAGTTCTTAGTCTGTCCACATGAGGGCAGGGCACTCTACCAATGACACTTTTGAGTTGTTCAGTGTCATGGGCAGCCTCCTGACATCTGCGACAGACCAGAATGGGTGCATAACCTGAACGATTTGGTCACCCCCTATTGGTGGTTAGTACAACAGTTAATGAGCATGCAGAGCTCACAGATGCCAAGCCTGTCATGTCAACCCCCTGCTATGTGTATAACAGAAGAATCTGTCTTGTCACTAAATCAATTAAGTTCTTGACCTTCTTCATAAGGTCTACACCTAACTAATCTGGGGCTTTAGATTTTACACAGGGATGTAAGTTTGCTGCCAATTGATAGATTTTCGAAATTTTAAGATTTTGATGAAATTGACATAAACCCATACTTGTGTGAGGCATGCAATATTTCACCAACCCCATCAAATCGAGATTGTATTTGTCAACTAACCACATTTCAACTCACTTTCTTGGTGCTTTGCTTTCATTAAGGAACAACTTAATTGGGGAACATACCATTTCCCGACTCTGTTGTGGTGGCACGGTCTTTTGATAGGGATTGAATATTGGCACTGAGAAATGGTACTTCATTCTGGTACCTCGATCACGCTACTGCCCTGAATGAAATCATTTTTTTTAGTTCCTATTGGTTAATCTATATGGTAAATAATTTTCTGAGTTAAAACAATGTCTTGTTTAATATAGTTAACTTGACAAGATTTGGGTAATATTTTTCCAACCATATCAGAGTTAATATCATTACTATTATATAACATCCTTATTATCATGGATTACAATGGCCGTGTGATATAATGACGTCACTGGATATTGTGAAAAGTGCCAGCATACTACACAGGTGAATATGGTACTGCAGCATATTGTTTCAGTGTTTGTATTTGGTGCTATACAGCATAGTGAAAGTGTTATTGAAATGATAAGGTATGTGGTTTCGGTATAACATGCCTTCATCTGGGTTCAGTTTAATATATATGGGGTCTGTTATGAAATTAGTGCTATAATCATTCTTAAATGATCCTCCACACTGCATAATTCATGAGTGTCTTGAATGAGGATGGAAAGCTATGTAAAATTTACATATCAATATAGACATTCTGATAAGAGCAATATTATAAATTGAGTGAATAGTACAACCCAACGAGGTCTCTATAGTATATTGTTGGCGTTTTACCCAGAACCTAGAGCTTTGCTATTTTCATGCTATTTGGACATCATTATATAAACTTGTGAATGAACATGGCAGGACATATTTCAATACAAAAGTTTAATTTTTCTAAATGTCCATTAGTTTACATAATCTATAGAAAAAGGGCTATATATTCTACGGTAAGTCGAATGTAAAATCTGTACACTGCTTTAAGTAATATTTTATCATTCTGGTGCCTGTGGTCCTATCTTGTCCTGATAAGTTTCTTCCAGTTTAAAGATAATAAGCACTTTCTGTAATATAAGGCATGTCACGGCTAGAGTTAGTCTATCAGTAATGCATTAGATCCAGTTTGATATTGTTTCCTATACGTTATAAGTTGAACATGTTACGATTGCACCACCGAAGAATACCAAGACATGGTCATCCGATTTCACTGTCATCCATAGTACTTTCTGTTATTGACAATGAAGCATCAAATATAAAGACATTCATTTAATGATATTTGCTCAAATATTGTTGTACGGGATGGTTTTTAAAAATTTTCTTTAATGCCTTCCTTTCTAATTTCAGGGAAAATTTCAACGAGGATGTCCAGTCTAAACTGGACATTCTCGAGTCCATCTGGTGCTCAGTGGGCATCGATCCAGACCAGCGAAAGGAGCGCGCGCGAACAGCCATCTCCCACGTGACTGACCTCCTCGACGAGATGATTGAAGAGGAGCGGTCACTGAAAAAACGTATACAGGACAAGATCACCAACCACCAAGCCAGTCTACTCATCATATGCAAGGAACTATGCATACCCTCATACGAGGCAGGTTTCTAGTTATCTTCTTCAGAAGTCCCTATTATATCAATGTATACAGCATTAAGTCCAGTTATACAGAGTAACCAGACGTGATAAGTAAATGTTATATAAAAGACCATATGAGGTAAATAGAGCTGTGATAGAGGATATAGTAATCGGGGATTTTCATCTAAAAATATATTGTGTTCTACAAGGAGAATGGCTACCTAAGTGTGGGCATTTTCTAGGGGTTTATATTAATTTATAGACATCAGCGTTAGATACAGACACATGAAACCATGGATGCAAGTTTGCCAACAAATGACGGAAATCTGAAATTTCAAGATTTTCGAAATTTCTTTCGTGATTTTTAAGTGACGTAAAGGTTCATCCCCAACTTTCATCCCTGTAAAATATAGAGTATTATTGGCTTCGATCCATGCCCATTATTTCCTTCATTAAATCTTCTTGCAGTAGCTTTTCACATATATACGTTAATTTATTGACCGGAAGTAATTGTAATTGTTACCCGGGCAAAAGTTCAAACACACAAATCTTTAACCACAGATAAACATGGTATGTAAGATGCCTACCAAAGATCTCTGAAATAGTAGATGCAATAGGAAGACAAAATTTGCGAAAAGAAAGAAGGATATAAAGATTGTACATAATAGTGCGACTATGTCGTTGTAAAATATCTCTAACGAGATAAACTGATAATAGTCCTGAGTAAATTTGTAAAAGATTGGTAAGAAAATTGGTGTGTATTCAATTTTGCACTAACCTAACATCACTGGCTCTTTCAGGGACCAACTGGCCTACCAATGATAGCACTAGAGAAAGACTTACGCCTGAAGATGAATGATCTGAACAAGACCCGGTCGGAGCGGATGGCGAAAATGGAGGAGCTCGGTAAATTAGACCAGTACCTCTGCGACGTACTACAGATGACCCCCTTCTACATCCCGTCCGGCACGGTACCCTCGCAGGAACAACTCACCGCTCTCAAAGACCACGTCACCGCCCTTGAAACAGAAAAGGTAAGCACCAACATATATCGGTCTTGATTCTGGTGATGTGAAAGACTCTGGGGCCTGTTGAATAATTTAGGCTGATACATGAAGTCTCTTTTCTCAGATTCTGTATGCCAACGAGGCCCAGGGACAATGTCGGTCAACTTTATTCAACACTTGCGGATGACCTTTGGTCAGGTAGGACTGTCTTAGCGAACAAGCTTGAATACTATCAAACGATAACGCTCATATGAGGTCTGTACTTTCGTAGGCGTAAGTTATTCAACAGACCGCTGATGCTCTGAGGGAGTGAGGAGGGTTCCGTTATTCTTGTGCACATGCTTAACTATACCGCAAGCATGCGACATTTTACACGCAAAGGGGCATACTTGAGTTCAAGGGGAGGGGGCAAGATGGCACAATGGCTATATGTCCTATAGTAGTAGCCTCACCCCGTCACCACGAGTTGGATAAAAAAAAATTAAAATAGATAAAATAAATGGATCCAAAGAGAGGCATTTTAAGGGTTGTGTTGGGGTGGGAGTGGTTATGATGAAAACCTCAGCTAAGGCCAGTAATTCACTCAAAGTAGCCTCAAATCCATGCGCTTCCAGGGACTTTGCCCCCTGTGCCCCAACCCGGTCGACCCTGTTGGGGCTTCCAAGGAAGTATTGATTGTCACCGAGATGACAACGAGTCTCACCACTTATTCTCACTTCCCCTTTTTTCCATACAGGACGACAGAAATCTGCAATTCCAGACCACCCGGTCAGAAATTGTGTCACTCATGGAGAAACTCGAACGATACGCAAACTCCTCATTTGAAAAAGATGTTTTATGTGAAGAGGAAGAATCGTTCCTCTTGTCGTCGCAGAACATGAAAGCCCTGAAGGAGCTTCACACCGAGGTAGGTCTGAGTGGAAACAGTCGGTCCAGACTTACTGGGTGTAGATTTATGTCAGACTTGTTAGAATTGATAACATTTTCTCTTGTTGATATTGGCATGTGTCCCTTGCTGCTCTCCGAATCACACCTTGATATCTGAATATCATAGAGGAAACCTATGGAACCTTAATGTCAGAGCTCGTATCCCATTGAGTCTGAATTGCGTAGTAATTCACAAGGCAAAGCCACGTGAATTATGTAGTGATACTAACAAGATGGGATCAAGCTCTGACACTAAACTTGAATATGTTTTTGAATTAATCTCACCCTTCACATTGACTTATGGACTCAACTTTGCGACATAATCCCACTTTGAGTATTTTTTCTAAATAATCAATGGGCGTTGGATACGGGATATTATTGCGCGTCACCTACACAGAGAATACGACCAAGCAGATTAAAATCATGTTGATATCGAGTAAATGTATACCTTCCATACTTGTGAGTCTGAGAATCTATTTCTGTTAATTTCAGTTGGAGGAGGAACGACACGAGAACAAGATCACAGGCAAGCGGTTAAGAGATGATATCAAAACACTCTGGGAACGTCTCCAGATAGAGCAGTCAGAGCGCGAGTTATTCTGTGCCACCAACGTGGACGACAAACCCTCCACGCTGAAAATAGTAAGTCATTTTATTATAAACCTGCGGTCGACAGTCACATTGATGTTTCCATTGAAATTCATGTTTTTATTTGCAGAATAAGAATTTTTTCCCTGTCTAATATTGATATACCAACTGATGAGCATAAATTGAGCATCTTTCGCGCTAATAAATCAGTGGCTTGAACCCCTCCACGAACCCTTTTCCCCTTTCCATGACAATACTGAAGTATTTTCCATGTTTTCGCAGTCTCCCTGAGGCAGTAAATTCCACATGAAAAAAAAAATTAAAGTGGAGGAAAAAGCAAAAAGTATTTTCAGGGTTTTTTGCTCTGGCCCCACCTGAAATGCATTGAAATAGCTTAATCTCGCTGTGAACATTAACATTACTCACTCTCTGTTCTCTAGTTACAAGAAGAGATCCGGCGCTGTGAGGCCCTGAAGGCAGCGAACATTCGCCAGGTGATCGAGGGGGCCCGAAGACAGCTCCACGAGTGGTGGGATAAGTGCTTCTTCACGCAGGAACAACGCGAAGTCTTTTCTCCACTACACTCAGGTAGGTGTACCGTTAAGTGCTGATTCCACCAGACTAGGGTTTCATCATAAAGTTTCCAGTCCATTTGGAATATATCAAAGAATGTTGTGTGATATCTTTACATGGTGAATGAACTAGCACGATAAATCGCAATAGCACCTGAAACTATGGGGAGGGGTGGAATTAGGCGCCTCCACTCCCAGCTATGCTTTCGTGGAGTGGCTAACTTCTGCAAATATGCAAACCGTCAATTTATATTTGTTTCAATATCTCTCGGTATCTCAGCTGGACCACATCATCCTGACTACAATTCATATTCTAAAATGACTTCGAATCAAGATATTTGCATGGATATATCACAACTTAATGGTAAACTTCCTTTTCAGGTTGCTCTAAGTCATTGGTCTCTGTTACCTAATATTTCATATATTCAGGGATGGGGGGTGGGGAGTAAGCTCAGTGGTTAAGGCACTGGACTGCAAGCTTGTGGAACTTTAAGGGTTTAAGTCCCACTGCTGCCACCTTTCTCCTCCATCCCTAGCAGTAGAGTGGTAGATTTATTGCTATATCAAAGGCCAATCGCTCTCATACCATGTCTATGTGGTGTGGGAAATAAAAGAACTCTCATCTCGGTAAATGTGTAGGGGTGAGATTTCTACCTAAATCCATCTCATAGATTCGATCACCGCCAAGCCCCAAAGTAAGTCTGATAGAACATATTGGATGCTAAACTATCCAAACATTGACAAATGACAGTCTTCGGGTAGGACACACAGACTGAGGCCCGTCTACCTCAATCCTTGTGGCCCTGCCTACTGTAGACATTTCCAGGGTATTTTTGTCAAAGCTTACTGGGATTCCTGTGATATATACCTCACACTAAGGCAGAAGTTAATTACTAATGGTTTTATTCACTTGGATTTGCTGTATTTTCACTTCGACAGATGATTTCTCGGAGGACCTGTTGGCGCAACACGATCAGGAGCTGCATGAGGTGAAGACGTACTACAACCAGAGCGCAGAGATGTTCGAACGAGTCGCCAAGTGGAAAATGCTGTGGGAGTCTTTCTTGGAGTTTGATGTAAATATGATTATATAATGTTTGTGTGGAAATTTCTTCTTTCCTTCATTGTACGAAATAAGATTTTTTTTTTTTTTCGTCCGAGTCAGTTTGCTAGTTGTGCAAGTCAGGAGGAAAACCTGAATTTGTACAAACAACGAAAAGCAGAAGATCTCTTTATTCATACTTATCGTGGTCAGCTGATTTGACTGGTTTGATAACAGGACCAGTTGCACTTAAGTCCTATATAATTCACTAGACTTATACATTTCTAAAAACGGTGTTTTTCTATATTTTTTACTCACCCTGGAAAAATACATGAGAGATAATGATACACAGGGGGGGGGGGGGGGGGGGGGTATTGTATATCAGATATGTATTTGCATTGCACAAATTTAAATCGACCTTCAAATAAGAAATGAAAGTAGAAAGATTCATTTTCTCTAAGTAAGCTCTTATTTGTTTTCCTCTATCCTTCTATTTCTTGTGTTCCACAGAAAAAAGCCAGCAATCCTGACCGGTTCTTTAACCGTGGGTGTAATTTGCTGAAAGAAGAGAAGGCGCGCAAAAAGCTCATGCGGGAACTCCCTCGGGTAAGTCTTTAATCAGAGATAGTAGTCTCCTTGATTTATTTCCAGTTTATAAAATTCTCTTTTCTTGTGCAAACCGAAGAGAGAATAAATTAGGCCTAAATCACACTAATAAATAGTGGTTCAAACCTACCTTCCCACCCCAGCCTCATTCCATGGCCAATAACGATGTGTTTTCTATGTTTTTGCAGTCTCTCTGTTGCAGTAAATTCCACATGAATAATATTTCCTATTCATTTGCATGACCCCAACTGACATCCCTGTACATTACATTATCGGTCAGTGAGTACTTTAGAGTGATTTAGAGTGATTCTGTCTCTGATTTTGTCTCTGATTCAAGGTAGGGTGTTATAACAAAAAGATTGATCTACCTTTTTTTCAAACAGGAAATCTTAAAACCATTAACAAAACTACGTTTTAATTTGTCTCATAAAATTACCATATCGAGTTGGACGGATCCAAAGAATAGGATTACCTCTACAATCTTATTGTATTTTAAGGAGTTATGTTTTTGTGTCTGTGTGGATTAGTAGGCGTTGTGTTGGTTATTATATATGTTTGAGTCTCTCCCGTTTGCCTGAGGTCAGATTCATGAGATGACGCTGCTACCCATGACATACTTCTGGCCATACGTCACACTGAGCCGTATGGTGTGAGTCGTTACATGACTTGATAAAATTTCATCATTTTTAGGTATACGATGATATAAAAATACAAAATACTTGGTAAAATTATCTATCGGCTATATCCCTTTGCCTTCGACATTGGGAAATACCTGATCTATAAATTCACTACATAATTTTGACGTACGGTGACAGTAAGCCAGTTTCTGTATAATACAATATACTCTAGTACCCAACTGGCTGCAGTTCTACTAACATACCAACTCACCTTCAAAATGTCTCGGTCTTTCACAGCTCAACAATAACTCTGTGCCTTCTTGAATTGTCCTGATGGCACTCTGTATCATTCAAACAGGTGGAACAGGAGTTGACCGGTGATATAGATCAGTGGGAAGAGAAGAACCGACGAACCTTCATGGTGGGCGGCGAGCGGTTCATCGACTACATCAAGAAACAGTGGGCGGTTTACCACTCCCAGAAAGAGAGCGAGAAGAAGACACGGGTAGGTGCCAACTAAGTGATATTCTAGGAAGAACTAAGATGTAATCCTTGTTTTTAATGTCTCCTATAATTCAGAGATGGCAGTTTTCCTATTTCCCAAGGGAATCCTTTTTTACATTTTCAATATATAAAACAAATTTTTCTTATGAAAAAAGAATAAATAAGGCCTCATTCACCCCAATATTAATAAAGAGTAACAGTGGTTTGTACCCCCCTACATACCCCAGCCCCATTCCATGTCCAATGACAATGTGTTTTCCATGTTTTCTCAGTTTCTCTGAAGCAGTAAATTCCACATGAAAAATATTTCTTATTTTTGTCATGACCCCAACTGACATCCCTGAATTAACTTAATGTCAGTGCTAATTTTATACTTCATAGCTTCGAGCAAAGGCTAAAGAAACTGAGGAGGAGATGATCTACGGCTCCAAGCCTGCAACGACGCCCTCAAAGAGACGCCTGGGTGGCGGCACGACGCCCGGCAAGACGCCCAGCAAGATGCGCAGGGTGAGTGCTGCCCCCTGCCGGAGTGAGGGCTCGGAAGTGTGCTATACACAAACACAGGGTTTAGCATGGTCCACAGTAAATCAAAGATGGCAGTTTTCTACTTTTCGAAGGAAATCCTAGTTTTCATTTCCAGTCTATAAAAAAAAAAAATTCTTGTATAAAACAAAGTTGATATCTATATTGAGTCTGCCCCCACACACACACACACACACACACCCAACCCTATTCCATGGCCAACACTCATGTTTATGTTGGTTTTTCTTTGATGTTTTCTTGCCTCTCTGAGTCAGTAAACTCCACATAAAAAAAAATATTTCCACTTTTTTTCCTGATCCCAACTCATCCCTGAAATTAATTCTATATATTTGTAATAATTTTCTCAAAAATACAAATTTACAAATGTAGAAATCTGCTTCATTACAAGTTGTCATAGTTGCCTTGTATGTCCGTCTTTTAGGTGGAGACACCATCTGGAGTAAGTGTGCTGAATGGTTATCTGCAGCTGTCTACTGTTTTCTATAATCATCATCCTATATATATATATATCGTAAATTCCCGCGTATCAGACGCATCTCACGTATAAGATGCACCCCCAACTTTGGGAAATTCCTATAAATTGCACCTGGGGGTTGGGTGTTTTGGGTAAAAACTTGTGTTTAAGACGCCCCCGACATTTGCGAAATCCTATAAGAAGCACCCCCTCCCAGCCACCACCGCCCTACCTACCTACCCACCCACCCACCTGGTCATTTCCAGTTGGAAAATGTGGTTCCAGTCTCCCAAAGTGCAAATATTTGTTTTTCATATAGACAATATATATGTGTTTTTCTGCAGTTGTATAATGAAACATCAAAATTATATATATCCTTTGATTTGAAGGTAATTCTAATGGTACCCCTCAAAATTCTCAATTGCACTCAGGAAAAACCCATGTATAAGACGCACCCCGAGTCTGGGCGAATCTTATTAAAACACACCAAAGGTTTGGTTCAGGTATTCATATAGAACGTCCTGACCATGCTGTACAAGTCACAAAACGAGATGGTAATTTACGTTTTGTACAGACCAAGGCATTTATGCCGAGTTCCATACAAACTGTAAATTATCATCGAGTTCTGTGACTTGTACAAGCATGGTTGGATGTTATATATTTACTATATACCTGAAATTTAAAAAAAAATCAATTTCAATTGGCTTAACAACCAATATTTTAATAAATGTGTATGGGTAGGTAGTCCGTATTTTCCTGTACCGACCACTGGTCCATACAGTATTTTTACGTCATATGCTGAAACAGTGTGTATTTACAGTATATACGGCATGAGTATATAGTAAAAGATGCGTCTTATATGCGGGATTTATGGTATATATGTTTCTATCACATCACACACTAATCCAACCTGCTGTCAAACTTGACAAGTGACTGCATGCCTGGCCGTACCTGTGTATGTAGTCTGTGTATCATGCGCATTACTAGCACTGGTCTTGTGTTTGTCTCTACATGAGACTCTAATCAAACTCCATTCACATGTCAACATGATGTGAAGTAATCAGAATATCGCTATTACCTCACCTCTACTGTATAAATCCAACTGTAAATATTCCTTTTCGACACAAATAATTCCCCATTCAATACTCACCGAACATAGATAAAACCGGATATTGGGTCCAAGTTTAACAATATTGCTATTCACTAAGTCATAGTGATCGCTATTCTAATCTGTATCAATGTTAACCTGAAATAATCCGATATATAATGAAATATGATAACTTATGAAATGGTAAAACTAATTTGTGAAATACAGACGAGTACATTTTTTTTAAATTACCATTATTTTCAGATATGAAGTGAAAAATGCAAATTCTACCTTAACTTAGTTTAGTAGGTCCAGGGTTTTTTTTAAAGGAGCTTAAGTTGTTTGAAGTCGCCAATAAATGAACAAGTTCTTTCAGATCTTGTGTTTAGATTTTTTTTTTTTTTTTTAAGTTTAGATGGCTGAGTAGTATTATGGATATGTTATCTTTCCCCCTCAAATAGGAAATAAATACTGGAAGATATATAAGCACACCATGAAAACACCAAACTCTGCTGCTATCATAATAAAAGTTTGGATGCTGCATGGCACGTGCTATGTTTTGTTCGCTATAGTAGTGCGGAGGCTTATTGTATGGCTTCTTCTCTCGTCTTTAGCTGAACGAGACTCCGAAGACACCGGGTTCTGTCAGTCGACTCGCCAACAGGACGAACCAAACCTCACACTTTGCTTCGCCTGCTGTAGTGTCAACCAGATCAGGAAAGGTGAGAATTTATCTGTTATTTTATCTCTCTTTTTTTAAAATATATTATATCACCATTATAGGAATTATGTAAATAAATACTGGTCCCTGCTTCCTTCATTGATAATTTTTCGGTGTAAACTCATACCCAGCATTGTTCAGTTTGTATTGCTGTGGTTAGACACTGACAATTTTTCTTTTGCTTGCTGACAACTCTGGTCCATTTATCTTGTATCTTGAGTCTTTTCAGTACATATGGTACCTGGACGTCTGTTTTACATTTTCGTAATTAATATATTGTAATTCTTTATGATTTCGAATTGATTTGTTTCAATTGGCGTCCCAGTCAAATGACCATCAAATATTGCTTGGCTAACATACATAATTTTAAAAGAAAAATTATTATTGTTATTTTCATCATTATTATCATTTGCTGGATAACACCTATATATATATATATACATATATATCTATTTATTTATTTGTTTGGGTTTTTGTTTTTTTAAATTTATTTTTTTTTGTTCTTCGCTGGATAGCATACCTATGACAGGTTGCGACTGTAAACTATTAGCATTTTGTTAAAATGACATCACTGGCGGACCGTGAACTGGAGTTTGGTGATTGTGGGGGGATTGTTGACCTGACTGTACATGGCACTGTGTGGTTTAGTTGAAGGACCAGGGGTCGCCCACCTTGCGGGTCTCACCACGAACACCACTGTTAACTCTACGATGACCTGCGACCAGCTCACCCCCACAGTGTTGTAAGTGCCGGGCGAGATGGCAGGCGAGGCTGGGTGTACACGAGTGCAGAGAGGCATGTAGTAATTATATGGAACTTCCAGATCATGCTGTACAAGCTACTAAACGAGATGGGAATTTACGGTTCACACGGAACGAGGCGTTTGTACCGAGTTCTGTATGAACCGTAAATCATTATCGAGTTTGTGGCTTGGGCAAGCATGGTAGGTTGTTCTATATTTACTATATACCCGAAATCAATAAAAAAAATAATAAATTTAATTTGGCCTACGAATTAATGTTTTATATTTGCAGTATATACGGCATGGGTATATAGTAACATAAGGGTTCTCAGGGAATAGTAACAAATTAACTTTTTCTGACCCCCAAAAAAATGGGGTTTTTTTAAATTATTATTTAAATTCATTTTAATATTTTGCTGCACAAACCATGTAAACTAGATATATCAGCATTTAACAAACTTTACCAACAAAATGTTTAATGTTTTGCCACGTCGTAAATTCTTCATTAGAAAAAAACTTTGGAATCAATGTTAAGAAATGTACTATGAACAAGTAGGTATGTTCAGAGAAACCAGTTATTTTATGCTCATCTATTGGATTTTATAGTGTACTCTACTACATGGGAATATTTGGAAATCGAAGTGTAAATCTAAATTCAAAAACTGGGATTCCCTGCTAAATGTGTAGATAAAATATTGAAAGCCAAATTCTGCCATTGAAAAGAAAAATATTCTCTATACCCATATTTTAAAAAAAAAACATGCCGAAAAAAAATACATGCATAAAAAAACCCTGAAAAACTACCTAAACTGCACTCTGGTACACACTGATAATATATCCAACCCTCTCCTGCGATATCGCTTCATTTTTGTTCTCCTATTCCAATTCAATGTCATTGATTTCCCGCATTTTTTCCATATTTTTTTAAAAACTTGTTTGGCGCGCACACAGACGACAGGCACCATGCGCAACAACCAGTTAGGTCGCAGTCGGCTCAAGAAGGTGCTCTCAGACAAAAATTCCAACATGACGACGAGCAACGAGTCGCTCTTCTCCCACACCGCCGTCAGTGGGGGCCAGAGCTCCACCTTCAGCAGCAATGCCAGCACCGCCTCCATCGCCTCCGTGGGCCAGTACCAGGATTTCGCTGTCAGTCTCTGATTGTATACCTCTTCAGCTACTACCACGACTAGTTTTCTTAGCACGAGCTCTGCCCAGGGGCAGGTGGAGGTATGCCGCTTGCTGCTGCTGCTGCTGCATTTGTCGCCAAATTATTAGTTTTCGGAATTTTTGGGGATCTGCGTATTTGTAATGTACTTTTAGGTGTTTCTTCATAACCGCATGATTATGTGTAAGATTGTTTCGTTACCCCTTTCAAAATTGTTATTTTATTTTAAGCTGGATCGAGACTATGTTTGCAAAGATTTTTTTTTTTCTTTCAGTTTGGCTCCAACATGGAATTTTCTTTTGCGTTTTTTATGTACATATTCGTAATAATTTCTTTGTTTTACATTCTGGTCTTTAAACAAAATTTTGAATGATATGGAAACGACATAATTCTAAAAGCAATGCAGCAGACCTCGACGGTGTTGTTAGTAATAAGGAGTGGTCATTTTGAGTTTGTTGGGAATGAGGTTTGTTTTGGTATCGTTGGAAGTGATGATTTTGGGATGTTGTATGAGATTTAGGTCCTTGATCTACATTTAACCGGGCAGTAAGCACTCAGAGGGACATGACAAACCAAGCTCGGTGGCTAAGTGATAGCGGTATTCGCCTCCGGCATGGGTGGTCGTGGGTTTAAACCTTTGTCGAGTCATACCAAAGACTTACACAAAAATGGTACCCACTGGTTGTTCGGCTTAACACCCACCATCAGAATGAGGAGTAGGGGGCTAGGGCCTGAGTGGAAGAACGGCCAAATTCAGTGATTATATACACAATATTCCCTTAATCGAAATTGCTTTGAAAAAAATAACCTGTAATAGGCGGCCGGTGTTCAGTTTCCGGACAATGAATCAGTTAACGAGTAAGAAAGTAACATACCCCCGTGTGTCATCTGCAACTAGTGTTACTTACTAAACTCTAGAACCTGATTTACAGGTTGTTTCAAAGACTAGAAACCATTGTAAAAAAATTCCTGTTTTAATTTTCATGCATCATGAATCGCATGAGGAAACGCTGAATGAAGTTTTCTGTAGACGATACAATGAGACCTTTAAGAAGTGCATGATTTCTCCGTTGAAATTTAGAATAAGATAAATCACAATGCTTGGTGTTTCTTAGCACAGATGTATATGGAAACTGGCTTACAGTCTTCGTACGTAAAAAAATACTTGGTAAAATTATTGATCAGTAATATCCCAATGCAGAAGGCAAAGGGAAATATCTGATGAATAATTTTACCAAGTATTTTGACATACAGAGACAAACCGCCTATTTTCGTATTATTATATACCTAAAAACGGCGATATTTTACATAGTCACATGATTGCAAACCCCCATACGTCACACTATGACGTATGGCCATAAATACGACATGGGTAGGAGCGGGTGGTATACGTAGGAGATATGGCCATAGGTATATAAATAGGAGTTTTGACTCGGATCACCTTTCTTGAAGCCGACTGGTTGTGAAATCTCGCTTTAACGCTTTTTGCATGCTGCTTGATAGACTTAAGTCCTGTACTAACCCTAGATCAAGATACTTGTTACCCTCAGGCTTTATATTAAGAGAAAACGTGATTATTGAGCCCATAGGGATGGCTGTTCGAGGTATTTTGTCCCGTAAAATATGTCCTGACGCCAGAGGCAGAGGGACATTTTATGGAACAAAAGTATAAGAATGGCATTCCTATGGCTCAGACAGTATGTTCTATTATTATTATTATCATTATCATTATTATTATTATTATTATTATTATTATTATTATTTACCTAAATATGAAAAAAAAACAACCAAAAAAACCACGCCATTTTATGTACTTGCGGAGTATGTTATGGGCACAGTGCACCCAAACATTCACTACAGGGTCAGTGCGCCCGAACATTATTGATACTGCGCCCCAAGTACCGGGTAGTTATTCATAGACGTTCAGCCATAGGTATATGATGACAACTAATTAGATAAGAGTTTGTTAGGTCTTTGAATGTAGGTTTCACTCATGCACCGAACTAATACAGACCATTGAGAGTCACTAGAGTAGAATAAAAGTAAGATAGATTTTGGAAATATGTAATCTCACGTAGCATAAAGTTGTTGGTCTTTATTTCCAAAGCAAATACAAAAATTGTCTAATGTAATTTTCATCCCTGGTATATTTTTTTATGAGAGTCCTGTTAACTCTTTATCTCGAAATATATATAGTAGTATTTTGTAATGTTGAATGTAGATGGCACGGAAATTAATTGATTCAATATGTGTTCACAGAATTGTGTAATATGGCAATATGTGGCTAGGCCCAACTGGTCACCACTGATGCTACAGTGCGAAATAAAAAAAAAAATCTAATATGAATTTTCACAACGAAAAGCTTTTGGTTAAATCTGAATTAAATCTAAACACATGAGATGTTGTTCAGTCAATGAAGAGAGGACTTCTAGTCTTTTTTGGTTTTTTTTTTAGTTTGTTTTATGTTGTGTTTTTTTACTTATTTTTTTATATATTTCTTCTCAGGTTTGTATGAATCAGAAGACACGAAGTCAGTGCCGCAGTAGCGTCGCCCCGCGTCCCATGTACTTCTGAAGCGTCTTACGTCATATCCGGGACCCGTCACGTCATCATTACGTCATCGATGTCATCCTCCGTCACTGTCGTCGTCACGATGTTTCATTCCCACTCCATTTTGTTTTTGTTTTTGTTTTCGAAACGCGTTTGTGAGGGTATATTCTCTACCTTAGTATGCTGCAGTAGGTTTCTATATTTCTTTTTCCTCTTTTTTTTTTTCACGGATTTTAATCGACAAGCTTGTACATACCAGTGTGATAGTAGCTTCCTCGCTCTCTCACACACACAGCGTGCTTGAATGTGACCGATGAAAGAGATTTTAGAGTGTCAGGATTTGATTTTATTTCTTTTTGTATTGAAAACAATAAGATACAACCTGATTGGTTCATTTCTGAGGAAGAAGCGTTCAGATATCATTGAGTTGTGACCTTGGGGTTAGATATTCACGGGCTTTGATAGTCTCAATTCACTTGTACCTATACGATGTATATATCCCCTCCATATTTACCTTCACATTGTCTTAATTCTGTATGTAGTTGTAATTATGCATAGCTTATTAATGAAAGACTCCTTTAAGATATCAAAGTCCGTATTAGCGAAGGAAGTACTCGGTGAACCTGCTTCTATTATCCTTAACATTTCCAATAAAGTGTATGTTTTATATTTGTAAATATTTGTTCAGGGGCGTACCACTGACTAGGAAAACAGTAGTATAATGTAACAAGATAATAAGTTATCAATTTGTATACGCTCAATGAAAGATTATATTTATCTGGCTTGTTTTCTA